>OY101448.1:125140526-125600526 GCA_956483635.1 Panzeria rudis
GTTTCTAGAATTTAATCATTTAAATTTGCAAAGCTATTGCAAACATGAAGCCCACATAGATGCAAAGCTGAGCCAAATGAAATTTAAAAAAGTTTAACTTAATTGGCTTGCTGGGAGAAATTCTACACTAAGCCTTGATTGTAAATTTCTTCTATACAAATCGACATTAAGACTAGAGATGTGCGCGTGAGTGAGTTTTCGCTCACGATCAAGTACGTTCACGAGAAGAATATTTTTTTGCGTACGCTTGCGCCTTGCAAATTTTAAGAATCGCTCCCACACACGATAAAACTTAAGCTTTCACGATACTTATTTTTTTATATCCCAGAAAACACAAAATCGAATGTATATACATATTTATATCGTTTTAATAATTTTTTACGGCTTTATTTATAAAAAAAATATGTTATGCTTATTAAGAGCTTATGCAATAATTATCAAATAAAACATAATATACTTTTTATAAAGAAGACAGTTAGTGTTTATATGACAACTTCAATCAATCAAGTTTTTCGTGGATATCTGGAAAAGGGTTCGTAAGAGAAATAAATAAATCTTAGTTTCGGGTTCAGCTACCAATAATTACCTTAGAAACCAGTTCTATTTTAAGTTTCATTTCTATTGCAAACTACTTTAATTGAAGATTCTACTAATTTTTCTAACTATTTTTACTATTTTGTCAATAAATTTAGATATAAGATATAGGAATAGTCTCGGTAGACATGAAAGTGAAACAAAAAATATATATTTTAAAAATTTTAAAATTGCAGTTTTTTAAGATATGCCGATTCAAAATTTCGGGAATCTAAAATTTTCTTTAAAAATATTTTTATACTCCGCGAAAAATTGTAGGTTACATCATTGTGAAGGGGGTTTTAGAACCCTTCAAACGGTATGTTGCTGAGATCTGTACCTTAAGCACTTTTGGAGATATGTATTAAAAAATTTTTAACTAAGCTCAAATTTATCGATACATTTTTTTAGCGGCCAGATTTTGTAAATACAAACGTTTTTTTTTTAATTTTGAAATTTGTATGGAAAAACATATTTTTGAAACGTGTTTGCGTTACTTTTCATACAAATTTGAAGCGTTTAGAAACAAATTTATATACAAAATCTGATTACTAATATACGAAGAATTTTTTCGAAAAAAAGACACGAAAAATTTATTTCTCATGTAAATATCGAACAATTAAAAAAATAAATGAGATCCCTGCTTTAAAACGTTTCTGATTTTAAATAATGTAAAAAGGAAAAAAGTTAAAAAATCATCAAAATCGGAGCTGTTTCTGAGGACTTCCATGTAAAAAGCTTCAGTAGGGTAAAGTATTAATTTAACTATAATGTTATTATATGAATTTCAGAAAGTATAAAATTTTTTAAATTTTCTGACAAAAAGTAAATTTAAATTCAAAAAATTGTATTTCAAATCAATAACAAAGTAAATTTATATTTAAAAAATTTTATTTCAAATCAATAACAACTAGGCATGTGCGACTAATCGATTAATCAAATTTTTGATTATTCAAAATTGTAATTAAACAATTAATCGATTAATCAAGGATCCTGATTAATCAAATAATTTTAAATCTATTTATTCAAAAGAAGGATCATTTTATTAATCATGATTTTGAATAATTTCTATTTTGAACAATTGAATAATTTGTGTTTTTAATTTTTGTCTTGTGTAATTTTATTTTATGCTTTTTTATTTTTTTGTATTTTTTTTTTGTATTTCTTTCGTGTTATATATGTATGTGTTAAATTCATTTGGTTGAAATATTGTTGTTTTATTATTTTGATTTAAATTATCCAAATTTGATAATCAAAATTAAAATTATTTGATTAATCAGCACTTTGGTTAATCAGTATTCTTGATTAATCAATTAATTGATTAATCAGAATTTTGATTGATCAAAAAATTTTATTAATTGATTCACCGCACATCCCTAATAACAACATTTTAATTCATATCATAAATAATGTCAAATGATTTAAATCAAATACAGAAACAGAAATAAAATTTAAGTTTAATTTTATTGAAAAATTAAAAAAAAATTTATGTTCATGTATACAGAAAAAAAGAATTTTTCACTTCAAATACCAAATTCCCTGAATCAAATGTAAATTTGTTCAATTTAGGTCCTATAATGAAATTTGTAAATTCATTTTTTCAATAAACAAATATAAAAAGAGAAATATAAAAAATAAATCAAAGAATTTCATAATTTTATCAGGTTGCCAACATTGGCGGCAGGTAAATGAAATGAAATAATAAGTCAAACAAAATTATGTATCAAACTAAATAGAGACAATAATAAAGATTTAAAACTAGTTTCAGTAACATGTTTGTTTAAAAAATAGCTATAATAATTTTTTTTGTGTATTGAACAGCCTTGGAATGAACATATACTATGTGTATGCACGGTTGCCAGATTTGACGATTTATCGCCATTTTGACGATTTTGGGTGCCAAAAATGTCATTTTGACGACTGGACGATTTTTACCTTAAATTTGACGATCCTAAACGGCAAACGTATTTGAGTGGTGGAATGGTCATAATGTCATCACCGCCTTCAAACGGTCAAACTCTGTATGGAGCAGTGGTGGTCAAACATACATTATCTTATTTTTTGTTTGAATATGTGCTTCGCGACTAAATATATAGGCTGTGTGTCTCACACACAGTGTATGTGTGTTGATGGTAAAAAAACAGCATATACTCGCGAGTATAGGAAATTGAGAGAATGGCCTCAACTGGTATAGAGATTCCTTTCTTTACGGTATTTGGCATTTCCTTATAGAGCTAGCTGCGTTGATAGTTTCACCCTTCTTGCAATGTTTTTGACAACTAGTGAAGTAGTTTTTGCAATAAGATTTCTATTGTTGTAGAATTGGGTGTACCTGTTACTTGTGTCATGATCAAGAACTTTGCAGCTTTTGCTACAATATGTAATAAAAGTAACGAGCAAAAGTAGTTATTTATTGACATTTTAGTATTACAGATTTTTTAAACCTCTTCTCTCCAAAATTTGTCAGCTGCTGCATACATATGGATGTATATCAAATATAAAAACTTTTAAACATTAGAGAACAATGCTCAAATATTTACAAAGGAATTAACGGAGTTCACTGTTTGATGCAAGTAGTCTAGCAAAAGTGCAAATGGAAATTATGGCATTATTAGCTTTTTAGCGGCTATAACTTTGGTTTCGATTGAGATTTGTTTCTGAAAAGTTGTTTACGCATAAATAGGGTATTAATAAACACTTTTACTAAAGAAACTTTGCATCTTAGAAGAATTTTTTGATAAATTCTGGTATTTTGCGGCGTATTTAAAGTAGAAAAAACTATAAAACTTTAAATTTTGTTTAAACTTAATGGTCGATTTATTCAATGTGTATTTAGTAGGGATGTAACGAATACCGATACCGATACCGATATATCGGCGATATTTCAGATTTTCCGATACATCGGTATCGGCGATATTTTACTGCCGATACGACGATACTTTTAAACATTTTTTCAGAGTTTTTTTTAAACAAATAATTTATGTTTGTTCGATTTTACCATGAATTAAATACACTTCGTTATTTTTTGAATCTTATTAATACCAATTTTAAAAATTAATTATATTTTATGCTGTTATTTTGTAAAAAAAATATTTATTTTTTGTTAATTTTACCATGAATTCAAATTCAAGCCGTTGTTTTTTAAATCTTATTCCAGCGAAAAAGAGATAATCCAAAGAAGTCATGAAAATGTAGAATTCGCGATCTGGAAGTATTGCAAATTTGGATAATTTCTAATTAGTTTTACATATCCTTGCCCTTGCAAGAAGTTCTGTTTTTCGATTACCAATCACCGAATTGGAAGCAATGCTAGGACAATTTTCTTTTTCGGTATTCTATAATGATTTTTCCTTAAGGAAAAAGGATAAAAAAGCACCCATTTTCACAATTTTTTATGCAAATTTAAGTGAATAAATATAAACTTAGAAGTCTTTTAATAATTAAGCTATTAAGTTATTTAGATGAATATTAGTTGATAAATGTCCTTTAAAAAATCGATTTTTTAAAAAGCATGGCGAGTATTTTTTAAATTATAAAGGAATTAAAAAATTTTTCTTGCTTTTCTACTAATTATCTGCATATTTTTAATATAGATTTGTTGGAAGCAAAGAAAATGTAGCTCCTTAAAAATTACTTCCAATGTTTTATCAATTTTAAATATTCTCTCTTATTATGTAATTTTGTATAATAAAAAATTGCACTTGAGTTTTGTTAATCTAAACTTGAACTCAATTTCAATATTCGTATCGGTATCGGAATCGGTATCGGCGATATTTATTTTTAAATATCGGTATCGGTATCGGATCGGCAAAACGGCGTATCGTTACATCCCTAGTATTTAGTGTTTGTGGCTTGCTGAGTTATTGTAATAAGCCTCTCCTATATATGTATGCATGTATATTACTTTTCTAAAAAAATACACTACATATGTGATTATACTGCTTATTCAGACAAAACAACAGTTGATCTTTTTATTGATAAGAATTTCGTTTATTTTGTGTAAAAAGTGTGAATATATTTGTTATGTTATTCATAATAAATTATTATTATGTTTATAAAGCAGATTTCTGTACAAAATTTGTTTTATTAACGTCGAATTTACTTTTGACGAATTTTTGACGATATCGTATAATTGTTTTGACGTTTTTAACGATTTTCGCTTGAAATTTGACGAATTCTTCCTTATTTCATCTGGCAACTATGTGTGTATGTATTCACACCGTTTGGAAATAATCAGGAACTAGCGTGCTTTCAATATCAAGCCAAAATAAACTTTTCGGCTTCCGCAAGAAATTCAACCATTCAATGCATTCGCAGTTAAAAATCTAAAATCATAAAATACCCTTTCAGGAAATTATTTCCCAGTATAGGTTTAAAAACTTGGTATATACTTCTTGTCTTATGACTGAACTGTCCCATTTTGCAATACATTTTTAAGATTGTGGTCTTTACTAAATGAATTCGCTACACACAGGGTAACATATAATTAAGTTTTTTCGTGTTTCGAATCGGTAAGACCACAAGGTATCACCTCGATATCCTTTTTCCGTTTTTCGAAAATTCTACTAAAATGTAACTTCTGACAGTTTTGTTATATGCTGTTATGTTATTGTCACAAAGCTCAGACTACGGATCACGGCTGCCAGATTTGACGACTCATCGTCATTTTGATGATTTTTTCATAAAAAGTGACGTTTTTATGCAGTGCTAAATATATATATATAAATTTTTTTAAAATAAATATTATGTCAACGAGACAACTGGAGTTTCCTCGTTTTATATGTGTATGAAAAGATCATTCATATTTCAGGACGTGTTAATAAATCCGTGAGTTCTTGAATTTTCCGAATTTTAGCTGAAAGGACATCACTGCATCTTTCAATAGGTATCTGTCAGTTGATAGGAGCAATTTAAAAAATGTAAAAGTCACGGAAAATTAAAAAAGTCACGGAAGTGTCTCAAACTGAAAAGGCCTGCGCTTAAAGCCATGTGACAAAGGCACAACCCAATGTTAAAATATATGGATCCATGTGGAAATGGCCTACGGTATTTCAGGCGGATATTTAGACAATTGTAACATGTGCCTCATTATTTTAAATAAAAGTCCAAAAGGCTCAGATAAAGCTGTCTTTTAAGATAAACCAATAGCTCTCAAATCTCTCCTTTATTTGAAATTATCATGTGGTTTGACTAACTACAAAAGCTATAAATAGTTAATAAAATTTTATTGTACTGAATACCGGTCATAGTAAACTCAGAGCATTTCTGTGCCATCATTTGGTCTGCGGATAACTCAGTAATAGAGGGAAAGGAAATTTCGATCGCTAAGGTAGCAATATGATTAAATATTGTTGTAGTTAATTTATTTTCTTAGATCCTAGTTCATTGAATTAACTTTTTATTTTGTAATGTCCTCTTTCTCAAATTTATATTTTACTATTCAGTAAAACATTAACATTTGTTTTAAGATACATTAAAATTAGCTTTTCTTTTTTAATTTTTTATAGTTGTTATTAAGAATACACATAATGAAGATATTTTATTTTCTAAATTGAGTGTTTTACCAAAAAAAGAAATATTCCGAAATCCCGATAAATTCCGGGATCTCGAAATTCCCGGGATTACAAAAAAGATATCATTTCACACAGCAGAAACACGGATTTTTTTATATACGTCAAAATTTTATATTGTCAAAAAAGATATCATATGGCACAACAGAAACATGAAATTTTTTCCACACGGGCAAATTTTTTTTTGCAATGGTACTTTTCTACCGTTTGACAAAATAAAACTTGGAAAGTTTGTAGGCGACATGAAAGAGATATAACGAATTTTAGAAAAACAAATACGAGGAACACGAGCAATTGTTACGAGAAGAACAATACATTCCTTCTTCAGCAGATGTGGTAATATCGCTTCCAAAGGAATGTATTGTTTTGCTTTTTACTTCTCCCGCTGTGAGCAAGCACATTGAGATAAACAGAAAACAATTAACGTAAATACACATACGCACATGTATGTGACGCGTCGTGACAAAGCGATAAAGCACCAGCTTATTTCAACATTTCAAATAATTAAAAATCTTTAGCCGCTAGATAGCGAAATCTAGAGAAATCTGTTTTTGCAAACCTCTACCTATGCGAAACTTTAACCTTAATTATATATAATACATTATTGTCTTAAAATCATCAGTTCAAACGCGTGACATGTGTGTATGGGCGGCTTATTTATGCATTTCATTTTATATTTACCTGTAGTTACTAAATTATATACATGCACAATTGGCGCTTATACCATTAGCGGGGCTAATCACATAAAAATATACCTTCAAATGCTACAAAATATATAACATTTTTTCGTCGATTAATCGACCAAAATTAATGAAATTAGTCATTAATCGAAAATAGACTATTTTAATTAAGCGAACAGTTAATCGGATGGCAATTGAATACCCCACTGAGCACACTCGTTAGGCTTTTCGCCTTTCTTAACGATTACAAAATTATTGCTTGCAGATAGATATCAGCTATTTGACTATCAGAGATGCAAACTCATCATTCATAGGAAAAAAAACCTATGTGTTCTTAGCATTGCAGAAATGCAATGCTGCATCAAGTGCAAATTTGTGTATTTTGGAGCTAGATTGCAAAAAAGGCTATGATATTTTGTATTTCAACTTTCGCCAGACCATTTGCACTAAACACTGAACTCCGCTTTTGTGTTTTTGTAATTTGCCTATAAAGCATCAATGCAAAATGTTTAATTCTTTGCCTCTCACTTGCTATGATATTTTCTGACAACCAGCATATTTTGCAACTGCGGTGACATAAATAATGCTCTATTCATTTCAGGTAACCGATCGATTTTTCTTTATTAACTCTTTTTTCGTTGGCGTGTAACGGCCATTCCGGGGTGCAGTGCCCTTCACAAATATTTTTAATACAGCGAATGATTTTCTCAGAACTGGTGTGAAAATAGAGCTGTAAAGCTCTAGTAATTGGTTTTATTTCAGCCTAAGGCTGAAACAACGCCAAGTGCGACAAAACTGTTTTTTGTGACTAGTACGACAACAGAACATTAGTTCTTATGAGACGACACACACCAAATTTTTTTTTTGATATGCGTTATAATCATACGAGTGTGTTTGACTTATAAGACAAAAATATTTCGTCTTATTTGGTGTGTTTTCAGGCTATGTAGTTACATGTATCCTGCCTTAAAAATATACAGTTTTTATTCAATACGCAAATTTCAAAAAGTTTTATTATTAATAAAACTCATACGAATACATACACACACGGTCTTAATACATTTCAAATGAATTTAGTTTATACATACATAAATATATATTTTTCTTAAAGATTTCAATTAGAAACAAATAAAAAATTAAAATGGTGTCATTGGCACTGAAATCTCGGCAACATCTTCAGTTTCACTGTGCTTGTTTAAAAGGAAAAGAAAGAAAATATAAACACAACTAAAAAGCGTTTTAATTATTTGTTAATTAAAAGTAAAAACCAAACAAAACTTTTAATTATAAACAAATTTGAAAATTATTTTTATAAATTTGCTACATACACTTCCTCCTCGATGCGGCGAAGAAAATTTTGTATTTGACTATTTTTACCAACCAACGAGTACAGTGAGCCAAAACCATGAATTGCTACAAATAAACAAACCACATAATTGATGTGAGTCTTTTCACCGCGATAGTAATTAAGAGCAAATGCACTCATGCACACAAGCCACGAGATCAAAGTGTAGCCAAAGAATTTCCAAAATGACTTGAAGCTTAAATAAAAAATATAGTTTCATTTCAATGAAAACGAGATATATAAATAAAACGTACCGATTTCTTGAGACTGAGGCCATCAGCTTGCTTATGCTGGTATCAACTCCTGTCAGTCCCTCGCTCATTCTAAGTAAAGATAAAATATAAAAGATGCCACTGAACAAACAGGCCAACAGTATGGGACCATATAAATACACCACAATGGAAAAGTTACGGGCTGAAACAATATTATTTCGAAATTTCACATATTTCGAAAATTTTCTTAATATCCCACTTGTTTAACAATAGTGTACTAACTCAAAATTTAAAAACTTCCAGTAGAGACAAAAAATGTTTATATTATTAATTAAAGCAAATGCCAATAAAATAAACATACTAGTTTTCTCTCTTTTTTGTTAATCGCCTGCAGAGCAAATATGAGATTTTGAGTTACTACCATCGATTTTGAAAAAATGCTTTCAACAAAAGCAGTATTATCTCAAAATTATTTCGAACAATTTTAATAAGAAACTATCAACTCGAAATAAAAACCAACAAATTGAAACATATGAAGCATGAAAACAGTCACAAGTTTAAATACTTACTGCCAGTTTTTGTACTTTGAAACAATTTATTTTACGAAAAAGATCACAACTCGTTTTTTGTGGTCGGAAAAATACCAACATTTTTACAGTTGGTAGGTATGAATAAATAATGTCGTTATTTGGTAAAAAGTGATAAAATGAAAGTTTCGAGTTAATACAGTATTGTTAAATAAGTGTGATATGTAGTTTTTACTTACGATCAAACCAACATGTATCATTGCCAAATACTGGCTTATTGTTGTAATAGTCATAACTTGCAAAAAAGGACCAACAGGCTACCACCAGCACAATGGGAAAAAATATAAGCCAGAACATTAACTTACTTAGTATGATGCCAAAAAAGCTCAAATAAAAATTAAAGCTGATAAAACTCAGTATATAGAATGATAAAATAAGATACATCAGGACAAAACTTGCTAAAAAAAACAATAAAAATTAATTAATTTATAAAATTGTCTTAAATATAACACTATGTTAGTCGAAAAACCCGATAGAAGGGGCAACCCACGGATAAACTTAATTCGAGTGCGCTGATTTCAGTGGCATTCACCGTTTTCCAATGTTAAAAAAGATATATTTAATATATAAAATTTTAGTTTTTGGACCGTTTTCATTATAATAAAGGCGCAATTCTTAAGATAATTATACGAAATTCGGTTCATAAGTTAGGCATGCACTACAAATATACTCAACTACAATTTGATGAAATTGGTCCACGTTTATACAAGCATCCGCCAAAATTTCAACTTAATGTCGATAGAACACATGAATTGCTTTAGATTTAGCTCAACTCAAATATGAAGATAACTTATGTATCTTTGTAAAAATCATATTGTGAAGTTTGAACGTGATCGGTTTATTGGTATGGTTGCTATACGTCAAACAGCTTATACAAACTATGTTTAATATTCAGGGACAGGGGTTTCATGCAAATGCAAGTTTTTTCCCTTGAGCCGGATTATGGCAAGACCAAAATATCTTTACGAAATAATGAATTTGCTTAAAAATGGCATCGATTTGCTAGTGCATATTTTGATGAAAATGCAAATTTTTGCATATTTTTGCTATAAATGCATATTATTGCGTTATATTTTGTGAAAAATTCGTTATATTTGAAAGTTTTACTAGAAATGTTTGATTTTAGGGAAAAAAAAATGACAAAAGTGAAGCCATCGACCAGAATTGTTTTAAACAAGTATGTGTCAGAAAACATTGAGGTATTTAAAGCTAATAGACTAGTGCTTTTCTGTAAAATATATGGCAGGTCAATATCTTTTTCAAAAAAAGTTTATGGTGAATCAACATCTAAAATATCAAAAGCTCAAAGATAAACATGCACAAAGTATTGGAAGTGCCTCTCAGGTATTAATGTCTAGTAGACCGAAAACAAGTTCGTTTAGCATAGAACTATGTAAGGCATTTGTCTCTGCCGACATTCCTTTACATAAACTAAACAACAGTGATCTAAAACTTTTTTTAAATATATATATAGTACGAGAGCCGACTGCAAATTTCTGCACTCATCTGTTTTTTTAATGAAATAAATTTTTTTTAATATTTTGAAGAAGTGGAATATAGTGGTGCAGTGTTGCCTCCTTAAATATGGCCGCAAGTATTTTTTGTCCTCTGGAGCGCGCCATATTGAATTTTATGTGATGTCACTTATCCTATAACCATCATATGATCAAGACGCTTCTAATGATACCCCATTTTAATAGTGTAGTCTAAAAACTCTCATTCATTCTTCATTCATTCTTGTCTATATTAAACATCTGGCAACCATAACTGGTAGCCTATTTTTTCAAATCATAAATGGTAGCCTATTTTTTCAACTTCCTTACACATTCCTCTGTGACAGTAACTACAATTTATTTAAAAAAACACATGACCGAAAGTGAGCGTCAAAAATAATTATTGCTAATTCAATTAAAAATACTTGCGGCCATATTTAAGGAGGCAACCCTACACCACAATATTCCACCACTTCAAATTAGCAATACAAAATTTATTTCGTTAGAAAAACAGATAAGTGCAGAAATTTGCAGTCTGCGGCCGGATCGTCGCATTCGATATCGAGCAAAATTGATCGAAATTTTTTTCTTTGGGGATTACGGCATACGATAATCGAGTAGCTGGTGTTTAAATTCCACTCGATAGTACTAGAGCGATCGAATACAATATTTTCTTTTATTGTGTTTGTTTTGCAAAAAAGCATGGAACATTACCTATAAACCTTATTACGATTTATTGCCAATGTAATTGTTGGTATATTGGATGCACACGAAGAGAAAGGTAAACTTAAATTCCTTCTTAACGTGGCAGAATTAAAAACAGTAAATCATGCTACAATTGCCAGAGTCTTAAAAGACTCAATTGCGTTATTATGCGACAATTTCAATAAAAATCCAATAATATTATACGTGACTGATGCTACACCAAATATGATCAAATCTGCAAAATATTTAAATGTATTTTACCCAATTTCATGTCACTTGTCTGTCCCATGCAATGCATAGAGTTGCAGAAGAAATTAGAAATCAATTTGAAGACATCGATCTTTTGACTTCTTATGGAAAAAAAATACTTATCAAATCAAGATTGCGGGTAGTAGTATTCAAAGAAAAGTATCAAAGAAAAATATCTAAATCTTCCACCTCAACCTGTGATAACAATATGGGGAACGAAACATAAACTAAAGTTGAATTAATGAAATTCTTGTGAAAACGTGGTTATAGACTGTCGCTGCTTAACTACTTTGATCATTTTAAAGATGTTGTGGAAGCTTTAAATGAAGAAGACGCTATAGCAATAAAGAAAGTTAAACAAATTTTAAATTTGTATTCAATAAACATCAATTAGTATTTGTTAATGCAATTTAATTCATTACGCAGCCAAATCCAAATAATTGACGAAGCAATAAATACAATTAATGCGGTTCAAGGCACAATTAGTGAAAAAATTCGGAGCAAACTAGAAGCCGTTATTAAAAAAAATAATGGATTTATAAAAATGAAACTGGTGTTTTTGCTTCAATATCTTGTGATTATTCAGTTAAAGAAATATATTCCATTAGAGAATTAGAATTATTTAAATAGGCGCCGATGACATCAGTAGATGTTGAAAGGTCTTTTTCAATGTACATATAAAAGCTTCTTAAGACCAAATAGATTGAGCTCTACAGTTGAAAATATAAACCAAATGTTATTTTTAAATGTAAATAAATAAGAACAATTTTTAATTTCTGTTTATATTGTATTTTTACATTCTGTACCCTCATATTTATATTTCAAAAATAAGTGCATATTTTATTGTTTTTAGTGTATATTTCGCATTTTTTATGCCATATTTTAGGTACCTAAAATACCTTTTTTAAGTGCATGAAGTCCCTGTCCCTGTTAATATTACTTATAATTAATTTTTAGACTGTTTTATAAACTATTTTTATAAAATGTTCGACGTGTAGCAGCTATACAAATGAACCGATCACTTTAAAACTTCACAAGATAAGTTAACTACATATTAAATTTGAGCTACATCCCTACAAGAACAGTGACAGTCATTTGATTGATCATATGACTGGTAGTGCTAATGGAAATATCCATCATCAGGTAGAACAAAGTTTCTATAATTTTCTTAAAACAGTTTGAAAAAACTGATGGAAACTTTTGTGTACGTGTGATTATGCGTCTTTATCGAACTTATGAATTCTATCGACTATAGAACATATACCTGAACTGCTCACTCCAGTGCTTTTTACTAATCATTAATGATATAAATTGTAGTCACAGTTGACTAATCAGTCCTGATGAATATATTGGTCAAAGCTGATTAGTCAGTCTTGATGAATATATTGGTCAAAGCTGATTAGTCAGGGTTGATGTAAATATCAATCACAGCTGACTAATCAGTCTTGATGACTTTATCGGTCAAAGCTGATTAGTCAAAAGCTGATATTAAAAATTATGCAAAATATTTAATAACATATTTAAAAAAAATCATAGTAAGAAATGAATGAGGTTCTTCTGTGTCATATAAGGGTGCACTTCTATTTGCAAGGTTTGTGGTACTATTTTGCAGTTCTTTAGTAAACGTATGATTTGTTGTACATTAAAATTAAGAGATGCCTATATTCTTGCACATATTTTTCTCCACTAATTCTTCCATGGCGTGCCAGGTATCAATGTAGTCATCATCAGAATATAATAATTTACCCTCGCACATCGGAAGCAAATCATTGCTATGTTGAAATTCCATAAAAATATTTATTAAATGTTTTATTTAAAATGTTTTTTTATTTTTTTAATAATGAACACTTTTTATTTTTAACGTCAGGAAATAATACATAAGCTGCCTTTCTCTAACATATGCATTATTTAAATATTAATTTTTAACGTAAACAAATGTCTAAATGTCGTCAACGATGATAGATATCTCCATCAATAATGCCAGTCATATGTACAAATGTATTAGTAAAAAAATTGTGTGTATTAGTTTCGGTCATACATTTGTTGTAGGGATATAAAACAATTCATGAGCTCTATCGACATTTACAAAAAAAAGTTTTGGTGGATGCTAGTATGAAGACTTGGTGTAAACTTAGACCGACTTCTTCAAATTTTAGCTAGGCATATTTGTAGCGCATGACTAACGTATGAATCGAATTTCGTCCAATTATCTTAAGAATTGCGCCTTTAATCCAGTGAAAATGGTCCAAAAACTCAAATTTTAAATCTTAAATATCTCTTTTTTAAGAGCTAACATTGAAAAACGGCGAACGCCACCGAAATCGGCGTACTCGAATTAAGTTTGGCCGTCGGGTGCCCCTTCTGTCGGAATAAAATAGTGTCGAATTCATGCAAAGTGTAACTTTTAGATATAAAATAAATACTTACGTATTTTAGAACATGCATATTTGGACATATCCGCTGGATTTGTCAATGTTAAGTGTGCCAACATGGAGTAACCAATGATGATGCATAAAGCGTAAGATTTGATAGCCACTCCGTAAAATGTATTCCTCATTTCCGTGCACAATAAATAGACAAATATAATTATAATCATGCAAATGACGGTGATGATAAGACCTGAAAGATTTTCAAGAACAAATTTTTGAATTTTTAATTGAAAAATATTATTTCAAAATATTCAAAAATAGCAAATAGCATGGTTGCGACACTGTTATGTTTTATTAGTGCTTATACAGTTAAAATAACTCATTATGTCTTTCATTATTTATATAATCAATGACTACTTTCCCGCTGGGTATATGCAAGGCAAGTTTCCTACAGTTATTTGTATTGTATATCTGCTGCTGTGTAGGAAATATAAGTTTCTTTTTTGTTGTTGCATATTGTAGCATATATCCTAGCCTTGCAAGAGCTGCATAGCAGTTTCCTACGAAGAGTGACTTTCCTTAATGTTTTCATAAAAAGGGGCCATTCACATATTACGTAAAGCTCCAGGGAGGTACTGAAAATTTTGTAAAAAGTGTTACGAAGCGGGGGGTGGTAAAAAACCTCCGAAAATATCGTTACGTAATATGTGAATAGGCCCAAATCAGGAAACTTATTGAGCTGGTTTCTATAGTTTAGAAGTTTAAAGAAGAAACGCCCGAAAGTATGCTTCGAAATTTATGCTTCTAAAATATTAAACCCTAAAAACAATAACAGGGATAACACAAAACTTTTCTATTAAACAACAACAATTAAAATTGAAATGGAAAAATGAAAACAAAAAGAAAAACATCCTTTCGTCTCTTAAGCGGATGCTAGAAAGATCAATATTTAGGCTTCAATGTAGGTGTTTGTGTGCGTTTGTTATGAACATCAAAAGCATTTTGATATCCTTCAATAGTTCCCCTCCGTATATGTGTGACTATATTTTGTAAACAAACGCACACAAACATATTTATTGAAGCTGAATATTGACTTGTCTGGCATTCGCTTGAAGTACAAATGAATCAAAACAAAAAGAAATTTATAACTGTAATAGTGTTGATTATTCCTGTTACGAAACATATTTTCTACCCCCTAGCGAGCCATAAATAGCATAGCTATAAAAAGTTGCAAATTCAAGCACAGTGCTATAAACGAAACATTACCTTTTTAGCCGCTTGAAGGAAAACTAAAAATTCAATTTAAATAAACAAAGAGAAGATAGTTTTGTTCAACTTACATATTGCATACGTCCATTCTCGTACTCCCAAAATGAACGGAAGTTTCTCTGGGACACATGCCAATGGTTGCCAATGCCATACTACAGTTATATTCATATCCGATTTATCACGCTCTGGTAAAGCAGAATAACAATAGTGTTTGGTAAATAAAAGGTTCTTGTGGGCAATTGTGCCATTCTCATATAAAATCCAATTAATTGGTCTCTTATCCTTAAGCATAACCCGCATTGTTTGGCAGGGTGTACCATGATGTACCAAAAAATGTTTAAAGGTGGCAACAGAGGCTGTTGTTTCATTTCTCAAATGGATCGTAACAGAAGTTTGTGTTAACTGATGATCGGTTGAATTGGTGTGTAGACAAGTTTTGGATCCCAGATCGTAATAGTAACCTTGATGGCAACAAAAACGTATACAGGGTTTTAGTTTACAAACACAGGCACGCAAATGTCTTTCGGTGGGTATCCGTACGCCATTTTCTATGATAAAATCATAGACTGCAATGAGTTCGGGTGGCACAATCATCCATTGATAGATGTAAGATATATTGATGGGTGAGCTACTGCTGATAGCTAAGTTTTCTTCACTAGCCATTTCATGGGGATAACTGCCCGTTATGTTTACAGTGTCTATAAAGGCACAGGGATATTTTGATGTTTGGCAGTTGGCCGTCGCCACTAGGGTTAAGGTTAAGGCCAATTGTAAAAACATGCTGTTTTAATATTATGTATTAAAAAATTAGTTCTTTTTCAACTGCTGTGATGATTTTAAGAAAATATTTTTTGTTGTTTATTTGTTTGTTTCAATTAAAATTTATTTGCATTTTTGTTTATTTAGAATAATTTACATTAACATTTTGTTTATTGTTGTTTGTTGTATGGTCATAAAGGAAACAATATATATTTCTAAAGCTTTTTATTTAACAGTTTGTATTTAGATGATTTCTATGAAATTTAGTTTTTGCTATATTAGTATTAAATACATTTCCGCAGTTTTCACATTATTTTCTTATGAAAAGCAAAATTTGTTCCTACCTACAAACAAATTTAATAAATATAAATATTTTAATAATAATTTCAATTAAATATATTAAATATTCACTCTAACACATATAGGAAATGGTTCAATTTTATTCACTCACACACACTTATGATGAAAGTGATGACGCGATAGCATGAAATAGTAGTTGATTTTCCGCAGTTTATTTCTCTTGCTATTCATCATATTAATAAAACAATATAAATTTCCATAACATTGGGGTATTTGAATTAACTTAAAGGTTTCAATATTTTTGTAGTTGTCCTTATTTATATTCCTTTTCTTTTGACTTGCCTTTTTGTTTCATGTTCTAGCCAACCGTACCTGACGAGCTTTTATAGACAACTGAAAATTGGCTAGAAAGATTCAACTAAAATATGGGGATCTTAAATTTCCATAACAAACTAACATGGCTTTCTAGGTTTTGTTGTTCTTTTTCTACATTTTTCCAATTGTTCTTACACAGGCTACGCACACCAACACTCATCACTTTATTAATTGTAGAGAATATTTCATTTTTAATCCATTCGTATCGAAAGCATTATTTGCATGTCTTTTTCGATATTTTACCTTTAATGGCAGGATCTTAAAAGAATGTGTTATTTGTAATTAATAATTTTTAAAAAGGAAAATTATTCTTGACCAGCTCCAATTTCGATGAAAGTTGCTGTATGTACTTGTTATATTAACTGGAAAAAATGCGCAGTTTTATGGGACGCCGGGCTGGAAAGAAGTTCCTGTCGCCTTCGACCTACTGCCTATCGACTTAGACCTACCGCTTTTGGCCTGCTACTTTCGGACTTACGCCATCGTCAGGCCACCTTCGTCCAGCCACGTTCGGTCGCTATGTCAGACGCCCCATCATCTTTATCGCCCACGTACACTCCGCCTAGTTACCGGACCCGGCGCCACGACCCCACAAAAAAAAAAATATATATATATATATATATATATATATATATATATATATATATATATATATATATATATATATATATATATATATATATATATATATATATATATATATATATATATATATATATATATATATATATATATATATATATATATATATATATATATATATATATATATATATATATATATATATATATATATATATATATATATATATATATATATATATATATATATATATATATATATATATATATATATATATATATATATATATATATATATATATATATATTAAGGCTGTTCACGACATAGTGGGAAAAAAATTTTTTTATCGGATCTAAACGCATAGTAGCTTATTTTGTGCCACTTGGAGTGCAAATAAGACCTGCAAAAAATATATTCAATCGAACAACGTTTAGAGGTTGCTCAACGCTCCCAAAGATTTGCTATAGAATAGCTTTTGTATACCTATTTCTTTAGAAAATTTACTATTTTGTACCGGTGTCGATTTGTGAATTGGAAATTGATCATGATTGTAATATTTGTTGATTCTTTGAGAGTGGTTAACGATGCAGCAGAACGCTCTGTTGCTCTAATGTCTGCCTTCAACGAATCTATTACGAAGAATGAGACAGAAATGCAGAAATTAATTCAGGTGGTAGAGGATCACAGAAAGAGAGTTCCCGATGCTCGAAAAGTTACACTTAAAGCGTATAATCCGCGATAACAAGATCATAATGCATTTTAGATTGTGTTAAGTGGTTTTTATGTAATGCTGATTAGCACATTTTGCTTAGATTATATGTATTAAAGTTCAATAAAAAGAAGTCCTTTGAGCAACCCCTAAATATTTTTCGATTTGTTTGAGTTTTTGCACAAAGCAATGTTTATAAAAAAGGAACAAAATAAGCTACTATGCATAATCAAATTCAAAAAAAAATTTTTTTGAACAGCCCTAATATATATATATATATATATATATATATATATATATATATATATATATATATATATATATATATATATATATATATATATATATATATATATATATATATATATATATATATATATATATATATACAATTAAAAAACAATAATTTCAGCTAAATACCTTGATGACACCAAGTAATAGAGCCCAACATACCATACAGTAATCAAAATTCAATACAACTTGAGAATAAGCTTATATAAATAGTGGGCCTTAAGCTTTTCTTAAGTTCGCTTATAACAATGTTTATAAAATGTGATTTCACACAGTTTTTAACAATGCTTGAGAAACTATTATTATACACAACTATTTCTAAAGTATGCTTATAAACGTCATACATATATTCAAGAGAACAATATAACGATTGAAAGACTTATCTTTTCAATACATACTACAGCGGCATTTACATCTAGTTTTAAATTGCGAATTGGGTGCACGTGTAATTTTGTAAATTACAACATAAAAAACATAAATATGTATGTAATAAATAAATGAAATCGAATGAATTTGAAGTAAATAATAATAATTTTCTTTTTCAACATTAAAAAATATATTATTTGTGACTTTTATTCTTCAAAGCTTATAAAAATATTTAGACAAATTTAAATTTCTATACAAAACTTAATATAATATTATTTTAATATTATAATATTTTTAGGAGGGTTCCGTTTTGATTTTTCTACAATTGTTATGATAAGTTTTTTCAATTTATTTTCAATACTTTTTCAAGCTTAAGGCTTATGCTAGTAAGCTTATTATAATATTTTTCTCAAGCAATTTGGTATGCTGGGGAAGATAGTAATTTCAACCTCTAGATGGCATAAAATGTGTAAAAAAATTTAAGTAAAACGCTTTTGTTGTAATGAAACATAATAATGATGCACATAATGTGCTAAAAACAAAAAAATAATTGGGTAGTATCTGGTACCAGTAGCCACACCACTCTTCTAACCAATATACTAACCAATATAGGGCATTATGCACACTAAAAGAAAGCCATGGGACGTAGTGCAGCTTCAGTAAATTTGTAAATGAACCTTCTGTGATATTGCGCGGTCATAGTGGATTTACAGTATTGGAAAGATACGTCCCGGGCTAAATTTTCAATTACTAAATTGGACCCAAATACAAAACAAACAATTTAAACTAAACATTCATTACGTATTATGGGGGTGGCGCTGCCCACTTTTCTAACCATAAAATTGTATTGTCATGAAAATTAATGATGTTTATCAAATATCATATCAATCGGTCAACAGGAAGGTGGAAAAATTAAATATTACTTTTTATGGGCGTTGCGCAGCCTCCTTTTTTAACCACAGAATTCTATTGTCATTAAAAGTCAAGGTGCCTGTCTAATTTCAGATCAATCGGTATAGAGAAATGAGTAGCTTAGAAGTTCACTACTCATTAAAGCTAAATAAAAGCGTTAAAAAAAAAGATAATTCGTCAGCAAAAAACCCACTATCGTCTGGAAGATACTTAGGCGATACTTCTCAAGAATTTAGCCGAAAAAATGTTTTATCCCCCAGCATAGAAAATATTGATATGCACAACGTGCCATAGGGAACTTTTTTCCAAAAACTGACAAATAGAAATTTTTAGCCCTCTAAGTGGACAGGAGCTGAAAATACGGAGGGTCGCAATTTTCCGCAAAAACTTTAAGTCGAGGCACACTTACACCTACAAAACTCAATATCTTCGGTTATATTAATCTCATTTTGGTTTGTTTTAAAGATACTACATTTAAACGAAGAATTAGAGGTGTCAACCTTATGCAAAGGTCGTGGAAAGGGTTTGGAAGTTATCCCCAATTTTTTTTAAATTGTCCTAAATAGAATATCATGAAATTTTTATCTTGGGGCAACAATTGGATCGCTCGCAACGTGCTTATCATATCTGTAGGCGCGAGGTAAACAGCACCAAGTTAATTCTTTATATCTTAGATTTAAAAAAATAATATTAGAGTTATATAAAGTATTTTGGGTAAGTCAAATTGTAAATCCTACAGATATAGAACCATTTGTCATTTTCAACATGTTTTTGCGTTCTCCTGTAAAATTTTCAAAATGTGATTTGGTGTAGTTTACCTCCCATATACAGATTTATAGACGGGTAAAAATAAATTACTTGTGAGGCCTACACAGAAAAAAATTAAAACCTATCACTAAAATGGGAATATCAATTATCGGAATTGCAATAAGTTAAATAGAAGATTTTTTTCAATTTATGGTATTTTTAAGCTTCATACATTGAAAAAATCGATGCAACATGTTGATTTTCTGAAGCATATTGCTTATGCTTAATTCTTTTTGAATATAACATTACGCGCCTTGGCCTTTCCAATCATTTTGAACTTAAATGTCCCATTAATTAAACTAAACAAGTCTGGCAACCGTAACCAATAACGGTATCGGTAGTGGTATTAGTATTAAAATTATTTTTGTTTCGGTATCAGTAGCGGTATTTGAGTTATATCGGTAACGGCATATACCGCTACCGAAACTCTACTACCGGTATTACAATTTAGTATATGAAATCAAACGAAATGCTTAAGAACTAATAAGATACTTTAATAACGCATCGATTCTAATAGATTTAAACATGCCAACTTTAAACTTGCATTTTGTGAGATGTCTAGGGACTTACTTTTTTTGATGTTTATTCCACTCTTAGATCTTTTCGGAAACGGATCTTGAATTCATTATTCCGTTATATGTATATTAGCTATGACATAGTGAGCGACTTTTCGATTTCGAAATGCTACAACCTCTTATATTGTCAGGTTTGGAAAATATGCGTAAGTCAAAAAATGGATGATGAGGGGTGGGGGAAAATGGCCGATCATCGAGGTCAAAGTTGAAAGAAAAGGTTAAAAAATCCACAAAATGTCCCATAACTTCCGCGGAGTCACCCCTAGAAGGATGAAATGTGAGACCAACCCCCATTAAAATTTTGTCTAAACATACCTAGCCTCTATCTCCACTCCTTAAGAGGGCTTCCATGCAAAAGTAAAATTGTTCACAACATTGGCTTGCACCGTTCTAACTAATCCATGTGCGCACGTAGAGGTGTCAAATGTATGGGTCAGTCATACATTTAATTCCAATCTTTTTTCATAATATACCTTCTATTCTTCCATCCTTCTATCTTCAACCATTAGGGTGATTTCCATAAAATTTTTTTTATTATAATTTTTATGACATTGAGTTCGATTATGAAGTTCAGTAATTTATTAATATATTCTATCCATTTAGTTTTATAATAAAGTGGATACTTTCTCCTATTTCCGCCAACGACTTGAAGCAAAAATATTTTTTCTTCCTCGTTACGGCACAATACATTGTAGTCCTCTATTAATTTTACGCGGCTATTGGGTCAATTGCATGTTGTCAACGATGCTGCCGACAGAGGCGTAAAATTTAAAGAGGACTACAAAAATGTGTTGTGCCGTAACGAGAAAGAAAAACTATTTGTGATGCAAGTCGTAGCCGAAAATAGGAAAAAATATCCACTTTATCATAAAAATAAATTGATAAATTAAATTTTTAACTTTATAATAAAAGTTAATTTCATACAAAATTTTAAAAATAAAAAAAAATTTTATGGGAATGCCCTAATGGTTAAAGATAGAAATTGGGTGTTAGCCATACATTTGACACCTCTGCGGGCATCCATGGGGAAGTTAGAACGGTTCAAGCCAATTTTATGAACAATTTTATTTTTGCATGGGAGCCCCCTTAAGGAGTGGAGATAGAGGGTAGGTATGTGTAGGAAAAATGTTGGGAACAAAAAATTATTGGGGGTTGGTCTGATATTTCATCCTTCTAGGGGTGACTACGCGGCAGTTATGGAGCATTTTGTTGATTTTTTCACTTTTTCCTTCGATGAGCGGCAATTTTATACCACCTTCACCATCCCCATTTTTTCCTTGTGCATTTTTTCCAAACAAGATTTGATACTTTATACTGAAAATTTTGTAAAAAGCGTTACGAAGGGGGGGGGGGGGGGGTTTGGGAGGGGGTATAAAACCTCCGAAAATAGCGTTACGTAATATGTGAATAGGCCCTATGTTGTCTCCTGAAACCAAACTGATGATCTGGTATGCATCCACTCTCATTTAGTATGGGGATCATCTTATTCATAAGCAGTTTCTCAAATAGTTTTGACATATTTGAAAATAGGCTTATAGGCCTATAAGATTCCACTTGAGTCTTTTCCGGGCATAGGTATCATAGTGATCAATGACATCTTGCATTCCGCAGGATAGCATTCTATTCGTAAAACAGCGTTAAAAATTAATAGAATTATCCTTTTCGCTATATGGGGTAGCTCTATAAGTATTTTGTTACTGATTTTATCAGCACCTGGGGCTTTCTTCAAGTTTAAGTCAGCGATAGCATTTTCAATTTCCCGAATGTTAAACAACATATATTTTTCAGTATCAGTCCTTGCCCAGACTCCATTCGAACTTCGTAATGGAGGTTTACACTTGGTGCATTCCTTCAGCATTATTTTTAGCTGCGGGGATCTGTAGCGTGCCCACTCTCTTCGAACTCTTCTTTTTTCAGACAATAGCCGTTCCACATCCTCAGAGTAAATTTTGTTAAATCTCAGCTGTCGAAAAGTAGAAGTAGCATTTTCAGCATCTTGCTTAATGTTAGCTCCGAAATGTGTTGTATTCAGGCTTCATAGTGGCAAATATTCGGCGCAATGGGCACTTAAATATTTTTTGTATTTTAGCTAATTAATTGGTGAGTGCAGTAAATTGCAAGAGGTTGTTAAGAGTGAGTATATGGCAATAATAGTGTGAGTGGTCTGAAGATAAATCTAAGGAAGCGTTAGGTTAAGTTAGGTTGTACAGGTTGCCAGTTTAAAGATTTAAATCTAAGGAAGCTTCAACATTAATTATTTCACTGGGAACTCCTTTTACTACTCCGAAGTCAATAACATCAGGAATTTTTTGCCGATCTGTTGGCCAATAAGTTGGCTGACCACTTGAAATAAAATCCAAGCCCATTACAGTAATTGTGTCGAACAAAACGCGCCCTTTAGCAGTTATTAGCCGCGGTCCCCAAAACGTATGCTTAGCGTTGTAGTCACCGGCAGCCAGAAAGCCTGGGCCTAATGAATTAAAAAATCTACTATATTGACTTTCTGTAATAGAAAACCTGGGAGGAGAGAAATTTATGAAGTCACCAGGTTTTGATGAGCATTTTCCAATGAAGATGTTAGTTGCATGATGATAGTCTTCACAGTGCTCACCCGTTAAGTAGTCTTTTAATCGTGATTTTATTAGTATAGCCGTTCCACCACAAGATCTACCCTGGGGGTCCTTTGTGTCGTACAGAGTATATCCGTTGATTTTAAAAAGCTGGCAAATACGTCTCAGAGATAAGCATAAAGAAATGTTTTAAGTGTATATAAACGTCTCTATATTGGGATCCCTTTAAAGCAAAAATTTACTTTTGTAAGGGATGACACAATAATATATTATAAATACAAATGCGTTTTTGAATCAAGCATTCTGCAATTGGTTTAGGAAACGGATTCAATTTTGGATTACTTGATTTTCCTTTTTAGTGTTTCATTGAGAACAAATTGTATGTGCACGAAACATCAATTTGTTTACAAACAGTCTTTTACAAATTTTTAAAAACATACAATTGTTAAAAACTTGAACTAATTTACTAACCATAACAACCCTACCTAGAAATTTTCTCCACACGTATGCTTATACGGGATTTAGATACGACTTTTTAGCTTGCTTTTTTATTTAAGTTTATGGTCAAACAGGTATTTTGTAGTTGTTACTAGGTTAACCGCATTGTAGCCTGCCCGAACATCAGATCTAAAAAAATCAAGCTAAAATTCTTCGTCTAAATCCTTTATTAACTTTTTTCTGGAAAACAATACAAGGGAAAGCAGTTTCAGTACGAGTTTTTCTATTGATTTTAAATGTCTAGAAAATGATATATAGTTTTTAGCAATATGATTTTTTTGGACATTTTAAATTTTGTAAAGGAGTTTTTGGGAAAAAAGTAAGAATACGGTTATACCTGCAGTTTTAGTCCAATAAAAATTTTTTTCTTAGTGCTAAAAATTTTTTTATTAACAATATTTTCGATTGAAATTTTGCACTAAATATATAGGAATTTATGTACTGAATTCAAAGCAGGAAACCCAAATTCTAAGAAAATTTTTAAAAAATCCTTAAATGGGTTTGGTGTAAAAATGTTTACTGAGTAACTCACAGCATATAAGACCCTGAAACACGCTTTTGATTTAATGATTCCAGCCTTGCGTATGTAGAAAACATGCTTTAAAGTTGATATTTGTATTTATATTAAAAAATAGGTCCAATTTTGTATGCTCTGGTTACAGGTGTAACTGAATTTTGTAAACAAATTCTTTAATACCTTGTGGCACCTTTCAAATTTCAAACTTAAGCTCAATTACAGTTCTTTTAGAGACATGTGATTATCGGCGCCCTGTTTAGAAGCTCCTATACATACTTACTATATCCATTATTTATATAATTTTTTTTATTTTATGTTAAATACTGCAAAAACTCCAAATTAAGGTCCAAACCAAGCAAAGCACTTAAACTTAATTTTACCGAATGCCGAACATAGCTTTTCCCGACTTCCGACACCAAGCGTTCGGTTGTTTGGGAAAGATGCTTAAAAATATATTCAACTTGCAAAAGAGAAATTATATAAACATCTTATTTTAAAGTTAACTTTATTCTTCCCGTATTATATTCAGGCATGTTCTGAAAACCATTTCGTTTTGAAACCGGAAAATTTCAGGAAAAAATTCAACTAAAACGGTCATTTATTGCAACTTTTTTGTTTATTTTTATGTTTTAAATGTTTTAGATATTCTATCCGAACTTAACTTCGAATGCACTAAATGGTCCGATTAAAAGAACACTGTTTTTTCATTTTTGCAATTTGGAGATTTCAAAACGAAATGGTTTGCAGAACATGGCCGATTGTTTTTCATACCCAAACGATGATACCGGTATTGAAGGAAACGGTATTTTAATACTGGTATTTTACAATCGAAAACAATTACGTTATCGCTAGTGATACCGTAATTCAATTTTAAATTGTATTTAATCGGTAGCGGTATTAATTACAGCATCGGTTGCGAACCTTGAAAATAAACAATAAGCTTGAGCTTTTCACACGTTCATATATTAACACTTAGCAATATGTCAAAAACGACTTTTCGCGAAAAAGAACTTTTTTATTGTTGAAAATTATTCTTTGGGCGCTCGAGAATAATATTTGTTCTCCGACTTTTTATATTTGAGCTATCCAAAAAATAATCGTTATTTTTCAGTTACTCACTAAAATTGTTGATTTGACTCTCAAATCCACAAAATATGACTTTGCAATGTTCCACAATTTTGTTAAGAAACGTTAATTCTTTATTTTATTAGAATATTTCAACCATAGGTACCATATCCACGTATGCAACTAAAACTTCAAAAACCTAAGTCTGCTGTCAAAAACCTAAGTCTAAGAATGTGTTAGTAGAACATTTTGTATTAGTATTGGTTTAAAATAAAATGTTCCCCACAGCACCAACATTATACTTAGTTGTAAAAAAAGTATTTTATAAAATTTTTATTTTTTAAACACGAATTTCTAGTTGTTATATAACTACAATTAATTTTGCTTTATTTAATGAAAATATGAATTAAGAATCATTTTTAATGCATTTGAGCTCAAGAAATTTTGATTCGCTAAACATTTTTTTGCATATTTTCTATTTGGCACTAAAAAAAATTGTCCCAAATAGTAACAAAAATGCAATACTGTTGAATGAAAAAAAAAAACGGTTGAAAACTTTGATAAATTTCAACACACAAATGTGAACAAAATTAAAAAATATTTTCAAATTACATCAAGAAGAAACGTAAAATTTATTAAAAAACAAATAAAAAAATATATATAAAAATAGTGTTTGTGTGTGCAAAACAAATAAATTTTAGTACATTTTCAAGTGCAAAAATTACGCTCTCTGATGAGTGTTGAGTTGCCTCTCTCAGTGTGTTGGATAACAAAATACCCATGGGTGTGAAGAGAGTTGTCAATTTTTTTTGACAGGAGCCCAGTTGACTATCTACGTATAATCTATGATTTCAACCTCGAAAAATTTTATTTTATGCCAAATTTTTACAATTTTCTTACCATTGAACAATCTTGCTGCAACCTTTTGAAACAACTGATGAGGCAGTGAATAAGAAAATTTTACAGGCTTTCTACAGGCAAAAGTATTAGAGTCCGAGCGAAACCAGTTATTTGAGGCCGAACCCGAACTGGACCTAATATTTGACCAAAAAGCCGAATATTCGGCCGAATCCAATAATACGTTTTTGTTTGAGCTCAAGGTCAGACGAAAACGTATTATTGTTTTCATTATAATTAAAAAGGCCGAACACTAAACGAATTAATTATTATAAGAATTAAAAACTAATTTATTTTATTAAGAGCATTTTTAAATATTATATACAGTGTCAGTCAAAATAATAGCAGAAATTGCATATATGTTATTCCACCGGGCAAAAATAAAACTTAAAATTTACGATATTACTAATAAAAACTTTTTATGAAGTTAGCATAAATGATGAATAGAACTGGAATGTTGGGTTCGGTACACATACATTTAGGAATGTTTTATCACTCTATTGATGACGTTACTTTCTGTTAAACAAGATCACCAATCAAAAAGTTTAGTCGGAATAACTAAAAATATATAATAAAGTGGAATATTTACCTACTTTTGACACTATATTTATACGATTTCATCTCTATTAAAGTGACGTTTTTTGATTTGGTGCCGCGTTTTAGCGATGATATACACAATAAAGAATTTTCCTCGACAGTATTGAATTTATTGTGAAAATTGAAAATAAGCTTTCTTCACATTTTGATACATATTATTTAAAAAAACTGTTTTAAAATACAAATAATCAATTTCAGTGCAAGCAAAATCTCAGACGTAAGCAAAATCTCAGACGAAATCGGTTTACCTACCATTCCCTAGTTTAAAATCATGGTACTATATCTTTTTGGTTGCGCTTTATAAAACTAAGTAACATTTTCATGCAATTTGCAAACTTATGGGAGGGGGAAAAAACACATTCATATTTTAAATTTGGAAAATATTATTTCGGTTAAATTCTTTATTTATACAGAATAAAAGGTTTCGGGTTCGGTATTTGACCAAAAATTTAGCCTAAGCCGAACATCAGCCTAAACCAAAATTTTTGTCGAATCCGAAACCGACACCGGTCGGACTCTAAAAAATATATAAGTAACATGAAATTTATTTGTTGATGTTTAAGCCTTCACTATATATATGCATTTCATGTATATGCATTTCATATATATGCCTTTCATATATATGCATTTCATTGGTGCTTTACCAAATGGTCAGTACACTTCAAGCGCACTTTTGAATAGTTACAAGCTCCTGATCTTATGTACTATGCCTATTTTTGAAAATCATTTATAGTTTGTAAATTCTCAAATGTTTTTTGAAAGTTTGTACATATGATAAGGGGTTTGTAACTATTCAAAAGTGTGTTTGAAGTCTACTGACAATTTAGTAAAGCACCAACAAAATGCATATAGACGATGCTTAAACATCATCAAATAAATTTCATTTAAAATTAAATTATGAAAATATGTCAAGTAATAAATTTCTTATAAGTAAAATGTTTATTATGCTGAAAACAGGCAGCCGTACAAACTTAAAATTACATATTACAATACACAGTGGGGACTTTCGGAAAATAAATGGTAATAAATCTGGAACTTCTAAGCTGCTGATTGGATTTGTCTGAAACTCTTTACATCTTTAGAGGAGGAGTCAGGCTTTCTAAGCCTTGTGTTGATGGTCTTGTAGAAGGTATATTGGGCCAAAGTTGACCACCATGGATACAAAAAAAAATTCTGAGGTTTGTAACTTTTTTAAATGTCACCCGATTTCAACAATTTAAAGCACGTTGTATTTTGTTTAGTTCAGAACATATTTAACTTTAAAGACAAACAAAGGTTTATTTTTCTTTTAGTTTTTTTAGTTATTGCTTATAACTTTTAATTAATAGTTCGATTTTAACTTAAAAGACAATCTTTTCATAACTGAATTCTTTAAAATGTCAGTTTGGTTATGTTTTATGCTTATATGCCACATATTTTTTGATCTAAAGGAAGTACCGCCAATAAATTGTGATTAAAGACAAAATTTGTGCACTTATTTCGATGAACATTTTTTTCTAACACATCTAACTTCATTTCTTTAGAATAAGAACATGGTTTTTGTCGGTTCAGATTTTGAACAAATATTTAAAATTCAGATTTTATATCTTTTTTTGTGTTCCTCAATATGCCGCCAAATCAAACATTTTATCTTCAAGCGTTATGTCAAAATTGTAGACATGAAAGTCTTTTAATAGTGCTCTTTGGCTGACAAATGATTAGCCGTTTTTATGTCATTTTAAATATAAAATAAGAAGTATTTCATTTTTAAGCTATTTGTTCTACAACTTGTTTTCTCTAAGTGTACTGACCCGTTTTTTATTTGTATGGAATATAACAAGTACAATTACCTATCAAAAATTAAAAAAGGCATATCATTAGCTATTAAAAAATACAGCGCAAAATTCGTGTTCGGTTGAAAACAGTACGATGGAAAATCAGGGCCACTATACGCGTCAGTGTATTCTTACTTTGGGGCATATGCCACAAACAAGGAACGCAGAAAAACGATAGAATTTATTTTTTGTATTTTCACCACTGCTTCCCGCATATGTTTTGAAAAAATATGTAATTTTTTGTGAACCTTCATGAATGTAGTTAAATTGAAAAATCTTGTTTTGTGCCACATACGCAATTGTTTTCTGAAACATTTATTTATTTTATTTTTAGAAAAATTGGTAGCTTGGTCGGTTTGTTGCGTTTTTACCGTTTTTGGTACAAAAAGAAATTTTTAAATATTATAACTCGTATTTGATTATTTTCACCAAAAACTCTTAGTAAAAATAATACACAAACATATTTGAAGATCCTGGCTTTAAGTATTCTTTGAGGGCCTATATAAACGAATTTCATTCAGAATCTCATATATCTCTCAATATTATTTAAGTTTTTAATATTGCGTCGCAATTCTCTATGGGAATTTCTACAGAAACTTGACTTTTTATCACGTAAAGTCACCAAGAAATATAGCTTGTATTTCAGAACCATGCAGTCCGATTTTCCTTACCTTTTACTAAATGTAGAGGTACGTGCGTTCTAAACAAATACATATCAAAAGCAGTAAAGAAAACTTAGTAAAATCAAGCTTAACTGCATTGTGACGTACATGAAAAAAGCGGACTTTTTCTGGAAATATCCATATGCAAAATTCGATTACTAAAAAAAACTAAAATTTTCCATACCGCAGAAGACTCTTATGACCAGTTGTGATTGAAAAATATTCAGACGAGTTTTGGAATAATGCTCGCAATTTTTGGAAATAATGACGTCAATCGTTTGAGATTTTATTATTTTTGTTGTATTATATGTATGTATTTTCTAGACAAATCTCCTTTATATAAATCCAATATAATGAACGTTATACACCCCATACCTAACTAAATTTTTTAAAAATGTTCTGTGCGCCAAACCAATAATAAGCTAACGATATGGCTATTGAGGTAGCCCTATGTAGCAATATGTCGCTGAAACAATAAAAAATAGTCGGGTATGTATATCTTGAAGTTGAAAAACCACTTTATATGACATATTGCTTGCTGTGTGTACTTGTGTAAAAATCAAAATACTAACATACAACATGTGTAAGTATTTACATTTCATTCCTTTAAATATTTGTCAGTGCACATTCTTACCATGCGATTGCACAGTCATACTTACAAACAAATTATGGGAAAAATACTAGTATGCGTGTCTATCAATGTACATTGGTGTTTTTCATTCGGGATTTCCCGGGAAAAAATTCCCGGGATCCCGCACATTTTTCGGGAAATAAATCCCGGGAAAATTGTGCGGGAATTCCCGGTATTTTTTAAATATTATTATGATAACTTTTCTTCTTTGTAAGCACACATTTTTAGTGCTGCTTTTATTTATAAAAATATGTAAATAAAAGAACAAATTTGTAGTTTTGGGCACATTTTATTTGTCTCCATTTTTTCATATTTTTCTAAGAGCAGCACTCAAAAAACATATTTCGTGAAGAAATGAAAATAACAGATTGTCACTAAGTGGACATAGCGAAAGTGGGCATAATAAAGAAGTACTGCCCCCCTATTCTGTAACTCGCTAAAGCTAAATCTCTATCGCTAGAAATCTATACGGTCGATTTATCAATTTTCCTCTACGAATACAATTTTGCAACGGGTATGCTAAATTATGGAATGTCTTAAAAATTTAATCCACCGAAATTTTAGTATTTTATGTCATCGCCAAAAAAGTTTAATTTTGTATTTGTTGAATTACGGAATAAGGCGGCTGGTCTATATTTTCTGAAAATATCAGGTTGTTATTTTAAGCCACACATGAGTTTTTTGAAGCTCAAAATTTAGAATTTTTTAAAAATTTAAAATTTTCCAAAAAAAAAAATCAAAGCTTTATGTACAACAGGGGCACACAGGGTTCAATTAAAAATCGATACAAAAAATAGTTTATTTTCAGGTGGTCACTTTTCCGCCACTTAATTATTTCAATTCAGTTTTGCTTAGCAGTATGAAATGCTCGTTAATGCCTTATGAAATAAATCATAAATCATTGCAATATCTTTTCTACTTAAGAAGCTACGGAAATTATAAAAAAGTATGAAACTAGTACATTCTTTTACTTCGGGTGGCTACTAATCAGAAGTTATGCAATAAAAATAACATTTTTTAATTTACAATAAAAACCATACGGCACGGCTAAGGACCTCAAATTTTATAATTTTTTTTTTACTTACGTTTAATGCATCATAACCTTATTTAACAATTCTCGTGAATTGGTATTTGTTTTTGTTCAAATAAATTAAGTGAAATGCTATTTTGTATCGTTTTGTACTGGGCGGCAATTCCGGGGAATTACCGGGAAATTGAAAAATCAATCCCGCTTTCCCGGGAAATGAAAAAGTCCGGGAAAAGAAAAACTCTAATGTACATACATGGTAGGTGTCTTTCATTTGACTGGGATTGTAACTCTATTCTCTACATGTTCGCATATCTGCTGTTCAATCGACACTTGTTGGTTGTTCTTCAATATCATACGGCAACAAGAGCCGACGTTTCTTCTATGTATGTATTTTGGCGCCATTTGGAACAGTTCCCTGAGGACTTTTAGGGAAAAGTTAATTATTAATTTCCTTGTATTTTTTTCATATTTTTTAGTTTCAATAAAAAAATGAGGAGGTGTCAAACGGTATTGCAACAAACATTTGATTAGCAGTTTGTAAAGCTAACTGGATATGAAATTGACATTGTAAGACTTGAAGAAATTAGGTCAAACTTCTTTTGTAATGCAATATTTAGTGGGTTAATTTAATCTTTAAATAGTGACTTGTTTTGGTTGTTATAAGTGTTGATTTTCTATTAAAACGGATAAATTTTAATTCTAATTAGTGTGGCATTTTTGCAGCTGAACTTAGCCATTTTTATTTTGATTTAGCTGGAGATTTTTTATTTAGAAGCTAGCACTATTTTTAGCATTTTGTAGTTCTGTACACCAAGTAAAATTTTGGACATTTTGCAGGAGACCCCAAAAATATGTTTAAACTCACAAATGGTTCTATCTCTGTAGGATTAACAATTTGACTTACCCCGAATATTTTATATAACTCTACAATAGGGCTGCCATACGTCCTGGTTTTCCAGGATTGTCCTGGTGTCCTGGTCCACTCTTAAATTTTCCTGGTTTTTTGGTACAGGTCAATGTAGACAAAAATGTAATTTCTGCTGATTTTTGTTATGAACAGAGGTTAAGCTTTCTGTTATAACGCTGTTTACAGGCAGCAATTTTACCAGCATTTCGTCACCTTATTATTGGTTTGACCTATAAACATAGGAAAAGGCATTAAAAAGCAGAAACCAATAATAAGCTGACGATTTGTTGCCTGAGGCCAGGGCATTTTTATCAAAAATCTGCACTTATCTTGGAAAAAATCTGCATTTTCGGAACTTCAATTCGAAAAATCGGCATAAATAAAGCTAAGCATTTTTCGTGGTTTTATTAACTTTTATTAATAAGAAAACAAAAAAATTGCAATCGCAAGTAATCTCATGTGATTTATAAACATAAATGCATAACAAAAAAAAATTATTTTACAAGCTCAAATATATACCATGGGATTACAATATGTTTGTCAAATATATACCATGGGATTACAATATTTGTCCGATATTTGCAGACAAATGTGGGAGAACCATATATTTATTTTAAATTCTGCTAAAACTGGAAAAGCCTTTGTGGAATATAAATGATTTTCAGAATGAGTACATTTCCGAATTTATAATATTTGCTAAATCGCTCTTAATATGAGTATCAAAACAATTGGTTTTATGAGTTTCAAATAATCTGTAGAATAAAGAATTCCTTCTAAAGTTTAATTTTCTAAGGAACATCGAAATTTTGTTTAGTTACCCGCGTACTGAAGAGTGTGCTAGGCTATTAACTGGGAGGTCGCAGATTTGATTCCTACCAAGACTTGGGTGTTTCTGCAGAAAACCTCAAAAAGGCTTAATCAATATGTGCGTTTGTTAAATTGACGGAGCTAAATATTTGTCCGATATTTACTGACAAATGTGGCAGAACCATAATTTTTTTTTTAATTCTGCTAAAACTGGAAAAGCCTTTGTGGAATCGCCCCGCTTTATTTTAGAAATTGTTTGCCAAAAATTATATTAATCAATTTCAGTCTTTTCGAATATATGTTCAAATACAAGAACTTTCAATCTATATAATTCTAAAATTTCTAATAATATCAAAAATCGTAGTGATTTTTTTCTTCATTACGATATTTGGATTTATTAAACTTAGTGATTTACAGTTACCATCAACATCAAAGTTTTCGTATGAAAGTGAGCATTTCTAATATATAAAAATTTACACAAAGCCTGGGGCTTAAGTCTTTCAACTACTCGATGAAATAAACACAGGTCGCTTCGCCAGCCCATGTGTTTATTTTCGCCCTCGTAATTTTAAATGAATTTTTTATTTTTGTTTATTGTTTTTATGTATGAATTACATGTTAAGTTTTGTATCTATTGTTTAATTGTTGGACTTCAATTTGAAATATATGGTTGATACATGTATCAAAATAAAAATTTGTTGGGGTTCATTTTTATATGATTAGTTCCTGGAATGTATAAGCTTTTGTTGTGCATTCGTTTGTGATATGTATTATAAATGTCCTGGTCGACGGGCTCAGACTTCTGGCAGCCCTACTCTACAATATCATTTTTTGATATGAGGGTACTGTTGGCTGATGTAGTTAGCGTGTTGAATACAAAGCAATGATGCTGGATTCAGTCCCAGAGCCAGGCACGTCATCATCAACCAGTGATGGAAAGTACAGAAAATACAATTTAAAAAGTACTTCTTTCACATTAATGGTACATTTTTGACAATTTAAAAAATATTTTTGGAATTCTTGATTATCACAAAAGAACCATTCTTGACATTTGAATGCATTTTTAACCTACCGCAATCAATAATAGGAAGTCAGTGATTTTATCCCAATTTTCGAAAATCGAGTTTTCATCAGATGTAGACGTTTTCAAGTCATGGGAATCTATTCTGACTACTTTTACGATGTTGTCCGTATGGATGTATGTACGTGTGTATGTGAGTGTGTGTTTATGTATGTAAACCTCTCATAACTTACGAATGGCTTAACCTATCGGAACCAGATTTACGACATTCTAAATAACTGACATTACTTAGATTTCGGCTAGGTAGATTTTTAAAACTTTAAAAGTTTTGAAAAAAAATTTTTTTCAACTAAATTTTAAACTACTATCTAGATCGCATCCAAGCAGCTCTTAAACTCCAAACAAATCGACTGCTGGAATATCTGGAATATATCGATATATATCGATATATTTTTAAATATCGATCGACAAAGATATAGTCGATTAAAAAATATCGATACATATACATATCGAAATATCGATATTTTTTCAACGATGATAATTCATACGTAGTCCCCAAATTTTTTTTAAATAAAACAAAAAAAGTACCTTTCATATAAATAATTAAGCTGGAAAGAGTTAATTTCCATGATCCTTACTGTTCCAACAATATTTCATGGAACATACATCAACAAAATTACACAAAATATTATAAATAAAAATAAAAGATTTTGTTAGTAATATTCTATTTGATGAAGACTGTGCCGAAATGTTTTTAAAAATTGCACGAAAAAAGAAACCAAAGCAAAAAAAATATCGAATTTGATACTGTCGATATACTAGGAAAAAATTTCGAGATATCGATATTAAAAATAACGACGATATATATCGATATGTTTTTAAGAAAATATCGATATATCGATATTTTTTTCCCATCCCTAGTTCGAAGAAAGCGCACTATTTTAATAACTCCAAAAGTGAAGCACCTTTTGATGGTATTTTTCATAGAATTTTATTCTTTATTTCACTACAAGTTAAAATTCTCAGGATTACTTAAAAAATGTTGTTGTAAATATTTTGTGTAACAACAATTCCATGAAACTTTTAATATTTTCGTCTCTCTATATTGGCTTTAAGCAAGTATAAGTTATCAATACGTTAATTGAACTGCTTTCAATTTTAGTTAGGTTCAATCGGCAGAACACAACTTAAATAGTCCTTTATAGCAATGTATTTTATATCAGTTAAATAGTTTTCTAATAGATTCTCTATGTTTACAGGTTTGAAGTGATTTGATTTCTTTAAATAAAGGAGTCAAAAAATATTCAACATTGTACTTTTGAAAAGACTGGGTTGAAAATTAATAAGCCAGCGAAAAATTTTAGTAGTTTCTGTAAAAGTACTTGATTTTATTATAATTTTCGTCAATATATTTTAACTAGGGATGTAACGAATACCGATACCGATATATCGGCGATACTTCAGATTTTCCGATACATCGGTATCGGCGATATTTCATATACTTTAAAAAAATTTCTGAGTTTTTTTTTAACAAATAATTTATTTTTGTTCGATTTTACCATGAATTAAATTCACTTCGTTATTTTTTTAAATCTTATTAATATCAATTTTAAAAACTAATAATATTTTATGCTGTTATTTTGTAAAAAAAATTTTTATTTTTTGTTAATTTTACCATGAATTCAAATTCGAGTCGTTGTTTTTTAAATCTTATTCCAGCAAAAAAAAGATACTCCAAAGAAGTCATGAAAATGTAGAATTCGCGATCTGGAAGTATTGCAAATTTGTATAATTTCTAATTAGTTTTACATATCCTTGCCATTGCAAGAAGTTCTGTTTTTCGATTACCAATCACCGAATTGGAAGCGATGCTAGGAAAAATTTCTATTTCGGTATTCTATAATGATTTTTCCTCAAGGAAAAGGGATAAAAAATTACCCATTTTCACATTTTTTTTATGCGAACTATATTTTCATGTAAATTTAAGTGAATAAATATAAACTTAGAAGTCTTTTAATAATTAAGCTATTAAGTTATTTAGAAGAATATTAGTTGATAAATGACCTTTAAAAAAAATCGATTTTTTAAAAAGCATGGCGAGTATTTTTAAAAATTATAAAGGAATTAAACATTTTTTCTTGCTTTTCTACTAATTATCTGCATATTTTTAATATAGATTTTTTGGAAGCAAAGAAAATGTAGCTCCTTAAAAATTACTTCCAATGTTTTATCAATTTTAAATATTCTCTCTTATGATGTAATTTTGTATAATAAAAAAATTGCACTTGAGTTTTGTTAATCTAAACTTGAACTCAATTTCAATATTCGTATCGGTATCGGAATCGGTATCGGCGATATTTATTTTTAAATATCGGTATCGGTATCGGATTTTTTAATTTTTAAAATCGGTTTACAAATGACAGAGTTATGCGTGCACAAACATAAACAAAATACACACGAATTGATAACCTCGTTCTTTTTTTAAATCGGTTAAAAAACCTAATTTATATTTAATTCAAATTTTATATAGTCTCCAAGTTTTTAGTCCAATAGCTCCTCAATTGTGATATTACTGTTTCTAACATTTTTTTGTGTTATAAGTTTTAAAATATCTTTATCATAACAACTGCTAAAATTTGATTTCATTAAATCTTTCGATTGTATTAAAGATGACATGAAGAAGATTCTTTTATATTGATTTTAATCATATTTTGGGAAGAAAAAATTCTTTCAACACATGCTGAGGAGTGGGGAATAGAAAGAATTCTGGAACAATAAATTGAACCTATATATAAATTCGTATATATAGGCTCATCTAAACAAATTTTATTAATAGAAATATTTTATTTATCAAACATTTTTCACCGTTAGACAGTCTACTTAGTTTTTTATGTTTGTGTTTAATTGATATACTTATAATAGTGCATTTACATCTGAGCGAAATCTAGAACTTACCATACTTGGAGCTAAATCTAGTTGTTTTTATTAGATTGCCCATACAAAACGAAATCTACTTCGTCACTAGATTTTAACAAAATCTACTCAAATCTAGTAGTACTTAGATATACAAACAATTAATATTTTACTGAATAAGTAATGTATTAATTTTCTGAAATAGTGCGATTATAAATTTAAAAACTTAAATTTTAGCAATTCCCAATAAAATTCACTTATTTAAAAGTAAGAAGCATGATACAATAATACAGTTACCACCACGACGACAACAAATACAACACCAAAAAACACACGTATTTTGTTGCTAGAAACATACCAGAAATATGTCAAATCTATTGTCTGTGTGTCGCACACTTTCATAAGCTACCCTTGCAGACAAAATGACTAGTACAGTTATTTCCGCTTAATTGAGTTTCTAAAAATGCACGACTTTTGACGCAATTAAACGGGAACTCAATTAAGCAATACTCGGTTAATTGAATCGCCGACGCAATTAAACGAAAATCGCTTAATTGAGCAATATGTGCAATAAAGCGAAACACCCATGCGTAGATGGAAAATAAAACTCATTTCTTTAGTTACATATTAAGTTGAAAAATTGTTTAGGTTTATTAAAACAAAATAAAAATCAGGTACGTTCATCATACAATGTTTATAAAGTAACAAAAATCACAAAATTCAATATAAAAGGAGATCAAAACTTAAAAATATGTATATGTATGGAAATGTACATATATTATATTTTATACAAAACTCTTTACATAAGTATGTACTTATGATCAACTAATGTGATTAAAAAAATCAGTCATCAACATTTGAATTGTAGATTTGTTAAGGCTTTTGCAAGCTCTTCACCTGTTGAAAATTTTCTACTATATATGTAAACAATTCACAAACACATATTAATTGAAGTTTCCTTTCTACTATATATGTAAACAATTCACAAAAACATATGAATTAAAGTTTCCTTTTACACGATGGACAGAAAAATCCCTTTTACATGATGAACAGAACCATGACTTTTTTGCCGCAAAATATTTTTTTTACGTTTGTGGAGCAAAAAAAAAAAATTAAGTAGACGGAATCAATTAAGCGAAACATTTGCTCTTGTTTTTCGCAATGCGGTCTTAATTTGCGAAACAATTAAACGCAATTAAACGGAACTCAATTAAACGGTTATTTTAACATAGACAGGTATACTGAATGATTTCGTTCCATGATTTTTAGTGCAATAAAGCGGGAAACTCAATTAAGCGGGGCTCAATTAAGCGGAAATAACTGTATGTGGTTAGAAATATACTAGTTGCTTTTTTATTCAGACTAGTTGTCTAACTGTCCTTTTTCCATATATCGAACTATCGATTTTAACATTAGATTGTCATAGGAGCCCAACTAGTTCATTTGTACATAGTTATATGCTAGTTCAAATACTAATTATTATAGACTAGTGCGCTTACTAGTTTCTTTATTTATAGTTTTTTAACCCTAAAAGGTCATACTTCGTCGAATCGACGACGCATGCTAGAACTTTTTAGTTTTTTTCTGGTAAATGCACTTATTTTATGTCCATTTTTCGTATAGGACTTGATGTTGTTGTGCTTTAGGTGTATGCCAATTTTTAGCTTGCTCTGCGTTGAGAAAGTTAATTTTTTTCAATTTGCGTCGTCGAAACGACGAAGTATGACGTTTGTGTAACTTCTCGAACTTTTGGATGTGTATTTCTAGTACTTCATTGTTTGTTGTTTGAGTAGTTAGCTCTTAGTTTTTTAAGTCTATAATAAAAAAAGTGAAGTAGGCTTGATCGACAAAGAGTTTGAAAATGTTTTTTTTCGATGTATGACGGGAAGTGTGAGTTGGATCTTGATGATAACGACATATATGTCATAGAGTAAGAAGAATACAAAAGATGATCAGAAATTGGATGTTAAGTAAAATATATCACCAGAGTAGTTCAGGACGATATATTTTTAAACATTTTAAAAGAGAAACAAACTTGAAAATATCTTAAAACGAATTAACCAATGTTGTATTGTAATTGATATTCCAGGATAGCCATCAGATGGGCAATCTGTCAATTTTATAGTATACTTAATGTGACTAATGACTATATATTTATACTATTTACGCCTACAACTTATTCCAAATAAAGGCAAAGATTCTAATTCAACACAAATTCACCAAAATTGACATTTTGTCAACATTTAAAGTTAGGTGATTGATAGCCTTGAGGTATCAACATTGAAACGCGAGAATATTAAAAATAAATCGCCGAATAAGGAAGAAAATAATAAAATGATGCCACTAGGGCTAAAATACCAGAAGCGGCAGTAATTTGCTGTTTCACCTTCTTGTAAACTTCGGTTGACAATCAAAAAATGTGATAAAAGCCGGTATGGGGAGCCCCGAAAAGACTTTAATGCCTCTTACATAAAATAACGACTGATGTTTTTGAAAACGTGTACCGATCTTGTTTAATTTATCAATTTTATTATTCAAATACATTTTGTCGTCTATATGCTTTCAAATTTTTTGTTTCGATAATTTTTAAGCTCTGTTTTACTTAATATCCCGAATAAAGTACTTCGGTGAAAACTTAATTTATTATTAAATAAAATCTAAAAATTAAATAAATTTTTGTTATATTTCGATGATATACAACACAGATATTTAAAAAAAACAACATTAAATTTTTTGTAAGTGTGTCATATTTACTGCCACTTTTAGTAACACCGTCGTCGATTCGACGAAGTATAACATTTACGCCATAAAAATAAGTATGACTTTCTAGGGTTAAATATTAAAAAACATTTGGCTCAACCGGGGTATGAGCACACAGTCCTCATATTTCAAGGCATGTACTCTGTCCACTGAGCCACTTTCTACTTATTATATTTGGAGCTAAAATTTTTTGTATGTATTTACAGCTGAAAATATGTCAATTAATAAAAAATAATTTAAATTACTAGTTTCATTACAACTAGTTGTATGACGACTGTTCCAAAACGTTGTTGTTTGACTAGTATCGTTACTAGCCTCATTACAACTAGTAAAATGAAAGTCCTTTGGCGACTAGTAACGTTACAACTAGTAATATAACTGTCACAAAACGTAACTAGTTGTACATTTAGCTGCAGGGACCTTAAAGTTACTAACACATACCCGTTGCTGATAGAAAAATACCTGAAATGTGTCAAAATCTATTGTCTGTGTGATGGACACATTCTCAAATTTACTAGAACAGTTGAGCTTGTAGTGATACCTGTTTAATGTACCTTGGTAAGAAGTTTGTTCTTTGACAAACAAAACAATGTTGTAAATAAAACTAGTGTTCGAAACAGGGAGAAAATCTCATTGAAAAATGTACTAAACGCGTTCGAACGGTTTGAGGTAGCTAGTGGAATTTTGAAAGGGCCAAAATAGATTAGAAAGTACCACAGGGCCGTCAAACATTCAAAAGTACCGCAAATGGACGAAATATTTTGCATGACTGTGCGACCTAGTCCTAAGTATTATTTACCCTACAATACGTTTTATACAAGTCGGGTATTAGTTTTTTAAACTTATTTTTTTATTGAAATGGTATGCATTCTAGTCGCACTATATGGGTTTTTTGTTTTTGATTCAGAAATCTTCAGCTAATAAGGCCTAACACGTTTTATGTCAATAAAAAGCTTTTTATTTCATATTTACCTAACGTTTCGTCAGTTTCTTTTGACTTTTTCAAGGGTTTCGTCTATTTTAAATTAAAAAATTTTTTCAATAAATATTACAAATAATCACACCAAAAAACATGATTCACTTACAGAATGATATTAAATCATATTACAAATAAATTTTGGCTTTGATAAAAACTTATGGTAAAAAAATTAATGGTAAAAAATTTTAAATTCAGATACAACTTAAAAAATTAATTAATGTCACAGTTAATGTTTACTTATTGCAATGCTATAGCTTATATTTATGTTATTCGTATCTTCTTTTAAGTTAATGGTTCTGTTTATATTTTGTTGAATGCGTAGACTTTCCTTCATTTAATTTCCTTTTCTAATATTTTGACATGTCCTGTATTTAGTATGTGCTGTGATAATGCTGTTGTTTCTCCCTGTTTTCAGATGTCGTTTTTATGTTGACTCATTCTTGTGTCCAAAGTTTTTATCCAAAGATATTTTAATTATTCACGTTTCAGTTTGTTCAATTTAATTTTACATATAAATCATTTTTATTAATAAATTATTTTTAAAAGCATGTAATAGTTAAAATCAAATACCAATGTGTTGACTTTTGAAAGGGCCAGTGGTGGCCACACAAACACTATATTTGTGTATTTGCTTCGCGGCTAAATAGATAGGCTGTGTGTCTCACACGCTGTATACGTGTGTTGATGGTAAAAAAAACAACATATACTCGCGAGTATAGGAAATTGAGAGTCTGGCCACCACTGCTCTAGGCTAACCCCTAGCCCGCCAATCAAGCAGTTAATAACCAACCTTGGACCAATTTTCATTAGGATCTTTTTTTTACTTGCTTAATCTTTTTTTGTGGTGTAGAAATTTACCATACTTGGCTCTTGTCTTTAGCTATTACTTGTGCTTTTTTATTTCGAACCTAAGTTTGAGAAACATTGCTTCTCCAAGCCTTGGGGCTTACGTGTGTTTGTTTTTATCCATATTACACAGAAACTATCAATCATATTTTTACTACGTGCCTCTAGTGCTAATAATTGAAATTATGTTTATTTTCTTAGCAAAAACTTTGCTTACTGGTAGCCAAAAAATATATGAGGATTTAAGTCGTAACTAATTACAACTTGACTCGATAACTACTTATTGTTGTTTTAGAAGTCCAACTAATATGTTTATATTCTCACAGAAATTAACTAGTTATTATTTGGCTTACTGGAAGCTAAACAATTATTTATATTTTTTCAATTTTATTTTATTTAAAAAAAAATTTTTTTACCTAGCTGGGATACGTGATCGTTCGGATATGAAGACAATTACTTTACTCACTCAGTTATTTTTAGCTTATACGTTTAAGCGACCAAAATTAGTTTTTATATACAAACACATGTTGACTTAAAAAGTGGTTGTCTACTCATTTTATAAACACATATCAACAAATTGTAGCTACTTTCAGATACATAATGATAATAATCCGTACTAATTTTATTAAAAACTAAGCAATAGTTCTAATTTGAAACACAGTAATAAGATAAATAAATACCACTCATTACTTTGTAACCCATTAATAAAGTACTACCGATTACAAAAATGACAAAAGTTTTTACTGGGTTAGTCGAACTATATGGGTTTTTATCTAAAGAAATTTTTATTCTTCAGGCTTAAGTTCGTTCCATTTATTTTTATAATTAAATCGTTTTTATTGAGAAATTATTTTTCAGAGCATGTAATAGTTGAAAAAGAAGAAAGATCAATTTCTTGACTTTTGTAAGGGTCGAACTGAACATCGATGTTTTCGGGATTATTATTTTTTAATTTAAATTATTTTGGGGTCATATATCAATATGCTTACTTTTGTTATTTATCTCTATAATGGTATTTTTAAGCTCTTACATATGATATCCATCATTATAGGTTTGTAATGCCATTTTGAATTTGCTATATATCGTTAGAATCTTATTGCTACGCTCTTTAATATTATACCCGTCACGATATGTTTTGTTTTGGCCTTGACGTTACGCTGCCGTATGCCACCATTTTGAATTTGTTATATACCGTTAGAATTATATTTTTATGATCTTTAAAGTAACTCCCATCTCGATAGGTTTTTGGTTATTTGCATTTTTGTTCCGTGACTTTATGTGTTCCCATGGCCGACATTTTAAATTTGGTATGTACACTAGTGATGTTACGGATATTCGTATTCGAATCGCCGAGTATTCGCCTATTTCATGACATTCGTATTCGCCAAATTCAAAGAAATATTTCACGAATATTCTGTGAATACTTTTTAAAAAAGAATACATAAAGTGTAAAAAAATACTTAAAATTAAACATATATACCAATTTTTAATAATATTTTTTTTAACTTTGTCTTTAACGCAAAATAATAATCTTCTTTTAGTAGAGTAAAAAGCAAACAAAATATATTTCAGAACTAGTATTAAAGTAAAGTCCTATTTGTATATATCATGTTAAATTAATAATCAAATCTCAGTAGAGGAATGATGAACTTCAAAAATAAAAGTTTTGAAGCCTTTTCTCCTTAAAGCCTATTACGATGCAGTGTGTAAATTAGTCCTGCACCACTAAACACATTCGCTCGGAACACAGATAGTGGTGTCAATAAATATTGCCTGGCTTAGGTAAAAGAAGCTCGTATTTTTCCTTATTTACTTTCAACCATGGCAGTGGGTCAACGTCATTTACCACCCGTTTTACCGTTAAATATTCCGCAATATGATACGCTGCTTAATTAAAGTATTTTAAAAAAATCTTACTTTTAATCTTGTATCAATGAAGGTTGCCGTGATAAACAATATTTCACCTTCTAAACCTGCAAATTTGGTATTGAGCTGCGGTTTTAAAACGACTGCCGTCTTCCCAGTTAGTTAATCGAATGAGAAAGAAATATTATGACGTCAGAAAAAGAATTTATGAAAATACCTTAAGCTAACGTTGAGCGTTGCTAGATCTAATTATTATTGTATAATTATCGTAAGAAAATTATCGACAACTTGAATGGGTCAAATAAGTATCACGATAATTCCAATCCCATTACACAAATTGAAAATGTGCTCGTTGCAGTGGATTGAAAAAGTACATCATCTACCGGAAATAAATTGGAAAATATGACTTATAGACATTAAAAAAAAACTCGGAGAGATTTTTCGTTCTGCTTACTATTCAGGGAGGGAAGCTAGACAGTTTGATATCCGTTATTACTATAACCGATACCGGTACTTCAGATTATCCGATACATCCGTATCGGCGATATTTTATTGTCGATAAGACGATACTTTTTAAATTTTTTCCAGAGTTTTTTTAATAATTTATATTTTGTTAATTTTACCATGAATTAAATTCAATTCGTTATTTTTAAAATCTTATTAATATAAATTTTAAATATTAAGAATATTGTACGCTGTTATTTTGTAAAAAAAATAATTTATTTTTTGCTACTTTTACCATGAATTCATATTCAATTCCTTGTTTTTATTCCCAGCGAAAAAAAAACACTACAAAGAAGTTATGAAAATATAGAATTTGCGATCAGGAAGTACATGCTAATTTGAATATTTTCTAATTAGTTTTACATATGCTTGTCATTGCAAGAAGTTCTCTTTTTCGATTACCAATCACCGAATTGGAAACTATGTTAGGAAAAATTTCTTGTTTTGTGTTCTATAATGATTTTTCCTTGAGGAAAAGGCATGACAAATTACCCATTTCCGTAACTTGTTTGTTTTTATGCAAATTTAAACGCAAAACTGTGTTTTCATATAATTTAAGTGAATAAAAAAATATAAACTTAGAAGAATTTTAATAAGTAAGCTATTAAGTGATTTAGAAGAATATTAACTTATAAATGTCATTAAAAAAAAGATTTTTTAAAAAGCATGGCGAGTATTTTTTAAAATTGTAAAGGAACTAGCTTTTTTCGACTCGGCGGTGCACGGGCTTTAAACATTTTGAGGAAAAGTCCTTAGTGCGTTATGTATCGTCTATCTGGTCTAGCAATATGGACGAAATAACTCTACCAAAAAAACCGATTTTAATACAAACATCCCATTGAACATATTACAACACGGACGCAATTATGCGTTAGGTCAAATAGTGTGTCCTTCTACTAATTGTGTGTTCGTCCGCAAGTTTTTATAGTATTAAACTATCATGGCCTTTCAAATAAAAAATTTTGAAATCGGTCAAGAAATGGCATAGTTATGCGATAGTCAGTATATCGCGCTAACGATTTTTTCGCCCCATTTCCACTTCTATTTGAGAAAACTTTTTGATAATAATTAATTTTGAAAATCGGTTCAAATATGGCAGAGTTAATCATGAAAAAAAAAATTTGTTGAAAATCGGTTCAAATATGGCAGAGTTAATCATGAAAAAAAAAATTTGTTGAAAATCGGTTCACAAATGACGGAGTTCAGCATGGGATAAGCGAATTTCCCCATCGATTTTGAAAAAAATATTTCAGAATAAAATTTTCCAACGATTTTGGAAAAAATTATGGAACCTAACTGCAAGCAAACCCTTTTAAATCAAAAAAGAATTCAATGCTCAGGTCTAATTTGTGGAAATTACTTAATTTATGACAAAGCTTTATTAATCAGTTACCGATTAATAGCTTAATTAATAATTAATAAGAATTTAATCGATAAACTAAAACCTCAATAATTAATCGGGCGATTAACCGATTAAAGCAGAACGCCGATGAAATGAACACCCTAGTAAATAGTTGTAATTAAAATGGTTTACCTTTGATTATGAACTTTAAACTTAACGCTAGAACATATTTTGCTTGACTTATTAAAAAAATAAGTAAATAAATACGCAGTCAGGTGCAGAAAAGTATAAGCTTTCTAATAATAAAAAGCAGTTTTTAAAAATCGCAAATTTAAAAATTGAATTGCTGCCAAGAATCCCTTACACCTGCTCCTTTGTGCAGTAAAAACTATTACATACAATAAAACATTAAAAAATAAGATCGAAACCGATATCGGATAAATACTAAGGGATTGTCATTGAATACCGAGTCCGACTTGCCCGCGAAAGTTTCTGTACTTCCGCTCATAATTTATCACCACATAATTCCTTGGACACTTTAATTTGCAACTTTATTTTGTTTATAGTTTTTGATGTATATCGGCCATAGTGAAAATATTGGGCCTGATTTTGTTTGGCGTTTTTCGACTTCAGCTTCCGACATTTTGTAATAGATCAAAGATAAAAGAAAAGTATTGCTGTTTTTCTTTAATCTATTGCCAAATGTCGAAGTTGAAAAAGCCAACCACAATAAGTGGGATTAAGTGTCTGCCTTACGTTAAAATGATAGAGCCCTGTGATAGACGGACGGATATGTATCGAATATAATACGTTTTCTTTAGCATGCTTAATGTACCTAATTCTAACTGTTATTTTTTTTTTAATAAAAAAGTACTTTTTGTGTTTTATTGGTAGAAAGTTATGCGCAAACGATGTAAAATAGTGTAACACGGTAACGACTTTAAAATTAAAAAAAAACTCGAACAGCAATGTTTTCTATTGAATCTTAACTAATTTAAGTAATTGCAGACATTAAAAAATTTAGAATAATAAATAATAATCTTTCCCATTGTGCAAACTCGTAAGGTTTTTATAATTGAAATCAGTTATTTTAATAAATAATTTTTATTTAAGTAATTTGTTCTTTTGTATTCCTGTTATTAATAAAAAAAAATTTCAGACTTATTAGTAGTTATTGGAGCAGGTCTTTATTAGTTCCCAGCGTGTTCCGACTCCACCACTGTTTCTAAAAAATAAAATAAAAAAGTAAAAAAAACAAATATAATGCATTAATAAAAATATGATGGTTATGGATGGAATAGTTAGTTAGATCATTCCGCGAATGGCAGTCCTATAATGAAATTTTTCTGCGTATTTATGGCAAAACAAATTTTTTGTCACCCCCAGAAAAAACGCTTAGCTACTCAAATGACGATGGTTCAATTTGTGTGTTGTGATATACTAACGCCAATAGTAATAAGAAAAACTAATTTTCGCCAAAAACTGTAAGTGAACAGTGAACCTTATCGTAACATAATTTTCTATCACTTGAAACGTGGCAATAAAGCATCAAATGCCGTGTGGCGGTACTATGCGGACACTTATCGATCTAGGGCAAATTCCACAAAGGTAGCTCAAAATTGGGCATCAGTTTTATGTACCGAGAAATAGTAGTTCTTGGTAGCAGTGTAGATCACTGCTCCATCCCACTCTTAAGTGTACCAGTATTGAGGAAGATAGTCCTTGGAGATGCCGATTACTACCTTATATTGCGAGAAGTCAGCTGTTGAGGACTTTCTTGCATCTATAACTACTTATAGTTTCAGTGACCGGTTGTTGATACACTACTTTCAAGTCGTTCGCTACAGATATTGTGCTAACATCAGATAGGTTGACGTTTGCAATGTCGTTGCATTATCGACGAAAGTCCACACAGATGTGTCTTAAGAGCAGAGCGGATATTTCGAAATAAACTGCAAAATATGGAAACAAACCCATAACTAGCGTTGCCATTACCTGTATACAACTGCTTTACAAATTTTCATTATTGGAAGGCTTAAATTTTCTAATGCATATTTCTAGGGTAAATAGGATATGCTAAACACGAAAAAAATTCATTTTCGGCCATTGTCTAGATAACGGTACATTTGTATTTTCGATGTAAAGTATACTTCTCTCTAAGCATTATCCCGTGTCAAAGGCTAGTAAGTAATTCTAAGTGAAATCAACAAAAAAGTGTGCACGTTATTTTTAATTTTAATAAAAAATAAATTGAGTAAAGTGCGACTTTGAAGGGTTTCGTACGAATACACATACATATATACTTTTTCGATTAATTTTACTTATTTTATTTTTAAAGTTTTTTTTCGTTGTTTTGGTGATTCTATTTTTTTTTTGGCGCTTTTCTCATTTTGTTGATTTTTTCGTTTTTTTTGGCGATTTCACTTTTTTGCTATTTGTTTTTGCCGATTTAGTCAGTTTTTGGCGATTTTTTTGCTTTTAGCGTCTTTTTTCATTTTGACGTTTTTAAAATTTTTGACGATATTTTTAGATCTATAGATTTATTTTAGTTTGACGTGTTTTTCACTTTCGGCGCTTCTTTCTGTTTGTGGACTTTTTTTCGGTTTTTGGAAATTTTTTTAGTTTTGTCGCTTTTTTTTTTTGTTTGGAGCTTATTTTTGTTTTGGTGATTTTTTTTAATTTTTTACGATTTTGTTTGTTTTTTGACAACATTTTTAGTTTAAGCAGTTTTTTAAGTTTTAGCGCTTTTTTCGTTTTGACGACTTTTTCGGTTTTTGCCGTTTTTTAGATCATATATTTGTTGTTTTGGCGCCAAAGTTTTAATATTCTGTGAAAATTTCCTCTACGGTTCTCGAGAAAACAGCCTGTGACAGGCAGACAGAGAGATAGACAGATGGACGGACTGACAGCGTAGTGAAAGAATAGGGTTCCCTTACACTTTTGGTGTACGGAACCCTAAAAATTTAGGATAATTTTAAAGCACGCTCTCAAGAAATATATGAGACTACATTAAAAAATATATATTTTTGAGCCCATTTTTATTTTCACATTTTTTTCTAAGAGCAGCATTTAAAAATCATATTTGACGAAAAAATAAAAATAACAGATTGTCACTAAAGCTGTTTTTAGACTATTCCACAAGTCATTCGACTTCTGCACAAAATGCAACCGTGATATAATGTGCTGTTATTGCTTTTTAAAAATGTTCATAAACTCATTTGATCAGAGATGCATTTTCTACAGAAGTCGAACGGCTTGTGAGATAGTATAAAGTAGCTTTAAATGGACATAAGGAGCAAAGTATAGGGTATATTTTTGATGTTTATCTGTTTGTCTGCATGGGTTTTGGACCGGTTTTAGATAACACATACTTTTATAAAAATGGCATTTTTAAATAAGTCATATTTCGTAAACAAGTGAAAATAATAAAATGCTACTAATAGCTGTTTTACACTACCTCACAAGCCGTTCGACTTCTTTAGAAAATGCAACCCTGATCTAATGAGTTTATGAACACTTTTGAAAAAGCAATAACGACAAATTATATCAGGGCGTCATTTGTGTAGTAGTCGAACACAGTCTAAACACAGCTTAAGCGGAAATAATAACGAAGTACATGCCCATATTATATCAGATTGTTATTTTTATCCCTCGCATGGGGTTTTTTCTGAAGCCCAGAAATTAAAAATGTTTGCACCTTCTTTTCGCAGAAGGCATTAATTATTTTAAAGCATGCCTTACACTTTGCGACCGTTACACGATGGGCGAGGATCCCAGAATTTTGGCCATAAACAGAATATTGATTTAGTGGTTTTAAAAAATATTGCATTGGGGGATTTTGGCACCACTGATTTCAAATATGAAATTTTAGAATTCAAGATGGCGGATCTAATATGGTGGTCAAATTTAAAAAAAAATCAACGTTTTAATTTTTTAAAAAATGCAAATGAAGCTCTGGGGACTTGTGATATATATTATTTAAAAAATTTTTTTAAATTCACAATGGTGAAATCAATATGGCGGCTATAATGCTGATACTTTTTAAGAGATTAAAAATCAACCATGTGGAGGTTTTTAGAGTCGCGAATTACTAATCTGATAGTAAAATTTACAAAACCCAAAATGGCGGATCCAATATGGCGGCCAAAATTTTTAAAACATTATTTTTATTTTTACGTAATTTTATTTTGAAGTGAAGAAGTATAAGTCATTTTGTATCCTTTTTAATTTTTTTAAAAAGACAAAGGAAACTATTGGAGCCCATAATAGATATTTTACAAACAGATATTTGGAATTTGAAATTGTGAAATCAATATGGCGGGTACAACGACAGAGGTTAGCGATCAGTCATATGGAGGAAATTTAAATTTAAAAACTCAAGATGGCGGATCCAATATGGCGGTCAAAATTTTTAAAACATCACACTTTTAATTTAAAAAAAACAAAAAACTATGGGAGCCCGTGATAGGTATTTTGCAAACAGATATTTGGAATTTAAAATGGTGACATTAATATGGCGGTTACAATATTACTACTTTTTTAAGAGATTATCATTATTTGTTAATTACTCTTAGATTAGAAGATCAGTTATTTGGGGTTTTTTAAGTCTAGGATTATGAATCGGACAATGAAATTTACCAATTCAATACGGCGATAAAAAATTTTGAAATAAAATTCTTTAATTTTGTTTACTGTTAATAAGAGAAGTATTAAGGCGGGACATTAGAATATTATGATTTGATATATATAACAAACTTACATACCAAATTCCATTAACGATTTAAATTAAAAAACAAACGACAACTTCAGAACATAAAATAAAAAAGTGGTTTGTAAACTTGAACAGACCCACCTATTTATATGTATTTCGACGCGCTAAATCCGTCTGTTTGGCTCATACACCGGAAAAAAATTCGAGTACATTGCGAAAAATCGGAACAAGTCCCAAAAAATTCAGTTTTTCGCGATTTTCACGAAATTTCGAGCCAATCGGACCTCAAATTCGGATTCATCGGGTAGAAATTCATGTAGAATGGTGGATCTGGTTAAAAGTACAGCGCAATTTTTTGGTTTTGCCTGCACTCAAAATAAAATGATAGGTAAATCTAACCAATATGAATGGTTAACCCACTGTTAATGTAAGTTGTTGTTGCAATTTTTATGAAATAACAATTCCCAGCAAAAATACCTGTCTACTGGAGCAGGTTTGTAAGGAAGAGATTTCGGTGCTCTCCCTTACCAATCTGTTTCGGTATTACATGATTTTTGTATGGGATGTCCCACTTGGTAGGTCTAGAGGCATGAGCTTCTTTCTGCGCATCCTATATGCATTAACATCATGTATTTTTTATTTGTATATAATTAAAAAATGTTTTGCTCTTTATATCACAATTTTACCATACTTGAATTAATTTTTTATTTGTCATTATTTTATGTTGTTTTTATATTTATTTACGTATTAAATGGTACAAATACATTTGGAAATTATATTACACTACAATTTACTTTTATTAAATAGTTTTTGTTCGCTATTGAATCTGGAATCGATCCCACGATCTCCGCATGGTAGACTAGAACACTAACCACTAAGCTATCGATGCACATTTATTTTCGAACACAATTCAATCGAAGAATGAAAAAAAATAAATTGCGAAGCAAAAATCACACTCGCATCCATATTTATACCCACGTAAGCGAGAGATGATGCACTATAAAAAAGTTTGCGTTGAATAAAAAACTTCGTGTTTAAAACACACGAAAAAACATAAATAGCCAACCAAATTCATCGTGTGTGTGGTAAGTTTCTTCGCTCGCTTACGTTATTGCATCCTCGTAAGGCAGAGGGGATGCACTGTGTGCTTTTCTGTATCGCCGAAGCACTTCTAATTAATCTACCTGCTTCCTTGTACCAAATTTATTTTTGCTGGGTTTTTATTGGTTAAAATAACTTTTTAAAGTTGTAAGTCATTTCATGTCTAGGTTACTTTGTGCTATCGTTATTTAACAAGGTGACTTAGCTGAGATGGAAAAGGCGTCCGGTTCACAGACATGAGAACCAAAGTTCAATACCGAAATATTAAATTTTACTGGATAGTAAAATATAAATTTGGGAAAAACGACGTTTTAAAAATAAAATTATTTTTGATGGTTAAAATTATTCATTTAATTTTTAACAATTTTTGTGGCTAAAATTAGCAATTTTAATGGTTAAAATTACCAATTTAAAATAATAACAGCGAAAATAGTTATTTCACAAAAGTTACTGTATTTAAGTCAAAGAAGTCACCACATATCTATGTATACTTTGTGCTATCCTTACTTAGCAAGATGACTTAGCTGAGATGGTAAAGGCGTCGGTTTATAAACATGAGAACCTAAGTTTAAGTCCGAAAAATTACAAACAAACAAAATTTTTTTCAAACAAACACACTTACTGCTTAAGCCCTGGCAGGCATCGATCCTGCGACCTTTCGGTTAGTAGTTTTACACACTATCAAATAAACTACAATTCCATTGGTTGATTTTTACTGTATTTTATGGGTTGGCTCAATTCTAACCTATGAAATAGGTTAGCTTTACCAATATTTTATTTTGCGTGTGCCGATGTAATTTTATATAATAACTTGTTGAAGCCCAAATCTTACGGGTAGTTTTTTTTTGTCAATTGTCGATATCTCGAATGTTTATGAACGGTCGCAGAGCGTCGCAAAAATATAAGTAGTTTACGTATTAAGGAGTTATTTACCATAACAAACATTTCAATATCGATCGCACTTTTGCGCACTTTGATGTTACAAAAAGTTGTACTTCAATAAAAAATAAATTTAAAAATCAAAAAATCCGACTGCGTATAAAAACTAAAAGAAAAACAACAAGTCCAGTGTAGGGAACATAGCGACTTTTACATCCGCGGACCATTAATGCGATGATTTAAAGATTCGATTTAATGCTATATTCCGCACACTGGACTTGTTTTTTTTCCTTTAGTTTTCTTACGCAGCACAGTGGCTGAAAATCGTTTTTCATTGGCCAAAAGTAAAATTTTTTTTGTCGCCGATTTTTAAAATTTTTACGCCTTTTTATAGCTTATATATCCAAGTTAAGGTAGCCAAAAAATTAGGTTAAACTATTGATAATTGTGGGCGTGGCATGCTTTCAAACTCAACTGTTTTTTTAATTTCAGGAAAAGGTGTTTTTCTTTTGTTTTTTATCAAAAATAAATGTTTACTACTCGCAAGCTATCATCGATAATGGCCTGCGGTCTTTTTTATAATGTTGGTAGGATTATAGTCTTTAGTTGTTGTAAGTGGTCACAGCTCTAGCGTTTAATATTAAGGGCGTTATGAAATATTTATGAAACTACTATATTTTTCTCAAATTTAAATTTTAGTGGAATAGAACTTCTAGGGAACAAGAAACGTATACCACCAGGAGAAAGGTGAAAGTGTCCTCTTTAACGCTATATATACTTTTGCACCCGTGACGAGCCGTGGGTAGAACACTTTTTTCATTTTAATGAAATTACTCTAAAAGAAATTCAAATTAATTTAAACAGCCCTATAAGTACTCGTATACAATGGTGTATTAAATTTTCACTTTTTTGCCTAAAAGTTTACGTAAAACTAAAAAAATTAAATATAATACCTGCGAAAGGGTTTAATGGCTTTGTTTTGATCAGCAAAAAATAAGTCATAAAATTATCACAATAGGTTCTACAGTAAACATATGATCTCTTTCTAAATTTACCTGTTATCAAATGTTAGGGTCAACCAAAGTCATAAACAATTTTATAACGAGATACTAATCAGTTTTACCTGATATTAAGGTCTGGATAACATGTGCAGTTTTGTTCAATTTAAGCACTACCTGCTATGAAATTAAAGATCAATGTGTGAATAACATGTATCTAAAAATGTATAAAACTACGGATTCGATAAGGGATTACTCAGTAATAAGTTAATCCTTTAAGTGTACGGATAAAACATAACAGACACAAATAAAAATATTCAGAAAAATATGGAGAGCTTCAGTTATAAAGAATTGGCCGAAGAGTATTTTAGAAACAAAAACCAGGAAGATGTTCTTAGCTACGTTAAAATAAAATTAAACTTAAATTCGTGTAGCACCGAAATGCAAGAGCAATTATCTAATTTCGTCAAAGCACTAAAAAAACGCTACAAAGAAGTTAGGTACAGTAAACAAAACTTTTATATAAAAAGTGCAAACTGGTTAGAAGGCCAACTTACTGTCGCTGCAGAAACAGCAAGAAAAGGCTGGAAGACCACGAAAATCATTAATGGGCAACTGCAGCGATAGATCTAAGAGGCGGAAACTTAAAGATATTAACGATGGAATTGGTTGTACAAATATAAAAGAATCTTTCCTACATCAATTACGATCACAGAACCAATTAACAAAAGTGGATATCATTGAAAAAGTTTTTAAAGCTAGTCCAGTGAGAAGAAAACGGATTCTTAAAAGTATACCAACTCCGAGTGATGCAATACAGTACACAAATGAGGAGGCATTAGCATTATTTCTGGATTTGAAATTAACAAAACAGCAATATATTAAGCTCAGACTGCGTGCGATTGAAAAAGGCTCAAATATGTATCCAGCATATCATCACATAACCGCTGCTAAAATGGACTGTTTGCCATGAAAGGACACTATTACAATCACACCAATTTCTGCAGAGGTACAACTACAATATCTACTTGATCACACAGCTGAACGCTTGCTACAATCAATAACAGGAAATGAGTTAAAGAAATATGGAACACAAAGTTAATTCTTTTTTGTAAATGGGGATGTGATGGTTCTTCGAGACAAAAACAATACAAACAAGCTGTATGTGAAAATATATCGGACTCAGATATGTTCATGGTATCATTTGTACCATTGCGATTGAAAAAGATTTTGGAAGATTCAGAGCCTTCGACTAGTACAACGCAAACAATGGATATTTGGAAAAATGAGACACCATCTTCTACGAAATACTGCAGGCCAATCAAATTTGAATTCAAAAAAGAAACTCATGATGCCATTAACAAAGAAGTTAGTGATATCAAGACCCAAATTGCAACACTACAGCCATTACAATTACAGTTAGATGGGCAGCAAATTGAAGTAAGCTACCAATTAGTGCTGACAATGATAGATGGAAAAGTAGGTCAGGCTTTGACTAGCACGAAGGCTGCATCTAGCTGCATTATATGCCAAGCAACATCAACCCAATTAAACCAAGTCCCGACAAAATCATTAGATAATACCGATGCATATGAATTTGGATTATCACCACTACATGCAAGAATACGACTTATGGAACACATACTAAAAATCAGTTATGATTTGGATTTCGGGTCTTCAGGATCAATAAGAAACAACGAAACCAACAAAGAGTTAAGAAGTTCAAAAAAGAAACATGTTCAAGATGAATATCGCAAATTAGGATTGATTATAGATCAGCCAAAACAAGGGTCAGGCAATACAAATGATGGCAATACCGCAAGAAGATTCTTTTCAGATCCAGAAACAGCATCTGAAATAACAGGAGTGGATTTAAACTTTATTTTCAGATTTAAAATAATCCTAGAAGCACTTGCGTGCAATGAAGAAATTGACTCTAGAAAATTTGGAGATTATGCTAAGGAAACTGCAAAAATATATACAACCAACTACCCATGGGGAAATATGTCTGCAACAGTTCACAAAATCCTTTATCATGGAGAAGATGTCATTAAATATCATTTGGTGCCACTTGGAGATCTATCAGAGGAGGCTCAGGAAAAAAGGATTACAGATTTTATAGAGAGCACAATACTAGAAAAATTTCAAGAAATTCAACAAATGAAGATCTATTTAATATATTATTGGCAACGTCAGATCCGTTCATCTCCAGTATTCGAAATCAATGGAAAGTGGAACATAGGGATTTAGATGAAGAAGCCAAAAAACTACTAAAGAACAGAAATAGCACAGAACAAAATATGGAATATTTGCAATCAATATTTGAGTCAAATGAATAATAATTATAATTGCCTTTCATTGTTATTTAAGTACAAAAAACATAGTATTAGTAAATAATAATAATAAACAGAACCTACCATTGTTACAAATGCTATTAAAATTTATTGCAGTTTTTATTTTTAATATGTTTTTTAAAATGATCAAATTTGACAGCAAAAAATAATAAATTTTTCTGTAGTAATAGCAATATTTTTAGATAATATTATTAACGTTTTTTTTTTTAAGTAACTATTCTTTGATTGTAAACAAATTTGCAAATTAGACAGCAAAAAATTTTTAATTTTTCTGTAATAATAGCAAAATCTCCAGTTGATTTTACTATTTTTTTAGTGTAAAAATTTTTTTTAGTGTAACATTAAAAAAATTTCATTATAACAAAAAATATTTATAATTATTATTAATTTCCATATATTAAATTGTTTAATAAATAAAAAAATAATAAACCCATATTTCACTCTAAAAGTTAAAAAAATTCTAAAGTTCAACTTTGACCTAGAATTCCTTAAAAAGTCCCCAATCAATTTTAATGTAATTAAAACTGAGTCAAGCTGAACTAAATATCTATCCATTAAAATAAAAATTACTTCAATATTTTGATCGGTTCAAAAGTTACAGAATTTTGGCCAATGAAAAACGATTTTCAGCCACTGGGTTTTTTTATTTTTTAAATTTATTGTTTTATTGTTTATTTGTTTTTTTTAGTTTTCGTACACAGACAGCTTGGTCTTAAATTTTTTTTAAGTTTACTTTTTACGCAATTGGGTGTTTTGGTTGCTAAACAAATTTGAACCGTCACAGATCCCAAATAGTGATTCGAAATGAAAAACGATAAGAGAAACCTAAAGATTATTTTCAAATACCTGTCGAATGATACCTATTTTAATATAGTTCGCAGACTTTTTATTTTTTTTATTTACAAAATGGCCTCTGTTGGCCGCCATATTGAATTTTGACTACTGTCATATCTTTACTGACACTCGCAAGTCAAATCGATTGTACATGTTTAAGCAGGTTATCTTTATGTCTTTCTGCATTCTGATTTTCCGTTATTAAATTAGACCGCAGAAACCACACATGTATGCAACTTTTTGCGCGTGCCGTCGCAAATTTTAATATTTCTACGTAATTATTATTCGAACTGAAATAGGTATAAGTCGGAAGTTATTATTATTAGGCTTAAGTTCAGTAATTGAATTAAGGCTCAGTTAGCCGACCGTAACGTTGATGTAGTTGCACGTGCTGATCGTTTCTCTCATAAGTTTTCAATGTGACAGAAACGATCAGAACATCCAACTACATCAACGTTACGGTCGGCTAACTGAGCCTTTAATGTAAATTAAAAATATTTTTAAGACTGGAATATTAGAATATCTAATCAGACTAGCAGAACGGATTAGTACTACTGAATTTAAAAACATTTATAATTTTTTGTATTAGCTGTGTAATACAATAATTCTCAGCTTATGTCTTTATATTGTTGTTTAAATTAGTGAGGTCAGCTTTATGTACAAAAAATGGTATGGTATATGAAATTTTCACTTTAAACACTTGTCAAAAAAAATTCCAGAGACCACAGTCACAAAATATTTTACGGGAATAAAGCTTAATTTGCCCTCTTTTAGGTACTACAAATAAATGTTACATTTACCTCAAATGTACTTTTGGCCAAAATATTTGAATCCTGGCCCATCGTGCGTTGGTACAACTTGTGTATGTTGTACACAAGATTACAACGCTTGTGGGATTGTTGTATTAAGTAGCAGCGTTGTCAACTCAGTGCTTTTCGCACCATTTTTAGTCCTTTTTCAACTTTTCGCTGCGAAAAGTTCTCGGTGCTTTTTTATTTGTTTAATTTTTGGTGCTTTTTATTAGTCACGGTGGCACTGAACACAAAATTCAAAAATTAGTTTATTTATCTAAAATATATGTTTTCAAAAGTAAAATTATTTGATAATATATTCCATCCTTTGTTAAACATACTTTTTTGCAGCCTTGTGGAAGAATAAACAATTTTATTTACATTTTTATGTATTTGGTTTTGTCCAAGTAAAATATACATAAATATGCAGTCGATATAACCCCTTTTATACTCGTAGCATTAGCAAATATTGCCATCAAACTTTTGTGACTTCCTTTTTCAAACGCAGAAGTTGCACGCGTTCTTAGCTTAATGGATATATTCATTCTAAAATACGTAACAGAATGTCCTACCATGCTTCACATAAAAAAAGGGCTGAAGCGAGAAAATTCATGTTGTGATACCTATGAGATACTAATATAACTCGATTTAATTACACTACGCAACAATGGAAAAGGCTTCGAGATCAAAATAGCAGACTTTTATATGTATATTTTCATCTGTTGAATACCGAAATAACCATAAAAATTTCTAATTAGATCTAGTTTTAAAAATATACAGCCACATTCATAAATAAAATTTATTTTAGGTTTAAGACTCGCAATTGCTATTGAACAGTTTCACGTTAAAAACTGTTTAATATAAAATTGTATGCATAAACACTACAATAGACATCGTGTGTTTTAAGGAATTTTAGGTTTCGATACTGGCAACACCACCATGTTTTGTAGTTAGTGTTGAAATAAAAAGAATATGATTTCATCCGGAGATTGAAATAAATGAATAGCTTTTTATTGTTTTCGTGTAAGTTAAGTTTTTTTGAACTCTCTTTATAATATATTACTCAACTTTTTAATACAAGTTTTCTATGAAGTAAAATCAAAAAAAATGAAATGATTACAAAAGAATTCGCACGACTCTTTATATCATGTATGAAAAAGGTACTCGAATAACAAGCATATTTTCATTTGTGTTGTTTGTTTCTACATCACTAACATTTCTTTTTGCTTTTATGTGTTTTAATGGTGTTTCTTTTTGCTAATTTTGTTGCGAATTTTGTTTAACTTAAACAATTTAGTGGCATATTCTATCAAAGTAATAAAACGTACGTAAACGCTTATAGCCAAGACTTCAAGCTTTAATTTAAAGCATATCATGTATTCCTGAGTGCTAAATTTGCAAAGATATTTGAAGTAAAAGTTGATATTTCGATGATATGAATTTATTGAAAGTTTATAGTAGGTGTATACATACCATCTCTAAACCTATTTTAAAATGTTCATGTAATATACATTTATGAATGCAATTTACTAAATTTTCCTTAAAAGTAGTTTATTGCCCTGTTTTAAATATTTATGAATATGGCTGATAGTCACTTATATTTTCATATATTAGAGCAATTTTATTCTTTTTATATAGACTGTTTAATATATCGACCTTTTTTCTATATCTCTGTATATTTTGTTTTGATTATCTATAATAATCGGGCTTTTAAGGTCTATTTATCTTTGGATGTAAATAAAAGATTATATTTTCATTTTTCTTCAATCCTACGTTTCGTTGGTATTTTCCAACTTCTTCAGGGATTCATTTATTTTATTTTGATCTGGCAACCACAACATATAAATGTAAATAAATTTTTTTAGCTATCAAAAATACACAAATTATTGCTTTCTAGAATAATTAAACTTACATATTCTTTTATAAATTCAGTACATTTCTTAAAATATCACAGATTTGTATGTATGTGTAAAGGGGACAAAAACACAAACTTAATAAATTAATTTGGTTTACTATTCCATTATATCGCGCACGCACTTCAAAAGTGACACAACTCAAGGAATGCCTTTTTGGAGTTAATAGTACATATTGCTTTTCATACTGCATACAAAATCATACAAATATCTTGTATAATAAGCCCTTGAGGAGATAATACATATCTTTTTCTAGTTTTCTGAACAGTGCATGTGCGATATATCCTTTAATCAAAAATTTATATTTTACTTTATGAAATGATCAGAACATATGTATGTATATATAAAATAAAAAATTGTAAATTTAGTGGTTATTTTTTTAATTATGCGTTTTGCTTTAGGGATGTGGGATTAATCAAATTTTTGATTAATCAAAATTACGATTAATCAATTAATCGACTAATCACGAATCCTGACTAATCAAAGTGCTGATTAATCAAATAATTTTAGATTTGATTATTCAAAATGAGGATTATTTGATTATTCATGATTTTGAATAATTTATATTTTGCACAATTGAATAATTTGGGTTTTTAATTTTTGTCTTGTGTTTTTTTATTTTATGCTTTTGTTTTTTTAGCTTTTTGTATTTCATTCGTTTTATATTTGTATGTGTTAAGCTCATATTGCTTGAAATATTGTTGTTTTATTATTTTCAATAAAATTATTTAAATTTGAATAATCAAAATTTAGATTATTTGATTAATCATCATTTTGATTAATCAGGATCCCTGATTAATCAATTAATTGATTAATCAGAATTTTGATTAATCAAAAAATTTGATTAATCGATTAATCGGACATCCCTAGTTTTTTTCCTTGTTTCAGTGCTTTTTGAAATTTAAAAATGACAACGCTCTTAAGACTATACTTGGTTGTACAAAAGATCAAAGACTTTAGATTTTTTGCTACTGTCGAAACCAGCGTTGCCAAATATGCAGATTTATCTGTATTTTGCAGTTTTTCTAAGCATTGAGCAGTTTTTTGCTTAAAACACCAGTTTTTCTACAAATTGTGCAGATTTTGCAGTTTTCACATTTTTATTTTTTGCTCTCAAATTCCAATTTTTAAAGTCTTAATTTTACTTTTTTAGTGCGACAATGTAATTCAAGAGGGAATTCACAATCATTTAGGTCTAAGAAAGTTGTGTTTTTCTTATGGAGTTTGCTATTATAGTTCATATGTACGTACAATTTTTTCACGATTCTATTGGCGAAATTTTTAGTGATATACTTAGACTTATACTTCAAATAAAACAAAAACTTAAATACGGAAGCCAAAATTTTAATTACTCTATTTATTGAATAAGCCGATTCGGAAAAATTAATCGATTTCCCTGTGTAATTTGTAGAATTTTTACATTAAATGTCCCATAGTGCAACTGATAGACTTCCTTTTCATATACATAATTTAAAAAGTTTTAAATTTGGAGTGCCACATTTTCCAACTTCCGAGATGGTAAAGCGTACCAATGGACGCATTTTAAGAAAGAGTGTTGTGTTTAATAAGAAATTTTTTAAAATAAATAATGTATGTATATACTATATTTTGGATTTTTGGTGTTCAGTTTTTTCATGTGAAAACCAGTTAAAAAAAAAAAAGTTATGACAATAGACTTGGGTCCAATCGTTCGAACTCGCTCACCAGCTCGTTTTAGGCACAAACCTATAATTAAACCCATGTATTTTAAATGGGTTTGATCATAGGTTTGTGTCTAAAACGAGCTGCTGAGCGAGTTCGAACGAGTTGGACCCAAGTCCATATGACAACGCTGGCCGCAACGTTTGTGTGCCTGTCGCATACTTTTTTCTGTAGTATAGATATGTGTTTATTATTGCTGTGACCACCTTCCAGTAAACATTGAATGTGAGTATTATTTGCGGACAACATAGAATGGAAGATCGTTACTTGGTCACAACTTAGTTGCAAAATGAAGTTGTGCATGATATCGCACACTATCTTGTATCGTTTGTGCAACAAACATACAACTTGATTACTAGCTGAGTTGTTCAAACGGTCGTCACGTGTATGGTTTACATAAGAGATTGGAGGTTATGTCATGGTATCAGAATGGTTACTTCTTCCCTAAAACAAAACAATGCTTTATATACAACAGGGTTCTTCTAAACACCAAGTGCAACTGAAAATCGAGAAAACGAGAAGAAACTGTCATATTTTTAGGTGGTTATTTTTCGGCGACTTAATTATTCAAGTTCAGTTTTGTTTAGCTACATGAAATGCTCATTACTGTCCTATAAAATTAAGCATAAATTAAGCATTTCAAAAATAAAAAAGTATGAAATTGGTAAACAATTTTACTCCGAGTGGCTAATAATACGAAGTTATACAATAAAATAAATTATATGATGGCGGTTTGAGTTTCTGGTACCTCCATGATTATTCTCAAGTTTTATTTTTTTGTTAAATTATATACCATGCGATGCGGCACACTTATTTCTTGATTTCACTTGGAATTACTCTAACGGCCCTTTTCGGAATATACGATTAAGAGTTAACATGGACTTTAGCGGAAACTTCGCCATACAAAAGTTACCGTTAAAGTCTAAGTTAACTCTTAATCATACATTATGAAAAAGGGCGTAATGCGATTAAAATGATATGTTGTTTTAAATGCTAATATATTATATGTCGAATGGAATGACTCATTAAAATAAAATTTTTATGAAATTTTGGAAGTCCTTAATTATTCGTTGAAATTTCGGAATGTGTTTCTGTACCATAATAACAGAAACAATAGTTCTACAATTTTATTGAATAGAATAGAGTTCGATTACACAAATTTTTAAGTCATAGGGGCCGAAATCTGATGAAAACTAAAAATGCTATAATGGAAAACAAAGTTGGTTTTTATTAGTACATTTTTAGTATATTTAAATATTAGTGTTTTCGTTTTTCATTCTAGCATGTTAATTTTTCTTTATCCGACCAAAGCCAACTAGGAACTATTCCTCGCGTAATTTAGTAGCATTTCAAAGAAGATAAAAATGGCTTTAAACACACTATTCTTTGCCACTGGATGGCGCTTTACAGAGAGGTATACGTCGAAAAACAAATGTACCCATTACCCAATTAACCTACATGTACCCAATTACCCTAAAAAATGCCTTAGAACATTTGAGCCTTCCATAAATAAAAAATGTGTAAATCAGTTTTATGATAGTTATGGGCTTTTTTCGATATATTGTAGTGTATTTCGTTAAACATGATGAGAGAAAAGTCGGTAAGGCAAAAGGTGAAATTTTTTTTGTAAATACTATATTTATTAAGTTCTGAGACATAAAAGACAGAAATAGAGCATACGCTGAAATTTTGGTGGGCGTGCGACACGCCTTAATCTTAACTGATTGACCTGCAAACTTTTTTTGTATCGTTTTTGTACCTATACCCACCGACTTGGGGTATGAAACTTGAAAAATCCAACTTTTAATTTTAACGACCAGCACATAGTGTCGGTACTTATTAGTGCTTATGGCATTGCATTAGCGGAAATTATGCTTTATGTTATTTTTAAAAATTGATGTGGTCTGTGCGGTGTTGCCATAAATCTACACATAAAAAGGAAACTCCCTCGTATCGGGGAGAGAGTGAGAGAACGGACGGAGGCTTACTTACCATCTGGTTTCTTCTCTTGACTGTGAACAACAGAAAAATTTGGTGGCAAGGAATAATCATACTCTATGGGAGGGCCAGTGCTGTAAGAAATATGAAAAATAAATATATATATAATTTTTACTAAATAGAGTTGATAATGCAATACTTATTACGCAGGGCAACACTTATAGGTTTTTGGTTAAATTAAGAGTGCTGATTACGATGGCGTCATTAGTTTTTTTTCTACCAGCTCTAGGTTTAAAGGTATAGTGAAATATAATATTTGCATAGTATATATACATATGTAGATCGTTTTTGTGCCATTCCACGATGAGTCAAATTATTGGTTTTTGAGGCAATAAATCACAGGAAGCAGCAAGACCTTCAAAATTTAGTACAGATGACTACAGTGGATATCTTAGTCTTGGGTAGCAAATTCAAGTCGATCCGTCCTAACCACGCCCACTTCTTGTAGTTATATTGTTTCCAATGTTAAAGGTCACCGGAAATTAATATAATTTCATAATTTCTTTATGTTGCTTACCAAAACTTTTGGAAAAAGACTCAATTAATTCACTCACTTCCACTTTCAGTGACAGGAGAAGTAAGATTAACAGTGAGTGGGTTAATAGTAAAAACCATAGGGTACATAGAGGCCAAACAGAAACTTTAAAAACCTAAGTGTGCTGTCAAAAACCTAAGTCTAAGGTTGTAGTAGTAGAACATTTTGTATTAGTATTGGTTTAAAATAAAAATTTCCCAAAAGCACTAAAACCGCACTTGGTTGTAACAAAAAGTATTCTAAAGTATTAATATTTTTTATACAGGAATTTTTAAAAGTTTATGCAATTATTGTTGTATTAATTAATGAAAATATGAATTTAGAATGCTTTTTAATACATTCGAGATTTTCTATTTGGTACTAAATTTTTTTATCCCAAATATGAACAAAAATACAATACTGTTCAATGAAAAAAGGGTTGAAAACTTTGATAAATTTCAACACACAAATGTCAACAAAATTCAAAAAATTTTTTAAATTACAGCAAGAAGAAATATATAATTTACATCAAACCAAATAAAAAAATTAAATAAAACTAAAAAGTGTTTGTGCGTGGAGAAAAAGTTACATTTAGTGCATTTTCAAGTGGAAAAATTATAGTCTCTCAAGTGTGTTGAAATGCAAAAATGGTGCCCTCTCATTTTTTTTTGAATTCACAACATATATGCGTGTGAAGAGAGTTGTCATTATATTATTGACAGTGCGAGAGCTTGCTATCTATATTTAGCAATGGTAAAAACGGCTTTGGATAATGACAGCATTCTGTTAGGAATGCCATTTATTTAATTATGCAATTCATAACAAAAATAAAATTAATTCAGTAAATAACATAAAATTAGCTAAGTCTTCTTTTGATAGTGTTAAGTCAGCTTACAAATTAACTTGTGCTCCCAATGCCATCAAGATTTAATTCCACTAAAAATAGAACATCAAATTGCATAAATGTTAGTATTTTATAATTAACTCTTACATCAAAATTTTCCAATGTTTTATCAACTTCTTAATTCAGGATTGGAAAATGCTCTTAGCGCCGTATTGCCGTCGTTCGTTGGGCTACTTCCATTACTTTTCGGCTTATGGATATGAAGACCCATTTTCTGCCAGGATTGTTGTTGAATTTCACTCGAATCCAGGCGTGTAATGGACTTATGGCATACTTTAAAGTATTTGGTTTTGTCTGAAACTACAATGAGCTTATGTTATTTATTGATAAAACTGGTTTGGATTTCCACCACATATTTGCTTCCGTAAGCATGTTCAAAACTTTTCCATCAATTAAAGTCATAATAAGTTCATACTTGACTGATATCTTGCTATCATTTACCAAAAAATATTTTAAAGGCTCAAGCTTTTTCACTTGCTCATCCAGGTTTTCACTCTCGGATTTTTTGGTTATGTGGATAAATATCATTTCTCTAATGTTTATGTACTCCTGTTTTGTTGAATTATTTTCTATCAAAAATAGTAACGCTTCTTCAGGGGAGAGTGGTAATGGTTTTTTTGCCATGGGAGGTTAAAACTTTTCTCATTTTAGAAGCCCTAGATGGTGATGAAGCTGCTTCCTTTAAAACAAAATTTAAATATTTACTTTTGATGCATGAGCTGATATTGATGCAGCATGAACTAATAATTTGGTATCGTGTCGCTGTACGGACGATGTTTCGGAAGCAAGTTTTCGTTTTTGCCGCACACTTCCCTCGCTATATCCGACATGAGAACGACCTCTTTTGTTTGCGACATCACTTTCAGATAACCATAAACTTTCGTTTTTTTTTAATTTCTTCGCATATCTCTGGTTCTTTTTCTACTTTTTGTTAGCATATGCAAAAAATTGTTAATTTTCTTTTTAATTATTGTTATACATTCGTCATCCACACTTCTATTAAATATCGTAAAAATCCAGTTGACAACAGTTGTAGCATTTCGATTATTTTTAAACCAAAATTTAGGTGTATCCATATTTTTTATTTTTACACAATCTTTAAAGATAAATATAAATAATTTAGAGCAGTTTAGAACAGTTGGTTCTACAACCACATGAAAGTATACATCATTACCTTTCTCCACATATATAGTGTTCAACCAATACGTACCAATAAATAAAAGTACTACTCCAAGAAACACACGGTCGACAACCAAAACTACACAGAAAAGACGACACACTTTGTCACAACAAATAATGTATTACAACAACATTATTGTGAAATTCATGAATGATATATTTTTTACATACCTGTATTAATATTTTCCATTTTAGAAAAATTTTTTAAACAATAGTTAAAATATTAGGCACTTAAAGTTGAATGTCACAAAACAAAACAGACAAAAAAACTACAACTTTGACAGCTTGGCTTTAAGTCATGCGTTGTCACCTGATTTTAATTTTTTAATTTTGGCTATTTGAAAATGTTTAGTACAAAATGCCATTATCGCTTTTTTGAAATAATTTAAAAATGGAGTTTTTGCCTCAAAACCCAGTCATCGTGCATTCGCTTAATATTTCACGAAATACTTTCTGTGTTATTAATTTACACAAAAATCTATTTCATTTGAGTAGTCAAATTGGTAAGTATATCAGGATATCTTACTATTACTATGCTTAACATCCTTTCAAATCGTTCATTTTTGATTTAGTCCCTAACTTTTTTTTGTAAATTTTCAGAAATCAGAATAACTGATCCTTAGGTACTTTCGTCCGCTGATTATAAAAATATTATTATTAGTTTTATAGCCGCTCTTCTTTTAGAGGTATTGTGCATTACAAACAAATATTTTTATTTTTATTTTCTAAACCCATCCAATAAAATTTTGTTTTTATGTCACATTTGTAAATTTTTTTAGTCATTATTGATATGGTTACGTATAAAAGACATTGTATGAACAGTCCAGGCAGGTTTTTTTATTTGTGGTATTTGGGTTTCAGAAATTTTACAAAAAAAAGTTTTAGGGACTAAATCAAAAATATTCGATTTTTGACATCCTTGCAATAATAGTAAGATATCCTGCTATACTCACCAATGTGATTCTACTCAAATAAGAGATTTTTGTGAATATGTAATAATAATTCAGAAAGTATATTAAAGTTTAGAGGACTGTTCGTGACACATTAAGCGAATAATAAAAATTTATTGTATATTATACAAATATTATATGCCACTATATCTTTAAAATTAATGTTGTCATCGTCATCAGCTGAAAATTTCAAAAATTAAAATTTTTTGCACTGTGCTATAGTTAAATAACTAATGAAAATCATATTAACTAGTAGAAAATTAAATGATCATAGAAAATGTACTTTTTAACGACTACGATTTTTAAAAATCGAGCGTTGAGATCCCAAAAACCTAAACTGATTTCTTGCCCGTATATTATGTGCGTATATATGTATGTATGTATGTGTGTGTGGTGTATGTACATATGTTTGTATCTATAATCCGAACAAAGTTTGCGCTATTCTAGAGATTTTGGCTTCTCTTATATATCGTGTGAATAGACTAGAATAGTATTGAATAGATTTCGAGAATTTTTAAAATAAAAATTTCGGAAAACTGTTTAATTTCAAAATTAACTTTAAGCCACCGTTCGGATAGAACCTTTCGAAAAAAGTTTAAATACTCCAAAAATTCTTGTCAAATCAGGTTTCTTTATTCGGACTTAGAAAAGTTCGTCCAATTACGTATTTGTGATTTAAATCGGTAAAGTGATTCAAGATATGTCGTTGTAGAAAATCTCCGAAATAGTTTTCTTTTAATTACTTCAAAAATATATAGATATCGAGCATTTTTGACATTACCAGGAAGTTCTAGCGATTGACTGATTGAATAAAATCAAAGTGATTACATGCGTAAACGGTTTTCAAGTGGGAATCTGGGAGTTTAGAAACTTATTAAATACAATAATGTCCTACATTCGCTACAAGATACGGTAGACCCAGCAGCGTTTGTATTAATGGTCCGCGAAGACAATTTTCCATATTTTATATACAGTACAACCTCTATAATCCAAAATATATTTAGTTATTATTTGAATACAGTATAACCTTGTTAATACGGACAGATATGCTTTCAGCATATGTCCGGATTACTAAATCGTTCGGATTAAAATAAAAAAATTATTTCAACTCAAAACATAGTTTTTTATGACCAAAAAAGATTTAGTTACAAAAGGAAGAAAAATACTCTTAAAAATGCATTTTATTTTATTCAATTACAGAGAATATGTCAAAACCAAAAGGGATTAAAAAAATCTATTTTTTGATATGTATATGATTTTATTTTTGTTTGAATACATATCGACGCAGTTGCGTAAAAAGGGCCAATCTGCAGTTTAAAATAATGTTTCTAAGATTTACATAGATCATACGGCAAGCAAATAACGTTTGCAACTATATAATTGGTCGGGATCTTCGAGCAATTTAGTGGTCTACCTATTTCAGTACCTTCCATTATCATCTAAACATTCTTATTTCTAAGAAAAATTATAAAAATGCCAAAATAGTGCAGTTTGGCCCTTTTTACGTAGCAATAGTTCTAGTAATTAAAAATTAAAAGGGCCAATCTGGCAGTTTTCCCTATATGCTTCCATATTTTTACACAAATATGAACATATTTTTACACAAATATGAAAAACGACTTAGTCAGGCTTGTAGGTCTAGTTAAGTAGATAATTTTGCCATTTTAAAAATTGCAATACGCCCTCAAAATAGGCGTTATCGAAAAAAAAGATTTTTGGGACTTCACGGACAAAAAAATTTGTTACTGCGTTTTTTCTGCACCGATTTTCAATTTGTAAACGGTTTCGAATAGAGGAGGACTCAAGCTTTCCGTGTATACTTAAAAGGTTTTGTTTTTACTTATATTTCATGGAAATATCGTCAAAAGAAAAACCAAATTTTTTATTTTATTCCGATTTTTTTAAATTTTGTGTATTTTTTTCCACAAATTTGCTTGAAAACATACCATTTTTTATATTTTCAAATAAAGCGTATTTTTAGCAATTACAATAAGTCTTAAATTTATTAAACCGGTTGGGAATTGGTAAAGTTAAATTTTTTAAACAAAATTTCAATGCAAAATTATACATGCAATGCATTCCCAGTGCATTTTGGAGCTGCTCAGAAAATAAATAGTAAAAAACGAATAACTGCTAAGCTACTGTTTAGATTTATTTGAAATTTGGCATATCAATGCATGAGGGGCTACACTTGCACAATATAGTTTGCGCAAATTTGCAGAATATATACTGACGACTCTACAGTGTGCTAAAACTAAACGTATCACATGTGGAAAACTTTAAAAGTGTTGTAACTTTCGCAAATCTCAACCGATCTTGAAAATGTTTATATACTTTAGAAAAATAAGGATAATATACTAAAACAATTATACTCCAAAAGCGCGAAAAAATTATGGCTAAATGTGCAAAATAAATTTTTGCAGTGAAATATCTCTTAAATATAATGCTAAAAAAATTTCTTCGCATTTTCGAGCTCAGCATAAATATATAAATGTTCTGACCACTTTTACTAATAATCTAATCACTATTTTAAATTTTCTTTTAAGTAAACATGCAAAGTACATTGAGAAATAATTTATTTTTTTGTTTGTTATTGGAAAATGTGGTTTCAAAAGCTTTTTGTATTTTGGTCCAGTGTATGAAAGCACAACCCCTTTAAAAAATACCACAATATATAATTTTTAAAATAGTTAATTATGCAGATTGGCCCTTGTAAGCCAGCTCGTTGCAGATAGGCCCTAGCAGATTGATCCTTTTGATTTGTCGTAGCAATGTAAACAAAAAAAGATTGGTCCTCATAAAAAAATGCAGATTATTATGCAATTTGTCTGCTATATTTTTGTTTGTTTGGCTCATAAAATAGCTTTTGTAAAAAGTTCAGTTGTTTCTTTATTTCACACCTTAATTGAAATTCCTCCAAAAAACAATTATTATCTTAAATTTTTTTGGCTTGAAGCTACCGATTGAATTACATATATCTTCGCCAGAGAAATCGAAAGCGTATTCAGTTTTGCCGTGTGCCCAAATATCGATTTTAGAAGAAATGAGTTGAGAGATTGAGAGTACATATCGTTGAGTAAATGCTAATCATATTTTTGCATATCGAATATAGTACCAAGTCTTCATTTTCCAACGAATGTTGTGTCTACCGTTAAAATGGCGAACAAATATTATTAAGAAAAAAAATGTTGTCCGGATTATAGAGGATTATAGAGGTAAAATTTCTAAACTGTCCGAGATATTGACCTGTCAGAATTACTGGATAGTCCCGACTAGCGAGTGTCCGGATTATAGTATGATGTAGCTGAGGGACGCTAACCGCAGTGGTTATATTTCAGGCTGCAGTGTTTTTAAACCAGACAGCCATAATCTGGTTCGAAGGACCATTAACAAAGAAATGGTTTGATAACATTTGTCATTGCCCAATCATACTCAGCATACTCGCCTCATAAGTAAACAATACTTACACATTAAGACTCCACCAATTGCGTACGAATATATTTTTGGTCAACAAAAATATAAATGCCACAGACGCCAAACACAATACACAAATTCCACTCCAGTAGTCGATAATAAAGAAGACTTGACGAAATCGAGCTGTTATATAAACAATCATTTCACGCATCCAAATAGAAAAAGTCACCAAAAGATAAATGCAGAAGCACATAAAGCTAAAAGAAAAAACAATTTCAATATAAAAGTGACAGAAAAGGCAAAAAGGTCTTAAGCTTACTGCTTTTTAGTGGTATTAAAGTCCTTTCCGCCCACATTCACCGTATCAGTGGGCAGTTTAAATATGCAAAAATAAGCTCTTATTGAACAGTATGAACTTAGAATAAGAGAGATCAATATAGGCAAATAAAAATACAATAGAATTCCCCATAAACGTACTGAAATGTTTATGAAATATTTAAAGAATAAAAAATGGTGTTACTAATTTTGCTTAAAGACTTACTATCGAACCAGCAAAAGTCTTCACCAATGCCAGGCTTTAAGTACCGCGCTATATTTGAGTCCTGAGCAAATTTCGCCAAATATTTTAATCCAAATGCCACTGCTAGAGTCAAACCATAATATATTTTTAAATGCCAGCTCTTTATGGGCTTTAAAGCAAATGTTGTCCAAAAATTACCACTTATGATATTAAGTATCAAAAAGGAGACAATTAAAAAGAAATAAGCCAGGAAACCTTTAAAAGAAGCAGATAATATTTTATTTGATATAAATATTTTTTAATATCAATTAACAATTCTTTTTGGCTATTTACCGATATTTCTGCAGGCTGTATGTGACAAATTCATAGGATTTTTCAAATGTAAATAAACCAGTGCTGCTAAACCAATTGTCAGAGAAAACAAATGAAATATCAAGCCTTCACCATAGTTACTGTTGCGCACATCCTTTATGGCCACAAACATAAGGATAACGATAATATTAATGATAATGGCCACAGTGCTACCTACATACGAAATCATTCAAATACTTTATTGTGTACATCATTATTTAAATGAATATTTCATAGTCTCGACTTACAGATGACATAAATCCATATCTTGAGACCCCTTTGATATCTCTCACAGGTAAGAGGTGCCAAAGTCCAGGACTTTTTATGTTCCAGTGGAGTAAAACAATATTCGTCGGTTGAGTAAAATTTATCTTGACGCCTGAGACTTCCATTCTGAAAACAGAGATAAACAAAGTAAAGTAATTTATTAATGCATTTATTAAATTTATTATTTGAGATATTCTTCTAGTTCTATTTGAAATAAAGATTTATTTGTTGAGGGTTAAGCAATGTCTATATGCATTTCATTGGTGCTTTACCAAATCATTAGTAGACTTCAAAATCTTTATTTTGTAATTTATTAACTTTATTTATAATCGAAGTGTATAGATTAGCAAAAGTCGAGAAACATCGATTCTTCAGGGATGTGTATTTTTTGTACGTCTATTAATATGAAACTAAATTAACAGGTGAAAAACATTAAGGGGTCCTGATATTTTGCTTTTATTAAAATAATTTATTTTATTAAAATAAGTTAGCCTTTAAGAATTTTATTATTTGACATATTGTCAAATAAAATTTATCTGCTTATGGTTTAGCATTGTCTATATGCATTTCATTGGTGTTTTACCAAATCGTCAGTTACAAGCCCCTTATCATATGTACAAACTTTTAAAAACCATTCGAGAATTTACAAATAATAAATTATTTTCAAAAATAACCATAGTAGACTTTGAAACTTATAGAAAACCCAGCAAATAATTTGTATTCGTCATGAATCAAGCTTGTATAAAGGTGTAGACAAATATAATAAATTCATATCCAATACAAATTATTTGCTGGGTTTTGTCAAAGTTTCAAAGCCTATTATGCTTATTTTCGAAAACCATTTTTTTGTAAATTCTGAAATGGTTTTTGAATGTCTGTACATATCGTAAGGAATTTGTAACTGTTCAAAAGTGTGGTTGAAGTCTACTGATGATATAGTAAAGCACCAATGAAATGCATATATACAATGCTTAAACATCAGCAAATAAATTTCAATTAAAATAATTTAGTACAAATTAAGGCCCCTATTATGATTCACAAGTAAATTGATAGTTGAGTCGTAGTTGTCAAATTCTTATTATGGATTACAAGTTTCATCAAACTGAGACAACTGTTTCTTAGCAGTTGTGTTTTGGTTTTTATCTCGAGTATTGTGCTACTTTTTCTTACTTACTAAAATAGCGATTTTAGGCTCCAATTTATCTCATTTATCAACCAATATTGTTGCCATATCCACAAAACATAAAATCTCTAGAAAAAATAGTAAGGCCAAAACTAAAAATATGTAAAATATTTGTGATGGCTACTATGGTTTCAAAAAATAGAGAGTACACATAAGAACCTTTTTTCGAACATTTTTTCGAAGAAAACTAAAATTAGTTGTGAATCATAATTAAACAATATAGTTGAATTGGGTCGTAACATTGACAACTCAACCTAGTTCATTTGTGAATCATAATAGGCGCCTAAGTTCAACAACAATGTTTACCAGATAATATGAATGAAGAAAATATTAAATTGTTTTTATTAAAAAAATAAATAAATATATATATATATATATATATCGAGCCTTTGTTTGTTGGTATAGAGTTATAACTCAAAAAACGTGATTTTTGAGTTAATTGTGTAAAAATTTCACACAAATATCTTGTATACTTAACTCTTGAGAGAAGAATAAAATTTTATTTTACCATTAAGTTGTTAGTGAATTCTAATAAGGTCACGGCTGTCAGATTTGACGATTTATCGTCATTTTGATGATTTTTTCATAAAAAATTACGATTTTATGCAGTGCTAAAAATATAGCAATTTTCTTTTAATAAATATTATGCAGCACAAAAAAATATATTTTTGTAAGCGATACACTTGGATTTTCCTCATGTGAACTTAAAGGGCAACACTGATTCTGTCAACAGGCATCCGTCATTTGACTCTTGTATGAATTTGAACAAGCTGCGTCATTTAGCTTGACAGCCATTGATAATAGACTACCCACAATATAGAAATATATCTGGGCCATACATTTGACCAGACCCATATATCTACACGCTGAATCGGAATCTGATGTACGTTTGACTCGTTGCTCCTCAAATGTCGAGTAAATAGCGAAAAACAAGTTTTTCGAGATTTTTAAGAGATTTCGAAATTCAGTCGAAATTTGAGTTTGATTGTTTTTTGACAAAACTGTTCATAAATGAATTGAATTTTCTGGTGCCCGATTTTTTTTACGATTTTTAATAGTTCAAATGAAGATATTTTTCTTTTTTATCGTCAAATTGACGCTTTTTCCGCAAATCTATATGCCAGCCCTAAATAAGGGCCATATTGATAATAAATTATGAAATGTTAATAAAAGGTTTATGAAACAGTTTCCATACAAACCTTTCATAAACTTTTAATAAGTATTATAAATAAGGGGCTAAACTTTAAACTCGTTTTCTGTAAAACAAGTTTTTGAGGTTATTCTATTGCAGCATACCAATGTTTTTAATCAACATGAACCAAAATAAACTTAAACCTTGTTTACATGATATTGAATTGATTAAATATCCGTAAAAACGAGAATTAAAATACATTTACAAATATTCCCCAATTGGTTTAGGCACGTTTTCTTTGATCGTAATGTCTAGCAACTTTACATCCTTGCTTCGCACTCTTATGGTAGAATTAGTCGAATCGTATCGTGAGGTTACGGATAATCTGTCAAAATCTGTTACATTAGTAAAACATGTTACCATTTATTTATTATGTATCGTAGCTTTTGTGACGTAGAAATCTACAGACAATATATTTTTACGTAGAGAGCGCAAAACAGTGGCATACGCCAAAAGCAAATAAAACTAAAAAAACAAAGATAAATAATTAGAATAAATGAAACAAAATACGAAAAGAAAATGAATGGTGACAAATCTATTTACTTAAGATGAGCAAATTATGAAATAATTCAAGCAATTTTTCCAAATGTACGTTTTGATTAACTAAGACACAAAGTTGAATAATACGGAAAGAAGTACAGCAACACGATACAAATCGACTAATTCTACAATTTTTTATTTTTTATTTTACACCAATTAAAAATATCTTAAACAGTGGTCACATGAAAGAAGTTTACAATATATTTATAAGTACAGAAGTTGTTTCTGTATACAAAGTAAAACCTATTTTCTATTGTCTTTCTTAATTTCTTTATTCTCTTCAATAAGGAAACAATATGGGACTGATAAGAAACCGTTATTGTAATCAAAATTATGAAAACTATGTAAAGTTATGAACCTTTTTGTTTCATTTCAAATACAAATAAAGTGAGTATTACTTGAACAAAATCGGTAGTAAAAAAGTACGAGGGTATTTCGATAATTCCGTCAATTTTTGTATTTCCAGTAATTTTAAATGCATTACTGGTACCATTGACTGTTCTGTCTTATTAGACTACTATCGAATTTTGAGCAAGCTGCATCTATTAGTATGCTTTTGACAGCCTCTGAAAGCAGGCCTCAAAATAAACGTTTGCTTCAATGATGACCTTTTCGTTTGCCCCAAATATGTTACCACCCAGCCATTTCTTCAAAATGGGAAACAGGAAATAGTCGCAAGTGGAATAATCTGGCTATTATGTTGGATGCGGTGGGGTGGCAGTTGATAGATTTTTGCCATATTGATTACACATTTGTGCACAAATGCGTTGTCTTGCTGAAACAGCAATCGCGGCAGTCCTCGCGCGAATAGCTTTTTCATATCTAAATATTCATGCAAAATGTGATGCAACCGCCCGGTTGGGATGCCTACATCCTCAGCCTCGTCAAATATCAATCCATGGATTTCATTGCCAATTTCTGGCACGACGACCTCTTTTGGGCGGCGTGAACTTTTTGCGCCATTTGTGTTGGTCGACCACAACGGAGCTCAGTAATCCACTTAGCCATTGAAATTAATAGTGCAGAGTCCCCCATAGTATGTTTCAAGCCTTTCTTTGGTTTTGGTGATGGCTTTTTACATAAAAACTAATGTTTAATCAGCACACGAAGTTTACTTTTTAATATTTGAGTTAAAATTGACGTGGTCACCTGCTTTCAGAGGCTGTCAAAAACTAACTCCAAATTCGACAGTAATCCAGTAAGACATAAAAGTTAATAATACCAGTATTGAAATACAAAAAGTCACGGTTTTATCGAACTGCCTTCGTAGTTAAGTACTCGTATGTATGTTTTGTTTATTAATCATGTTTTATTGTATTAATCGATATTAACAAACATATTCAGAAGTTTGTGCCTATGATGTCATACCTACAGTCATTCTGCAATATATGTAGGTGTTTTGATTTTTAGTAGATGCAAAAACTTTTAAATGAAACACACCATTTTGAAAAATTTCTTTAAAAACGCAATAGAAATATATTTAGACATGTATATTTTACTAGTATTGCTGAGGGAAATCTTTCTTCCGTTATACTACATAATGGACATTATTTAGTCGTATAATAATTTTATCGCATTCATGTTTGCTTATGATTTCGGAAATGTGCCTCCGCTACTAGCAGGTAGGAACTGTAATTTCGTGGTGCAATTTTCCCACACTCTTCCTTGTAAATAAGGCAGTGTTTCGACAATAATGTGTGTAAGAAAAGTAAATTTGCAAAATGGAAATTCGCACAAAGAACGTCGTGAAAACCCCTATTGTGAAAAATATAAATAGCTTTCCACTATGTAATTGCAAAACAAAGGCACAGAGATCAATTCGACCATCCAGAAAAAATTATTACATTGCATGACATTTAAAAACGTTTTATTTTCTGTTTGTATTATCTTTTTATCTCAGCTATAAAATAATTAAATATAAACAAAATAAAATGCTGAAAAATTCGATTTCGGAATAAATGTCTGCCAAAGTTTTATAATCAGTAAACAATTTGTAATCAAATTTAATTTGTTGTTTCCACAATGCAAACAAGAACTGCTTGTCTAAAATGAAATAAAGCTCTAAGAGTGACAGTATGAATTGATTAAAGGTATATGATATTCAGCTTTTGACTGCAAACACCCGACTTTGGTCGAGTGGTCTAAGCGGTAAAGAACTCTGATGAGATTAGCGGGAGCTATCGAAACGTCAGTTCAACCCTCCGCGCAGTCAAGATTTTCTTTGTCTACATGCTTCACATTTATCTCTAAATAAATTAAAACCGAACTCAAGCCAAAATAATTAAAATTTCTTTGGATATAAACCCATACAGTTCGACTAAACTCATAACTTAACTGTTAAACTCTAAAGGCACCTAGCAAAAGGATGTACATGTTTTAATAAAAACTGAACAAACAAACATTCACACACACTAGTACTTGTAATTATCATTGATAATTATACTAGAATAGAGAAATAATAAAAATAAGCTTAACACTAGACAAAGAAAAAACTGAATATCAATAACTATCAAATGAAATACAGCTCTAAGAGTGACAGTATGAATTGATTAAAGGTAGATGATATTCAGCTCTTGACTGCAAACACCCGACTTTGGTCGAGTGCGTCTAAGCGGTGAAGAACTCTGATGAGATTAGCGGGAGCTATCGACACGTCAGCTCATTTCTCAGCGCAGTCAAAATTTTCTTTGTCTACATGCTTCACATTTATCTCTAAATATTTATTAAGGCCCCTATTATGATTCACAACTCAATTAGGTTGAGTTGTCAATGCTACAACCCAACTCAACCATTTTTTTGTATTGTGATTGACAACTAATTTTAGTTGTCTTCGAAAAAAGGTTCTTATCTATACTCTGTTTTTTGAAACCATAGTAGCCATCACAAAATATTTTAAATATTTTTAGTTTTGGCCTTACTATTTTTTCTTGAGATTTTATGGATATGGCAACAATATGGGTTGGCAAATGGGATAGATTGGCACCTAAAAGTACCATTTTAAAAGTAATTAAAAGTAACACAATAGTCGAAATAAAAACCAAAACACAACTGATAAAAAACTGAGACAACTGCTTTGATGAAGTTGTATTCTATGATATGAATTTGACTACGACTCCAACTATCAATTTAGTTGTGAATCATAATAGGGGCCAAAATTTATTATTAAAGAATTTCTTCCTATTTTATTTAAAACAAAGATTTATTTGTTGAGGGTTAGCAATGTCTATATAGATTCGTATCGAGTATAACTTTTTTGTTAGGTTTGATATAAGTTTCTAAACCTACTACGTTTATTTTATTTTCTTGTGATTAAAACAAAATATTTGTCAATTCTCAAATGGTTTTTGAAAGCCTGTGTATAAGATAAAAGGTTTGAAGCTTTATAAAAGTATAGTTGAAGTCGTCTGATGATTTGAACATAGCCTAATCCTCAACAAGGAAATCTTTATTTGAAAACTATTCTAAATTATGTTTTTGTTCAATAAATTAATTTGTTGTCTTGTTATTCTGGTATGTGATGGAATCGATCGATTTCAAATCGCGCGGTTTGAAAAACAAATTTTACTGAAGGCTAATCTATTGATGCTTTTTTATTTTTATTTATTTTTTGATAATAATCAGTAAAGTGTTGTGACTAGAATTTTTCAGGTCCAGGGAACTGGTGGCCACAAATGTAGCTGAATACGGGGAGGTAACCTTCTACGTCGTCAGGCGGTTCTAAAAGGTTTGAAAGGACACATTGTCAAATCGGTTCTAGTTAGTGACTGCCGTCAGCTTGTTTATGGACAAATATAGTGTCAGACTATGTTGGATTCCTGGCCACTGAAATGTTGAAGGAAATGGTCACTGCGAGGACCAGTATTAGGAAAATTGGCAATCCAGATTTCTGTCGGATCTGCGAGGACGAAGGGGAGCCAGAAACTATTGGGCATATTATCTGCCATTGCCAGAGGTTGCAACGCCGCATGCTTAGGTGGGTGAGCATACGTTTTCTTGACAGCCTCCGAGAAGATGTGTGTTACAACACTACCCTTTCTAACCTAGCAAACGGATTTTTTTAAAGAGAAGTAACACAATCAGGCAATTAATGCCTACCAGTTAATTAATTAATGTGTTACCTTCTTTTGGAAAAGGATAATGTAGAGAGAACAGGTGGGGATGTGGGAGAGAGATAGGAAGCTTAATTAATTTACATTTCTGATATTGCGCTTTTTTTGTAGAGCAGTGTTGCAAGCCCCTTTGGTGTCAAGTAGAGGCATTGAGTTGTTTAAGCTGTGTAGCCGTTTTATTAGTTCTTTTACTTCGCCGACGGTTCTGTTACTATACCGACGAAGAAGGGTGCTGTAAAGTGCATTGGGATAGGTTTGTATTAATCGCTGCCTGCACTGCCAAAGTGATCAGTGCCTTCATCATTTTAACAGTCCAATAATAACCAACACAATAACACACCAATGCACATAAGAAAAATGCATGATATTGTTGGCTCGCCTGAAACTAGTCTTGTGCTCAAGATCTCAGGGTTTGTATTCAAACGCGCTAACTACTTGGCCAACAGCACCCTCATCTGATCTATGAGTGGGGAAAATGCTATAATGCTGCCTCCCATACAAAAACTGTGTAACATTTCAGACATATTTTTATTTCGTTGCGTTAAAAAGCTATCGTGAATTGCGCAACTAACACATGAAACCCGATGTAAGTCATGCTAGTGAGATAAGAACGCCAAAATCGCCACAGGTGTTATATCTACGAATTTCATAAATATTAAAAATTTCAAGTCTCAAAAAATTCGTTCTACAAAAACAATATAAAAACACTTTTGGAGAACACGAGACAGTGCTTTGGAAAACTATTTATTTTCATGTTCTTCCCACTCTTCTAGTCGTAATATTGCATTTTCACCGGATCTTGATGTGTGCGCCAAGTTTCATGAGATTTTATGAGTTTTCATGAGTTATCCAGCAAACACTCGTGTTTCATACCCAAATGAAAAATATTTTATTATAAACAATGCATTTGGTAACATACAACTCCTTTTATGTTGTCAAATATTTAAGTGAATATGTACATATATCATTAAAATACATTATGTAAGACAATGACCCAAAACTCTTGAACTAAAACAAAAACGCAAATTATGGGGCTATTTTTCCTATTTTCGGTGGCATTTTTTATGTTTGAAAATGGTGCTATATTTACTATACATATTTTGGGCCATTATGAAAAAGGACCAAAATAAAAAATGGCGCCCAAAATAGGAAAAATGACCCAAACTAAAGAACTAAAAACGGTCGCAAAAAAGGAAAAGTTTCCCAAAATTAAAAAATATAAAATGAAAAATAGCCACAAAATAGAAAAATGGCCCCTAAATATTTATTGTTGTTTTTATAGGAAAATTATTATATTATTCATTATTCTGTTTGCGACCATTTTTCCTCAAGAGTGAAAAATGGCCCCAAAATTTTTTAATTGAAAACAACAAAATTGTTTCAGGCCATTTTTCATAAAGCCATATTAATAGAGGCAAAAATAAAAGGTAAAAACTACTGCCTACTTTTAAAAATAAAATAAAATCTTTTGCAGCATCATATTTCAAACGCTTGAGTTTGTGCTTGCTGGGAAAACTCGTATTCTTCACTAAAGGGCAATATACACGGTCAATCAGCTTGATGTCAGATTCGTGTACGTGTGCTGGACGAAAAATCAAAACCAAGTAGATTTTCCATCAAGCGTCGTCGGTGTCACTAATACTAACGAAATTTCACACATACTACTACCACGCTTGTCAAGCATGTTGACCGTGTATATTGCCCTTAATACTAATAAGCAACAATACAATCACAGTCATGGTGAAATAAGTATACAGGTGACCGCATAAGGGAAACAAATACAAGAATAAAATAGATGACGCTTGTCAAAAATATATACGTGCTGGACGTGGATTATGCACAAAACTAGCAGAGCAAAAAATAATCAGCTGATGTTATGCTGCCACCTGTATACTTATTTCACCATGATCACAGTTTAAATTTTGCGCATCTCTGCTTTACGCCATAGATAAATACGTAAATTGCCAACTCTCGGCCTGTCAATTAAAAATTGACAACTCTCTTCACGTACAGATATTGTGTATTCAACCAAGGTAGATTGAACAGGTACCACTACAAGAACAGCTGTTTAGTAAATTTAAGAATGTGTGCGTAACACAGACGATAGATTTTGACACATGTCTGGGATTTTTCTATCAACAACGAGCATGTGTTAGTAAATTTGAGAGAGCTTATGAATGTGTGCGACTCACAGATAATGGATTTGACATATTTCTGGGGTATTTCTACCAACAAAATACATGTGTTTTTTGGTGTTGTATTTGTTTTAGTTATGGTGGTACCTGTAATGAATATGCCTTGGTATTCAACCAACTGGAGAGGGGCAATTCAACACACATCAGGGGAGTATTTTTTGCATATGAAATGCACAAAAATTTATATTTTTCACACACAAACACTCTTTTTACTTGAACTAATTTTTTTATTTGTTTTTCAATAAATTTTTTGTTTCTCCTTTCTGTAATTTGTATATATTTTTTAAATTTTTTTAAAACTTGTATGTTGAAATTTACCGATGTTTTGGATGAATGAAAAAAGCCAATATTGCATTTTTGTTAATATTTGGGACACAATTTTTTAGTACCAAATAAAAAAATTGGAAAAAATGTTTAGCGAATTCATATTTTTTGAGCTCATATGTATTAAAAAGAATTCTAAATTCATATTTTCAAAATTATTGTTTTAAAAATATGAATTTTGTAAAATACTTTTTGTACAACTATGTATGGTTTTGGTGCTGTGGTGAAATTTTTGTTTAAGCCAATACTAATACAAAACGTTCTACTAATACATTCTTAGGTTTAGGTTTTTTTGACAACCGATTTAGATTTCTGACAACTATTTGTCAACAGTCAATTTAGTCCAATTTTCAAAGTCCTATATCTCGTTCAGGAGATTAAAAAAAACTTTTCTGTACCGATGGTATATATAGGTATAATATAGTCATACATATACTATAAAAATCGGAGACAAAAAATTTTTTGCCTACCTACTTCACAAATAATGCCCCATAGGGAATCCCCACTTAAAAGGACTGCAATTTCAATAAAAGTTTTTTGTTACTGATTTGAAAGTATGTATGTATTTGCAATACAACCTGCTTCCCTGTATTTTTTTTTACTGGATTGTTACTCACCTCATATAAATCCCATTTCCAGAACTCATCCTTTTTCTTCTCGATATATTTACTTTTGCAACCAAATTCGTAGCGAACAATAAATGCATCCTTAATATTGACTACATCAACTGTGCCATTTTTAAATGTCACCTCAATATGAGTATGTTGTGAATGAGACTCTTTTTCGTTCAGTGTACAATTCTGATTAACTTCATCAAAGTGCATCTTAGAGGGGCAGCAAAATGTTATGCATGGTTTTAACAAGCAGGCACAGCCTCGCATATGTGTAGGAGCATCATATTCAATACCATCGACGACTTTAAATGTGTATTCGGCCGTAAGATTAACCGGTATTACTAGACCCTCAAATGAATAAGAACCATCTTTCAAACGCAAACCGTCTGTTATATTAACGGTTTGTGCATAGGTGCAGGGGTAAGAGCGGGCAGTTATGACGGGTAAATGCTGGATAAATAAAACAAAGGTGAGCAACAATGACACTAACCAGAGGTGATCTAATGATATTGAGTGTTTAATCATCTCTGTGAAAATTAAAGAAAAACAAAAATCTTTATTATAGAGATTAAAATAGAAATCGCCTTTAATAAAAAGTGAGAGTGGACAGAGAGTAAAACTTAGACCTGTTTACGGTTTGTTAATGTTTGAAATAGAGATGGGCGCGTGTCGGGTTTTTTTCGTGACACGAACATGCATGACTCAACATGAAGTGTTCGTGGCAGAAAATATGATTTTGTGCGTGTTGGGCTCGTATCGCGTTGAGCAAAATTGACACGAAAAAACACGAAACCATTTTATGTGCAAAATATGCCATCATGAATTTCCAGTAAAGAAACAATTTAATATTTTGTATCGTCAAACATGCAACCACCAGCAAATTTGTTGACAGCATGTGCCTCTTAAGCTTAAATTTCTGTACCAAGGCGAGTTCATTCCAGGTGGTCGCAAGAGATTTCACTTTTTTGAAAATGCCTTCTAGGGATGTCAAAACATGTACTGAAATATATGTGTTGACATCTGAGGGAGGTACAAACTACAAGGGGCGAAAAGGTGGCTGGCGGTGCCACCTGGTATGAATTCGCTTTGGTTCCGTACATAAACCGATAGTATCAGCTGTTGGCAGTGCCAACTTGGCACCCCTGGTTGAAAAGCGACGTTTGAAAAAAGTTACTAATTTATGTGCGCAATATGAAAGATACAATTCAAGAAGCTATTCGTCAAAATTAGTACACACAGAAAAATTTCAATGTAAAATCGTCGAAAACTAGGTTAATTTAAAATTTTTCGGTAGTGATTTTGCTTCATAGGCGTTTCGTGTTAATTCAATATGATTTACCATAATATTGAAGGAACATTTGTCCTTCTGAATTAACAATATTTCATTTTGATTTAATATTGCAGTACAGTTAAATCAAAAGGACTTACACTAAGCATCATGTTGAATTAGAGTTATATCAAGCTGAAACAACATGACTTTAATGTTGATATTTTATTAATTAGTTTACTTGCGTGATGTGTATTAGGAGAGGCATCAGAACACTTTTTGTTGTAGTTGGCTGCCCCAGCCAAGATTCGAACTCGTACCACTTCCATGATATTCCGTGCGCTAACCACTGCAGCCACAATAACTTCAAACTTTACTTCAGCTATACAATAAATAAATACCCATCGTATGTAGAACGAATTTAATTTTAATTCAACATGATTTATATGATTATTTAACATAAAACTTAGTTGAAACTAAAGTTATAGTCATGTTTATTTAAAATGAAATATGACGTTTATAACAAAGTTGTTTTAGCAGTGAAAATTTTAAAATCAAAGAGATTTAAGGTTAGATTAATAAATTCTCATTTCAAATTAATATGAAACAGTGGTGATTTTAAGCCAGCAGCAGTACATTTTCGCTGGTAATTCGTTATTTGTCGTCTACATAACCGACACATGTAAGAATAAACAACAACAAGTCACACAACTAAACACAACAGTGAACTGTAGCAACGAACAAAGCAAATAAACACTAACAAACTTAAACGACAAACTATTTCTTCTTATTAAAATCTAATATGATTTCAAATCACAATTGCGTCGTGTTGATTTTATATTCCCTTTTTTTCTGTGTGTAGCGAACGACCAAGATAGAAGCGGTTTTTGGAAAAATGCTTCTCTTATTGAATGCGATGGCAAGCGTATGAATTACATTTGTTGGAATAAAGCAATATGGTCTTTTCATATACGGTCAAGACTAGAACCGGAATACTAAATCGTCATAGATGTGCTTAGCAATCAACAAAGTAACAACCCACATTAACTACATTTTTACGAAAAAAATGTACCTCAACGTGCTTTAAATGATCTTGCGCTCAAGCAACTCAGTTTTGTTGCTAAAGACTTACAACCACTGCGCGTTACCGAAGGTGAGTTGTATAAGTGTATATAAAAACAATTCTAAAATAGTAAAATTTGAATGCAGGTGAATGATTTCGTATATATATATACGTGCAAACACTAATAAATGCGGCGGCCACATATGGAATGTAGAAGTATGAATATCTTTCGGTATCAAGGAAAACTCTTAGCACAACAGTTAGAACTTATAGAAGCTTAAAAAAACTAGTGAAATACTTTAAGCATTTAGAACTGAACAAAAAATTAACTAAATCCTTAAAACAACACTTTAAGACGCGATGGAGCCCTGTTTATATAAAGCTTCAAAGTTTATTTGACGTTCAGATTGAAAATAACTGCATGTTCAACGATGTCGAAGGAAAATCTGACTGCCTGTTCAACGATGTCGAAGGAAAACCTGAGCGATCGAAAGCCACTGTCTCGAAATCTAGTCAATTTGGGTTCAACAATATCGACGGCTTTCGTTTGCTTGCACTTACGTATGTCAATGTCTCTCTCTTAAGTATTAAAATTTTACAATAATGCCATAATGAAAATTTCTGGTTTATTTGACGATTTTCATTAAAACACTGAAAATACTACTAAATTGTTTGAAGAAAAATACAACCAAACATAACGACAAGAGAGCCCAGCCCATTGGAAGGTACTCGCAGTTGTACAGGAAATTTTTATAAATTTCTAATACAAATTCTAGTTTTGTTGTATAGGTGCGACTACCTTGTTTGATGGGTCTTACACAGTAAAGAAAACAAAAATTTTGAATGTGTTAGTGGCTTTTATTTAGTTTAAAAAAATCATGAGTATGTGCATAAATAAAAAAAATTAATAAGAATGATAAAAAATATTATAATAAAGAGAGATATTACGAGTTCTAAGAATTTCATGGACTTTTATGCAAAATTTGTTACCAGTCACAAGTAACACAGAAAGTAAGTGATTTTGACAATACCTTCGTATTGCTTCGATATTGTTGAATCGGATATCGTATGAAACCACTTACGTTTTCTTTCTATTTGTCGTTCGAGGCATTGTTCGTATAGAAATATATTTATGACTTTGTTCATGAACGCAAATCAGTGTTCTCTCGCTTAGAATGCGCATGAACTTCTTCTTTTGACACCGTTGAACAGGCAGTAAGTCTTCATTATTAAATAAAGATGAATTGAATCGCATTTATAAAATCGATTTTGACTTACTGAGTAAACTTCTCGATTTTTTAAAGTTCTTTAAAGAATGCTCTGAAAAATTTAGCTCCAACCATACACATTTATGTCTTATGGTACGACAAACTAAAAAACCATTGTAAACAAAAAATGTTAGACTCAAGCATCATATTACAATAGAAAGCAAAAACATTGCAGTCTATTGAAAAACGACTTAGACCTACAGGTATTCATTACGTGGGACTTTTTTTAAACCCACCATTTAAACAACTAAACTTTTTGAGCCCAGAAAAAAAAGTCAAGTCAAACATTAAGGCCATCATAGGACACTATTGCATGTACAAAATGGGGAAAAGTAATGATAATAATGAGTCTCTAAACCAAGAATTTGCTGAGTATAGGGATGAAAATAATTCAAAACGAATGAAATTAGAAAAAAGCGATGTTGACATTGAAATTGAAAATTATTATAATATGTAGTTCAAAAGAAAACAAAAACGATGCCGCACAAGATTATTGAACACAAATCTTGATAAGTTACTATTTCTCAATAAAAATATATAAATAAAAATACAAACACATATGTACTTATCCATATGTACATACATAAGTCTTGCATGAAACTTCAAAATAACACAAAAATATGTCTTTGAATATAAAAAATTAGTTTTGTTATTAAATTTGATTTCATGCGTGTTTTTTTGTGTCGTGTTTTGAAATTTTTGCGTTCGTGTCGTGTTGGAAACATTCGACGCGCTCCCATCTCTAGTTTGAAATATAAAATGAAAGTTTTATGTGACATTGTTAGAGAGAAGAGGGAAGTGTAAACAAAATGTTTAAAAGAAATATTTACTCACCGATCAATCAAGTTACTAGATTTTTTTATTTAAATTTTATTTTTAACACTTTCCAAACAGTTTACTTGGGTTTTGATTTTAATTTTGTATTTGAATCTTTTATTAACTTGATAATAAAAATTTTTAAACAATGTTGGCCACCATACATTATTATCATTGACCATAGATCATTTAGTTTTGGTTATTTTACGGCTTCTTATTATTCGTATTATTAATTGTATCGTTAACATTGAATGAGTTTAATTTGGTCATAAATATTTTCCAAGTTAGTTTTTAAACTTTTTTTGTTATAATTTTTGTATATTTTTTGCAATTTATTTTGTTGTACTCTAATGATCTTACACTTTGCTTGCGATCGTTTTGTGGCCAAACTCCCGATAAGCATGCGTCAAACGTCCAAATCGTACGAAACGTGAATAGAAACTGCTGATCAGGGAAACGCAACCTATGCTATTACATTTTGCGATTGCATGAGCTGTATGCTCTCTCCGCTCTCACCATGAAGTGGTGTTGCCAGTAAAATTTCGTCCCATTTCCCCAATTTATAATCTCCAAGGGCAAACTTATTTTTGGTATTACTAATTGCAAAATATTAGAACATCAGTCTTGGTAATGCATTAACCCAATTCACAATCTTGTGCAAATGGTCCTGCATCATAGTATTTGCAAATTGGTGTTGTATATTGATACTCACCACTCAACAATTGTTAGTGGCGAGTATCAATAAGCTATACCATTTTGCAAATGCGACGATGCAAGACCATTTGCACAAGTTAGGTGTAGACTGCAAATTATGCGTAATACGTTTTCTAAACTTTTATCTGCTAAACGATTTGGACTTTTAGGTTGAATATGTTTTAATATATATATATATATATATATATATATATATATATATATATATATATATATATATATATATATATATATATATATATATATATATATATATATATATATATATATATATATATATATATATATATATATATATATATATATATATATATATATATATATATATATATATATATATATATATATATATATATATATATATATATATATATATATATATATATATATATATATATATATATATATATATATATATATATATATATATATATATATATATATATATATATGTGGCAGCACGGCACTCGGCTGTTGTCGTTGGTAGAAAACGCTTCTTTGACAACACTTCAAAACCACATTTTTAATTATTCTTTCAGTCTTTGAGTAAAACACACCTTTTTCTAATTCTTTGTGAAATTGTTTAATTGTATAGTTATTAAGATAAATTTAATAAACATTGAATTGATCATAATAATAATAATTACTTAAACTTTTGTTGGTAAATTAAAAACGATAACAAGCAAATCGTTTTATTGGTGAACCCGACGTGATCAATTCAACTCCGAACTTTTCACAAGAATTATAGAAAATGGCCGGCGGCAACGAAAAAAACGAAGACCACACGCTTGAAAGTACTCCGCAACAAGCCAACAACATCAGCGTGGACGCAGCCTCGGCTGTTCGCTTAACTCCACCCAGTATGAACGCAACGAGCATCGAATCCTATTTCATGTCATTAGAATTTTGGTTCGCTGCTTCAGGCATACACCGCGATCAGCTTAAGTACAACATTACCATGGCACAGGTTCCGCCGCAAAAACTAAGCGAGTTACGTTCAATAGTCGATGCAACACCTGCGCAAAATAAATATGATTACATAAAAGCCAAACTAATGGAACATTTTGCAGACAGTCAGCAACGACGCTTACAGCGTGTTTTGTCGGAAATGCCTTTGGGGGACATGAGACCGTCACAATTATTAAATGAAATGCGGCGTGTGGCCGGAACTGCCTTAAGCGAAAACATCCTGATTGATTTATGGGCCGCACGGCTTCCGCCACATGCTCAAGCAGCCGTAATTGCTGCCAAAGTTGACATCGCCGATAAAACGACCATTGCCGATGCAATTGTTGACTCACTCGGCCTACGCGGCATAAATTCAGTAGACGAAGTCAACATAACCTCAAAAAGCACAACATCAACATCCGATCATAACGAGTTTAGTTCTATACAACAGCAACTAGTGCAACTGATTCAGATGATGAAGAAGCTTGTACCTAGTGAATCAAGTCGAAATACGATACGCTCCAGGTCACGTTCACGTTCTCGTAGTCAAAATTACGCCAACAACAACAGTGACACGACAACAACATGCTGGTACCATCGAACTTATGGCGCTAAAGCTCGTACCTGTCGAAAACCATGTGCCTTTGCATTAGGAAACAACAGCAAGCAACAATGACTAGCTGTCACCCAAGCATCAGAAATTGGTGAGTTTACTGGTGCTATGAAATCATATCGCCTTCAAATCACAGACAAGGAAACATGTATACGGTATCTTATAGACTCTGGGGCCGATGTGTCAGTGATACCAAAGTCGCTCCAGGCACAAAAATTACGGCCAACGCAAATGCAACTTTTTGGTGCCAACGGCTCGCCAATCAAAGTTTACGGCGAGGCGATAATAAAGGTCAACCTTGGACTTCGACGTGAATTTTTGTGGACTTTTATAATTGCCGACGTAAGCTCGCATATTATCGGTGCAGATTTTTTGTGCCATTTTGATTTACTCATCGACCTTAAAAGGAGAAGGTTAATCGATAACTTGACTCAGATCAACACGACTGGTATTTTGACACACAATGAAAATTCTTCAATTAAAGTTTTGCAATACTCAACACCATTTGTGGAAATTCTAAAGGATTTCCCAAATATTACACGCCTCGTTCAACAAGGAACACCTGTCCAGTCTTCAGTTGTTCATCGTATTGAGACGACAGGGTTCCCAGTTTTTTCCCATCCACGACGCTTGTCGCCCGAAAAACTAGAAGCCGCGCGCGCCGAGTTCGAAAATTTAATGAAGCTTGGTATTTGCAGACCCTCCAACAGCTGTTGGTCCAGCCCGCTACACATGGTGCGAAAGCCTGATGGCACCTGGCGACCATGCGGCGACTACAGGGCGCTTAACGCTATAACTGTGCCCGATCGCTATCCGCTGCCGTATCTTCAAGACTTTACAACAATTTTGCATGGGAAGACCATATTTTCTAAGGTCGACTTGCAGAAAGCATTCCATCAAGTGCCTGTGCACGCAGAAGACATTCCCAAGACGGCCATTACAACACCCTTTGGTCTTTTTGAGTTCGTGTACATGACGTTTGGCCTACGAAACGCGGCTCAAACGTTTCAACGCCTAGCGCACGATGTGTTCAGAGGGCTTGACTTTGTGTTTCCGTATATGGACGACCTCTGCATCGCATCAACGTCTCCAGACGAACACCGAATGCATTTAAAACTAGTGTTTGAGCGCCTACAAAGGCACCGATTGGCAATTAATGTGGCCAAATGTGAGTTCGGAAAATCAGAAATTTCATTCCTCGGCCATAAAGTAACGTCTCAAGGCAAACAACCCCTACCAGAGCGTGTTGAGGCAATAACAAACTACAAAAAGCCCACGCAGGTAAACGAGCTAAAGCGATTTCTTGCAATTATCAATTTTTATAGGCGGTTTATACCTCATGCTATCGAATGTCAAGCTCCACTTTTGGCTATGATCCCCGGTAACGTAAAAAACGATCGAACCCAATTGACATGGAGTGACGAAACGATTTCCGCTTTTGAAAAATGCAAATCTCAGCTTGCCAATGCTACATTGCTAGCACACCCAACACGCGAAGCCGAAATTTCACTCTGGATCGACGCCTCCAATACCGCCGCTGGTGCGGCACTACACCAAATTGTAAAGGGGCATATTCAGCCACTCGGATTTTTTTCTAAAAAATTCGACAAAACTCAAATTCGCTATAGCACGTATGATCGGGAACTTACAGCAATTTTCTTAGCGTTTACTCACTTCAAATATATGATGGAAGGTCGCAAGTGCCATATATATACGGATCATAAGCCTATTACTTACGCGTTTCGGCAGAAACTTGAGAAGGCCAACAATCGACAAGCGATACAACTAGATCTTATTGGCCAAATAACTACCGACATTAGACACATTGCAGGAAAAGAAAATATCACCGCGGATATGCTCTCAAGAATTTCAACAGTTACAATTAGTTCATCCATTGACTTTGAGGAGCTCGCACGAGCACAACAGTCCGATGAAGAGCTCGACGCTATTCTCAAGGGTAAATCTGCTTATCAAATACAACTAAAATCTTTTGCCATTCCAGGAAGTAAAAGCCACTTGTACTGCGATTATTCGAAAGAACGAATACGGCCGTTTATAACGGCAACGCTGCGAAAAAAGTTTTTGCAAGCTACACACAACCTGTCGCACCCTGGTACGCGGGCAACAGCTAAAATGATGACTAGCAGGTTCGTGTGGCCGAATATTCGTCGTGACAGTATTGAGTTTGCTCGCAGCTGCATACAATGCCAACGTTCAAAAGTGGTGCGACACACAAAATCACCACTTCAACACTATAAAGGAATCGATAGTCGCTTTTCGCATATAAAGATTGACTTAGTTGGCCCTTTTCCTCCCAGCGATGGATACCGTTATTGTCTCACAATTATAGACAGGTTGTTACGTACTGCTTGGACCGACGACGTTCCTGACTAGCTCATTTTTGGTCTCAGGAGGTCCCAACCCTGCCATCCGGCCAGAGAACCATAACACAAAAACAAAATTCTGAATAACAAAACAAACAAAAAACCGAACTCTACAAAAATACAAATATACCACACACAACTTAGGAGACAAGGTGTTAGTCTCTTCATCGCCCACCCAACCATGTTGCAGAAAATTCCATCGACTATTACGCCTGCAACCCGAAATCCGCCCGACCGAACTACATCACTTACCAGTTCATTACTGCCACCAACCTACTGGAATTAAGCCAACATCATGATTTCAATGTAAAACTCAATTATACATATTTATTAACTAATAATAAAGAAAAAGGTTAAAGTAATTACATAAATAAAAATATTATAATTTGTAATAATAGATTAAATAATACATAAAACAATTAAATGAGAGGAAAACTAAACAAACACTAAATAAATCTTAATTCTAATCTTTAGCCGTTACTTTTTTTTCTGTTTGAACCATAAAGTTAACCTAGCAAGTATATACTGTATCTCTATCTCTGTTTTATTCTGCTTAATCTCTTTTTTTCAAAATCTTTGAACTTATTTCCTTTTTTTTATATTCAGAGCTCAAATTATATTCCTTCCTTAATTCAGGATTCGCCTGACGAAGTATTACCCTACACTTAAAGGAGCTCCCTGAAGCGTATCGTTATTTTAATTTCCTATAAATGGACATACACAACTTGTTTTCTCTAATCGCGTTCACGCGCCTAATTTGAGCACTAATTTTCTTGCAGTTATTCCTCTGATTAATTTATATTTTACTGGTTTCAGATACAAATACCTATATACTTTGGTTTGTATGTAAATCCTATATATATATATATATATATTTTTTCGATAATTTTAACTTAAAACTAAACACACACTAACACTCACCAAAACACACAATTTTCTCGACAATACACTAACACTACTCTTAAATTTTATTTCTCTCTAAATTAATTTAGCTGGGCTAATGCCCTTGAAGGCTTGCTATGATGCACAAATAGATATTAATTTTTTTGTGCTTTCTTTTTCTGTACATATATTTTCTTTATCTTCGAGTCTTCACAGGAAGTAAGATGTCAATTCCTGATATGTAGGAGATTTTGATTTCCCGTCTAGGAATTTGGCTTTAAAATCTTCGCGTGGTAAGGTTAATATTTTTCATGCCACTCTTCTGGCTATTAATTTTAAGGCCTCTACAATGGCTTATAAATTTGTCTAACAAATAAATTTTCTTTTTACCTGGCTATTAATCACCCTCTCGGCTCGGTTATCCACCAATCTGGAAAGTTCTCTTTTGGCTCCAATTAATTTGGTTCCTTTGATGAATAGCCAGCTATAGAAAAATAAAAATAAACGTTTTTTTCTACACTTTGCACTAAAAATTTTCACTTCTAAACTTACGTTTTGTTAAACTTTATAATGCACAAAATATTTTAACTATCCCGAGCCTTTAAAATTCTCTATAAATTAGCTAGTTTATTTCATTAAACTAATTTTCACTTTATAATTTTATTTATTTAAAAGTTGAGCCTTTCAAAATTGTTGGACTCTTTTATTTTATTTTTTTTTATTAACACTTCACGACTTTTCACAGAATTATGATCTGCTCACCAAGTTTCATCTACTTAAATACCATCGTGAAGCTATTTACCCAGATACATAAATCCTTCCCGCCTACATATACTTATTTACTACATATATTATACGGCTATATAAAATCTATACTTGATTTTCCCCATGTATGTTTTTCATGCCCAAATAAGGTAAAATATAATATCTATGATTTCCCGCCACGATTACTCGTACTTTATTTACTCAAGTTAAGACAACATGATTTTTTTAACGGTTCTTAACTATCCTTTTTTTCGCCAGGTCAAAGGTTGATTTATTTATCGAAACTTAGTAAATTTGAGAAAATGTTCCTTTTGTTGGACGTTACATTATAAACTTTATACTCCTCCCCATATTTTCCTATCTCGTACTATATTACCCGCAAAAGTCCTATCAACATCCTTTCATTTTTAACAGGTCTGCAGAAAAGCAATAGGCTGACATTTTTTCTAAATTTTATAATTGTTCACAAACATTCATCTAAACACAACTCCGTTTGAAAATTACTATCAGTTATTTATCAATGAACTCACCCTACTACTATTCAACCCGTTTTCCTGCGTTGCCAACTGCTTATTGTATTACTACTTAAATTAGCATGCCTGTTTGCAGCTGTCAGAAAAATATCTGCACATTTTCTTCAATCATGGCCGACACACATGTAAGTATTTTACAAGTTTTTTGTTTAATATTTTTATATCTTTCAGATTTTGCAAACTCCCTGGACTCTCAATCATTGGTAATTTGTTGTATCGTTCCTATATCTTGGCATTCTCATTAATACTTTGTGTTTCAACTTTTTTTCAGCTTTCCATATCACTGCCAACATACATACGTACATGAATAGTGTATTCATCAGTATGTATGTTGCCTATTTCGAATGGCAAACCAAACTTACTGTCCCCCCCAGGAGACAAACCACTCAATGGGACTCGGGCTAGATCCCCTCCCTATTCAATGCAATGATTTTTATGAGGGACTCGGGGCTGTACATTATTTAGCCTCCTCCCGACGTCTTTTCCTGGACTTCCCCCACGCAAAAATTTTTTTGTGTCAGTGGCGTCGGGTCTGAAAGGGACTAACCCCCCCAAAAAAAACTTGTAGTCCAGCAAGGGGAACAAGTACAACAAACCGGCAGCCACCATAATCATGTATGCCGATATTTGGTTGACTGGCCTTCACACCCCGTCTTCACGAGACATAATTTTGTTCTAACATTTGCCAACTTTATACTTAAAAACATCAGAAAAATGTTTGTGCTATTTTTCGTATCGACTTTGACTTTTGTCACCACAAATCAATGGCTCGTGAAGACGCTATGTCATGATCGCCTGTACAAAAATATATCTAGCCATGAATAGTTGTAAATAGTGTCTGACCGAACGTTCGGTGTCGGAGTTAGGCAAAAAGCTGTGTCCGGCGTTCGGTAAAATTTTCACCGAACTTTGTATAGTTTTTTTTTATTTATCCATATTTATAATCATCAAACCTACACAAAAATGCAGTCCTATAAAATATCGAAAACGCAACGTACTACGAGTTTGTTCATTTTGTGTTTATTAAATAAATGAGTTACAATTAAAAAAAAACTCAGTCTTCTCTTCAATAACAATGTTCGGTTTCGCGTTCGGGTTTGTCTTCGGTTCTAAATATCAAAGTGCGTTCGGCCGGACACTAGTTCTAAATTCAGGCAAAGAGATGGCAAACATTAAATGCAAAACAGCTGCACAAAGTTTATAAATAAACATTTTTACCTCGGCCTGAATATTTTTAACTTTTTATGCGCTACCGCAGGGACAATTTTCTTACCCACTTGTAAGGCAAGTATGGGCCACAAGCGCACCCGCAACAAAACTCCGTGGTCGCTGTCGCTAGCCAGAGGGAACGGTGTGCGGGTGTATCCGGACTTTGTGTAAGCGATCTAATATCCACGTGGGGAACTCCCACACCCTGAACCAGAGTCTTCATACTAGTTAGCCGGGCACTTAGTATCCGGTTTACAGTATGCTATCTTTCCTAACTACCTTCATGTATCTGGATTGGGTTACTGGCCATATTTTGCATGAAGCCTGCCTTGATTTGGCTGCGAATCCTACTCTTTTCTATTGCCGGAAGATGAAATATGGCATTGGACTGCAAGAGGAATTTCCTGCGATTTGTTGTACACTTCGTATTTTCCTCAGACATTTTACGGGAAGTAATGCTAGTTCTTATTTACGATAATTATTTTACTTTGTTATAACTTTTCAGATTTTCTTGAAAGCTTGCCTAAGAAGTATTACGTATTGGTTGGCCCATGTGCTGTTAGACTCAAAGGTTGGATCTTAAATTTGTTTACGCTGGATGGACGTGCCTATCTATATCACAGGTAATATTGTATTTATTAAGAAAATTATGTGGCTTGTTTACGTACTATTACTCTGAGAAAGTTTATTATCCGTCAGGTTAAAATCAGGTACTTATGACAACTAGATCAATAAAGACATTACGACAGTTATCTCTTCGGTACGCTAAAAATATTCCGTGCAACATTTTACAAAAAAAAACTTTCGTAGTGATTTTTTTTCGTAGAATATACGAAACGCTCGTCTATATTACAAAAAAAACATTTATCCAACATTTTTTTAATTTACGAAAGTAACGAAGACTTTTCGTAAAAATTTTTCCTTGTTAAAAATAATTTTGAAATAGAAAAATATGCTAAGATAATTTTTTATAAATTGACGTATTTTCCATATGTAAGTAAATAAAACAAATTGTTAGCTCTTATAAAATAGGTAGAAAGTGGCTCAGTGGGTAGAGTACATAACTTGAAATATGAAACTTGCAAGTTCGTGCCCCGGTTGAGCCATACTTTTTTCTTTTATTTTTTGATTATTTTCGCACATTTCGTATATTTTACGATAGAATTTCGTGGTGCGAAATTACGAAATATTTCGCAATATGTACGATTGCTGTCGTGCATATGTTGCATGGAATTTTTCGGTGTACTTTATCCTAATATTGTACCTTTTATCCGTTGATTAAACGATAGGCATTTACATACTATATAATTCTCAGGTACGATATTTATAATTAGGACGAACCCAAACACCAAGATAATATTACTGTCAGTGCTATTAATTAACCCAATATTGCACACGTATCGATTCCCTACTAAATACCAGTTTTCTCTATCTGCTTCTAAATTTTAATATCTTTTATATGGTATATGCCGATTGACCTACCCTGTAAATCCTCCAATTCGCACATATTGTTACCTAAAGGCTTTCTTACGCGACATTTTAAAAATTTTCTACAAAATTTCGCATTTACGTTTTTTCCGAAATCACTGAGAACTGTGTTTCTACGAAAGACCTCTTGACCTGGTATGAGTTTTACTTTTCGCGCCCCTTTATTATATCTAGCTGCGCTTTTTTCATACGCCTCGTGCATATTTTCCCTGATCTTTTCCCTAATCACTTCTAGCTTATCCTGATTGGTCATATTTTCAATTTCATGATCAATCAGAGATGTTAATTTTCTAGCAAGCTTATAATCAGCTCCATTTGAGAACATGTGGAAACCGAACAGGGCGAAAAACGGTGTGAATCCGGTAGCCGAGTGAACTGAATTTCTAAGTGCGCATTCGATTTCCGACAAGTACAAGTCCCAGTCCCTATGATCTTCATTCAGATAAGCCCTAATCGCTGCGAGGACCGATTGGTTGACGCGCTCCGACGCATTCGACTGAGGGGAATAGACGGCTGTTTTCAGGTGTTTGATACCAAATGTTTCCAATAAGTTGCTGAAACTTTTAGATACGAATTGTGAGCCATTGTCGCTGTGTATTACCTCGGGTACGCCGAATTTATAAAAGATTTCTTGGGTTAAGAAGTTAATGACGTTCGCTGTGGTGGCTTCCTTCATGGCCTTTAAAAAGGTAAATTTTGTGAAGTGATCCATCACGATGAACACATAGCAATTTCCACTTTTGGATCTAGAGTACTTCCCCAAGAAATCAATATACAGTTTCTGGAAGGGCCTTTCCGTGATTACCTCTTGACCAATTTTGGGCATTAAATTTTTGTTAGCTGGTTTTGTTTCTTGACATGTTTGGCAGTTTTTTACAAACTGTCTAATTTGAAAAGTCATTTTCGGCCAATAAAAGAATCTTTTTACTTTTTCAACAGTTTTTGCCATACCACCATGAGCGCAAGTATTCGTTGAGTGTAATTTCTCTATGATGGCATGAGTCAAACTTGGTGGTATCCACAACTTCCATTGGTATTGGCCCTCTGCATCCCTTTCACAGCTTGTGCGTTTGAAAATTTTTCCTTCATCGACTTTAAGGTCTGGCAATTTATCTTTGATATCTTCAATTTGCTTTATCAGGGATAAATACTCTTCCGATTTGTTTCAAAATCTAATAGATTTTCTATTTCGATTTCTTCTGCGCATTGTTGTTCTGGATTGCGTGATAACATGTCCGCTACTACATTTTCCGATCCTTTGCGGTGTTCGATCTGAAAGTCGAATGCCTGTAGCTGAAGAGACCACCTAGCCAATCTACCAGCCAAATCTTTGAGGGTCATCAGCCACTTTAAGCTGGCGTGATCCGTGATTATTGAAAATGGCATCATTTCGACGTATGGGCGAAATTTGCGCACGGCCATAACTGCAGCTAGACATTCTTTTTCAGTTACGGTATAATTTCTTTGACAACGACTCAATTTCTGCGAATAGAAAGCGATCGGGTGTTCCTCATTGTTGTCGTTTAACTGGTACAAAACCGCTCCTATTCCATAATCTGACGCATCACATTGTATATAAAAGCGCTTGCTAAAATCGGCATGACGCAATACAGGAGCTGAAGTCAATGCTTTTTTTAATTTATCAAATGCCTCTGTCGCTTCAGGCGTAATTTTAAACTTTTTGCACTTTTTGAGGGTATCGGTTAAGGGTGCAGAAATGGTGGCGAAGTTTTTAATAAAACGTCTATACCATCCTGCTGTCCCAAGAAAACTCCTGACATCCCTCACCGATTTTGGCAATTTGATATTTCTTATCGCTACCACTTTTTCAGGATCAGTTTTCAGATTCCCTCCTCCTATAATAAAACCTAAATACTTTAGCTCTTGAAAGCAAAATTGTGATTTTTTCAGGCCTATTGTTAAGTTGGCGTCTTTTAGACATTTCGCTACTTCACTTAAAAGTTTCAGATGTTCTTCAAAAGTGCTAGATATGACCATAGACCGAATGGCATTACGCGAAATTGATATAGAGGCCTACCAGCTACAGTGAAGGCTGTCAACGCTTTACTCTCATCATCTAATTCGATCTGCCAAAAGGCATATTTTAGATCGACGCTGCTTATAAAATGTGTTTCGTCTATCCTGCTCAAGATACCGTCGATATTCTGGAGCGGATAGGCGTCCTTCACTGTTAGCTTGTTCAGCTTGCGGGCATCTAAGCAAAAACGATTTTTGCCGGGCTTTCTCACAACAGTAGTCCTATTCGACCATGGGCTATCACTTAGTTCAATTACGTTTAAAGCTAACATGGTATCGATTTCCTTGTAGGTAATTTCTTGAAAATGGTATGCTTTTCTAACGGAGTCATTCCCAATCCCTTTTCCTCAAAAGTATTGAATTCTTTGATTACTTTATCTAACATTCCCTTTTGTTCCTCGTTCAATATATGTGGCCTGAGTTTATATTCATTTTCCCCTACAGCAAAATCTTCCTGAATTTTCTCCATATTTATCTCTTCTACTCCTATCACTTCCGGTGCCAAATTAAATAATCTCCAGAAATCTATTCCTAGGTAAAGAGACTGTTCCAAGTCGGGGCAAAGATACAGTATCATTTTATTCTCCTGATCTTTGTACCGTATGGCTACTTTTACTTTTCCTAATATTCTATGATATTGACCACTGGCAGTTTTCACATTGGTTGAATATTAAGATCTAAATCCTGTATAAGCTCCCTACATCCTTTTCCTAATAAACTCACAGATGCCCCCGTATCTAACAAACCTTCTAACTCTTTTCCTTCCAGAAATATGCTCGCGAAACACCTATTGTCTCTATTTCTTAGACCTGCTCTTTTCACTGACTCTACAACTACTTTTCTTATTTTCCGGCGTTCCCTGAATTTTTCACGGACTTTGCGTATCCGATTTGAAATTGTTTTCGGTCATACATCATCATTTCCGAAAATCCTAGCCCTGACTGCATTATAATTCTCCTGTCTCAACTCAATAGGTAAATAATGTCTTATTTGTGGCATATTATTAATTTGTTTTGGCGTAATTGTATTTATTTTGTTTAAGTTTTTGAGGGGGAAAAGTTTCCTGACGAGCCTTGGTCCCCCTTCGCTCCCAAGCTCTTCGATTGGTTTCCCGTTTTGCAATTAGGACATCGCGGTGTTATCACATTTTGTTTCCCGCACTTATAACAAAAAAGTGTTCTTTCTTGTTCTAGGCATTCCATAAACACATGGCCTTGTTGTCTGCAGTTCCAACAAATAATCGGCTGTTTTCTTTGTTGACTTTTCACATTCAATGCAGCAACTTGCTCATAGTCCTCAGATTGACTTTCTCTGCCCATTGGCTCTTCTTCGCCCTCCACATAAACTTCATTCACATACCGGGCTGGTCGTTGTAATGGTTGAATACCTCTGTTATCTCGCCTAGGAAAATGTCTTTCAGCCTCGTTGCATTCCACCCTCAGCTGTTCAACAGACGAAACAGAGATTGGGTACACTATTCTGCCGATGCTCTCTTTGATGTTTCTTTTAATAATTTTTATGAGGTCGTACTCAGATATTGGTTGTACCAATCTCGATCTGATTTGCGACATTGCGTGGAAATAGCTATCGACTGACTCGCCAAGTTGCTGTTTTCGTTCCACTAATTCTGTCATGATTTCAAAGTTGGAGCGCGAAATTTGGTATTGGCTCATTAAGGCATGACGTAACCCTGGCCAATCCATAATTCCATGTGAACGGACGTACAGCCAATACCACTCCCGGGCTGTGCCTGAGACTAACAAATGAAAGTCTCTTAATACTTCCGCCCAAGGTATTTGATAATGCCTTTGTAGATGTTCTAAGCGGAAAACGAAATCGTCGATGCTCAAGTGCGACGGGTTGCCATCAAATAGTACACCAAGTTTATCTACGCGAATACGGGCTTGCTCACTATTTTGTATAATTGCTGGAGGTTCATATGCCCTTTGGTATTGTATTGGCAACGGGCCAGTATTCGAAGTAGTGTTGCTTTCACAACTGCTATCTGACGCTATTCTCGTGTTAAGCATATTATCTGTTTGACCTGTATTGTCTATATTTACAGAGCTCGCTACATTTTGATTTGCTAATGCCGCATTTTGATTTTGTGCCACAGCTGAAGACAACGTAGCTACAATTTTTGTCAATTCAGCTACGCTCTTTCTAATATCCCCCATTTCTACCTGTACCAGATTTCTCATGCTCTCTTCCAGACTCTTTTGAGCGGCTGAAACTTCGTCTACCACCTGTCCTCTAGCGTTAGAATGGGAAACTTGCGCTGGGAAATTCTGGGAAGTGCTTGCCCTGTCGGGAGTCCTATTTGAAGCCAGATCGCCGGAATTAATACTCTTTGACAAATCTACAAACTGGTTGCTAGGTCCTTCGTTTGGCGTAGACATTTTCTTATTTTTTAAATCTGTCTTCCTCACCTTTGGAACTGTGGGTGCTATAGATCTATTTAAATCAAAACTTTTTTGTAAAGCTCTCTTTCGGGTTTCTTTCTGCTGCCGAGTCTCTACACTCATAATCTACTAGCCACTAATCTGTAGATGAAAGTATTTGTTTTATCTAGCGGATATTGTTGAAGTTTGATTGGACTTAATATTAATTATGATCCAGTGCTATGAAACTGTTTTGCACGGACTATTTTAAAATTGAATAAGTATTCTTGCAATATCCGGAAATGTTAACGTAAACGGATTTGTGTAATTGGGTAAATTATAAAAAAAACTAACATGCACTAGGGTATTCGAAAGCGTATTGTAAAAAAAATTTTTAATTACTAGATAAAAGCAGTAAAAGTAATAATTAACTAAATAAATGAGTAGTTAAAATATGAAAATAAATAAATAAATGTAAAGTAAAATATTATATAATCTGATGTTGATAATAATAATTGTGTAAAATACGATTTCAATAATTAGGTAAATTGTTAAACGGATTAATTAATAAGAGTAAAAATTAGGTGTATAAATACGTATTATTGAATATAAATAAATAGATATGTAGAAAAAAAAGTTAATAAATAAATAGTTAAAAAAAATAAAAATAAAAAATTTGTAATATAAATCGACAACTAATTATATAGTAAAAGTAGTAGCTAAATAAATATGTAGAAAAGATTACTTAATGGCTAAATACAGAAGTTGTACTAACACTGAACGCTATCAAATTAGTATAAAAGTAAACTGTTAAAATAAAGAGATTAATAGAAGTAATAAAAAGCTGACTGATTTTTTTTTACTAATTTTTTTTTTGTGTATTTTTTTTAGGTTTGGCAATAATGAACGGTCGTGACAGTCGCTGCGGTTTAGAAGATGATTCTAACTTGTTGTGTGGTATAAAGACAATTTTACTCTAACTATTGTCCTACGTCAGTGCTCATCGTACTACACTCGTTATTAAATATAACGGAATGGGATTACGACAAACTGAAATTCTTCAAATACAACATTCCTTTCCACATGATTGTTGAAGGAGGATACTCAAATCATTTCTATCTCGTGACGTTCTATGGATTTCAAAGACAAATATATATGTAATTTACTCTACGTTATTTAAAAAAATCGGGACGTACACAGTACATTTAGACATATCAAAATTTTCTGTCAAGATACTGTCTCTCGTCACCCGTAGTTTGCTTTAATAGAACCTTGAACAGTAACATTCTCTCTTATACAACTCTGCATTAAATTATCATTCTAGAGGCTATAAGGAAAAATGTTTCCGTTCAAAGAATTCTATTTTTGGACTATTTTTCATGCTAGTGGGCTATTGAAACATGTTTAGATGTAACACATGTAATGATTCGCATGCAAAAAAAATTACTTAAGATGCTATATTTAAATTGGGCGCCATTTATGTTACGTACTGCTTGGACCGACGACGTTCCTGACTAGCTCATTTTTGGTCTCAGGAGGTCCCAACCCTGCCATCCGGCCAGAGAACCATAACACAAAAACAAAATTCTGAATAACAAAACAAACAAAAAACCGAACTCTACAAAAATACAAATATACCACACACAACTTAGGAGACAAGGTGTTAGTCTCTTCATCGCCCACCCAACCATGTTGCAGAAAATTCCATCGACTATTACGCCTGCAACCCGAAATCCGCCCGACCGAACTACATCACTTACCAGTTCATTACTGCCACCAACCTACTGGAATTAAGCCAACATCATGATTTCAATGTAAAACTCAATTATACATATTTATTAACTAATAATAAAGAAAAAGGTTAAAGTAATTACATAAATAAAAATATTATAATTTGTAATAATAGATTAAATAATACATAAAACAATTAAATGAGAGGAAAACTAAACAAACACTAAATAAATCTTAATTCTAATCTTTAGCCGTTACTTTTTTTTCTGTTTGAACCATAAAGTTAACCTAGCAAGTATATACTGTATCTCTATCTCTGTTTTATTCTGCTTAATCTCTTTTTTTTCAAAATCTTTGAACTTATTTCCTTTTTTTTTATATTCAGAGCTCAAATTATATTCCTTCCTTAATTCAGGATTCGCCTGACGAAGTATTACCCTACACTTAAAGGAGCTCCCTGAAGCGTATCGTTATTTTAATTTCCTATAAATGGACATACACAACTTGTTTTCTCTAATCGCGTTCACGCGCCTAATTTGAGCACTAATTTTCTTGCAGTTATTCCTCTGATTAATTTATATTTTACTGGTTTCAGATACAAATACCTATATACTTTGGTTTGTATGTAAATCCTATATATATATATATATATATATATATATATATATTTTTCGATAATTTTAACTTAAAACTAAACACACACTAACACTCACCAAAACACACAATTTTCTCGACAATACACTAACACTACTCTTAAATTTTATTTCTCTCTAAATTAATTTAGCTGGGCTAATGCCCTTGAAGGCTTGCTATGATGCACAAATAGATATTAATTTTTTTGTGCTTTCTTTTTCTGTACATATATTTTCTTTATCTTCGAGTCTTCACAGGAAGTAAGATGCCAATTCCTGATATGTAGGAGATTTTGATTTCCCGTCTAGGAATTTGGCTTTAAAATCTTCGCGTGGTAAGGTTAATATTTTTCATGCCACTCTTCTGGCTATTAATTTTAAGGCCTCTACAATGGCTTATAAATTTGTCTAACAAATAAATTTTCTTTTTACCTGGCTATTAATCACCCTCTCGGCTCGGTTATCCACCAATCTGGAAAGTTCTCTTTTGGCTCCAATTAATTTGGTTCCTTTGATGAATAGCCAGCTATAGAAAAATAAAAATAAAAGTTTTTTTCTACACTTTGCACTAAAAATTTTCACTTCTAAACTTACGTTTTGTTAAACTTTATAATGCACAAAATATTTTAACTATCCCGAGCCTTTAAAATTCTCTATAAATTAGCTAGTTTATTTCATTAAACTAATTTTCACTTTATAATTTTATTTATTTAAAAGTTGAGCCTTTCAAAATTGTTGGACTCTTTTATTTTATTTTTTTTATTAACACTTCACGACTTTTCACAGAATTATGATCTGCTCACCAAGTTTCATCTACTTAAATACCATCGTGAAGCTATTTACCCAGATACATAAATCCTTCCCGCCTACATATACTTATTTACTACATATATTATACGGCTATATAAAATCTATACTTGATTTTCCCCATGTATGTTTTTCATGCCCAAATAAGGTAAAATATAATATCTATGATTTCCCGCCACGATTACTCGTACTTTATTTACTCAAGTTAAGACAACATGATTTTTTTAACGGTTCTTAACTATCCTTTTTTTCGCCAGGTCAAAGGTTGATTTATTTATCGAAACTTAGTAAATTTGTGAAAATGTTCCTTTTGTTGGACGTTACATTATAAACTTTATACTCCTCCCCATATTTTCCTATCTCGTACTATATTACCCGCAAAAGTCCTATCAACATCCTTTCATTTTTAACAGGTCTGCAGAAAAGCAATAGGCTGACATTTTTTCTAAATGTTATAATTGTTCACAAACATTCATCTAAACACAACTCCGTTTGAAAATTACTATCAGTTATTTATCAATGAACTCACCCTACTACTATTCAACCCGTTTTCCTGCGTTGCCAACTGCTTATTGTATTACTACTTAAATTAGCATGCCTGTTTGCAGCTGTCAGAAAAATATCTGCACATTTTCTTCAATCATGGCCGACACACATGTAAGTATTTTACAAGTTTTTTGTTTAATATTTTTATATCTTTCAGATTTTGCAAACTCCCTGGACTCTCAATCATTGGTAATTTGTTGTATCGTTCCTATATCTTGGCATTCTCATTAATACTTTGTGTTTCAACTTTTTTTCAGCTTTCCATATCACTGCCAACATACATACGTACATGAATAGTGTATTCATCAGTATGTATGTTGCCTATTTCGAATGGCAAACCAAACTTACTGTCCCCCCCAGGAGACAAACCACTCAATGGGACTCGGGCTAGATCCCCTCCCTATTCAATGCAATGATTTTTATGAGGGACTCGGGGCTGTACATTATTTAGCCTCCTCCCGACGTCTTTTCCAGGACTTCCCCCACGCAAAAATTTTTTTGTGTCAGTGGCGTCGGGTCTGAAAGGGACTAACCCCCCCAAAAAAAACTTGTAGTCCAGCAAGGGGAACAAGTACAACAAACCGGCAGCCACCATAATCATGTATGCCGATATTTGGTTGACTGGCCTTCACACCCCGTCTTCACGAGACATAATTTAGTTCTAACATTTGCCAACTTTATACTTAAAAACATCAGAAAAATGTTTGTGCTATTTTTCGTATCGACTTTGACTTTTGTCACCACAAATCAATGGCTCGTGAAGACGCTATGTCATGATCGCCTGTACAAAAATATATCTAGCCATGAATAGTTGTAAATAGTGTCTGACCGAACGTTCGGTGTCGGAGTTAGGCAAAAAGCTGTGTCCGGCGTTCGGTAAAATTTTCACCGAACTTTGTATAGTTTTTTTTTATTTATCCATATTTATAATCATCAAACCTACACAAAAATGCAGTCCTATAAAATATCGAAAACGCAACGTACTACGAGTTTGTTCATTTTGTGTTTATTAAATAAATGAGTTACAATTAAAAAAAACTCAGTCTTCTCTTCAATAACAATGTTCGGTTTCGCGTTCGGGTTTGTCTTCGGTTCTAAATATCAAAGTGCGTTCGGCCGGACACTAGTTCTAAATTCAGGCAAAGAGATGGCAAACATTAAATGCAAAACAGCTGACCAAGTTTATAAATAAACGTTTTTACCTCGGCCTGAATATTTTTAACTTTTTATGCGCTACCGCAAGGACAATTTTCTTACCCACTTGTAAGGCAAGTATGGGCCACAAGCGCACCCGCAACAAGGTTCACTCGTTGGCCTGAGGCAATACCTATAGTAGACATGTCAGCGACGACGGTAGCCCAAGCGCTCATATCAGGATTGATTGCTCGTTTTGGCATTCCAGAAAATATAACATGTGACCAAGGACGACAATTCGAGTTGCATCTGTTTAATGAATTAACTCGATACCTCGGCATCAAACATTTTCGAACCACACCATATCACCCACAAGCAAATGGCATCATTGAAAGGTGGCATAGAACGTTGAAGGCAGCAATTTTGTGTCACGATCAGAATCGATGGACGAAGTTCTTGCCACTTATTTTGCTTGGCCTACGGACAACTTATAAGGAAGATATTACTGCCTCTCCGGCTGAGTTGGTTCTGGGAACGACGTTACGTATTCCTGCTGAATTTGTTGCTCCACAGGCGGCTATAAAAACAGAAAGTGAAGTACTCAATGACCAGCGTGAAGCCATGAGTAATATCCAGCCTCAACAGACTACGTGGCATGGCGTCACGAAAACGTTTAAGCATCCTGGTTTAGACACATGCACGCACGTATTTGTGCGGAACGATTCAGTTCGACCGTCTTTGTCACATCCTTACGAAGGACCGTATCCAATAGTGGAAAGAAGCAAAAAAATTTTCAAAATAACCTAAATAGTAAAAACAGCAACATATCAGTTGACAGGCTCAAACCGGCGTACTTAGCTGATGAAACATATCCACCAGAAAGTAATCTACGATTGCGGTCACCGACTGCCACAACACAGAATACAAAAGAGTCTACGTCTAACTTAACAACTACAACGCAACATACGAAAGAGTCGAGGACAGCAGAAACGACTAAAGCTCAATCTACAACAGATTCTGACCCCATACAGACTTCAACTACTCGCTCTGGTCGTCAAGTAAGACTTCCGATACGATTTTTATGAGCTCGGTTCAGTCTAACCGGGGAGTACTGTGGCAGCACGGCACTCGGCTGTTGTCGTTGGTAGAAAACGCTTCTTTGACAACACTTAAAAAACACTTTTTTAATTATTCTTTCAGTCTTTGAGTAAAACACACCTTTTTCTAATTCTTTGTGAAATTGTTTAATTGTATAGTTATTAAGATAAATTTAATAAACATTGAATTGATCATAATAATAATAATTACTTAAACTTTTGTTGGTAAATTAAAAACGATAACAAGGAAATCGTTTTATATATATATATATATATATATATATATATATGTATATATATATATATATATATATATATATATATATATATATATATATATATATATATATATATATATATATATATATATATATATATATATATATATATATATATATATATATATATATATATATATATATATATATATATATATATATATATATATATATATATATATATATATATATATATATATATATATATATATATATATATATATATATATATATATATATATATATATATATATATATATATATATATATATATATATATATATATATATATATATATATATATATATATATATATATATATATATATATATATATATATATATATATATATATATATATATATATATATATATATATATATATATATATATATATATATATATATATATATATATATATATATATATATATATATATATATATATATATATATATAAAATGTTGACACACATGCGTATGTAGGAGGATCCAAACATTGAATATAGTTTTAAAATTTCATTTGCTACTTTTCGGTACATACAATGACTTTCAGTGAAATTGGTCCACCTAAGAAAATTTTACAATTATGCCAATAATTGTTTATTAAAAAAAACTGTATCAGAAAATACGTGATGCAATTAAAATTTTGATACGTGATGCAATTAAAATTTTGGCGAAAATAGATATTAGTCAATATCGTGGGAGATTAGGACTTCAGCCAATGGACAACCTCTACCACTACGAAGAAAAGAAGTAGACTGCATGTTTCTACAGAATACAGTTTTTTATAAACTGAAAGCTTTTTTTAATCAACTAGGGCAGTTAATGTGCTTGATATGTTATATTTTTGGATAATTCTTTGGTTTAATATATCTGTGGAAATGAGGAATAAGTCCTTAAGTCGATATATATATATATATATATATATATATATATATATATATATATATATATAATATATATATATATATATATATATATATATATATATATATATATATATATATATATATATATATATATATATATATATATATATATATATATATATATATATATATATATATATATATATATATATATATATATATATATATATATATATATATATATATATATATATATATATATATATATATATATATATATATATATATATATATATATATACATATATATATATATATATATATATATATATATATATATATATATATATATATATATATATATATATATATATATATAAAATGTTGACACACATGCGTATGTAGGAGGATCCAAACATTGAATATAGTTTTAAAATTTCATTTGCTACTTTTCGGTACATACAATGACTTTCAGTGAAATTGGTCCACCTAAGAAAATTTTACAATTATGCCAATAATTGTTTATTAAAAAAAATAAAGTTTATTATTAATTTGGTTTTAGTAAAACATTTTGTTACAGGCATTTTAAATACCTATTCTAGAACTTCTTTCATAATGTAAAAGCTTTTTAATTTAAAAATGTACGGGACTATTACCAAAAATTACTTTTTTAATTTTTTTATTATATTATGAAACATATGTTTTGTTATAGAAGGTATCAACTCTTTTTAAATAAATACAAAATTAAGAAATACATTTTTAAAAGCATTCATGTTTGAAGAAAAAATTTTAATTTCTTACGAAACGAAGAAGAAAGTTGGTAGAGCAATTTTTTCTTCTATGGCAACGCTGACTAAACAGCTCAATTAATGTTTTTAACTCTCTGCATTGTAGATAAAGAATAAAAATAATTAAGAGAATAATAAAGCGCCAACGGGCGGCATTTTGCCTTTCCTTGCTTATTTAGTATAATTAAAATTTTTTCGATATTGGCTTTTATTTTTTGTTGTTTTTCAATGCTAAACGGGTAAAGTAATTAACGGCCCTTTGCCCAATGTACGATTAGAAGTTAATGTGGACTGTAACGGCATGTATTGCATGCTGAACTTTCCGTTAAAGTTCACGTTAACTTTTAATCATACATTATGAAAAGGACCGTAACACAATTTCCATGCCAATAACAGACAACATTCCTTGTAAAAATTCAGTAAAGGCTGGCCCAGCCTATACCAAAAGAAATCTTTTACGGAAGTCATGAAAAAAGCACAATAAGTAATCAAGACTTTAACTGTATCAGAAAATACGTGATGCAATTAAAATTTTGGCGAAAATAGATATTAGTCAATATCGTGGGAGATTAGGACTTCAGCCAATGGACAACCTCTACCACTACGAAGAAAAGAAGTAGACTGCATGTTTCTACAGAATACAGTTTTTTTATAAACTGAAAGCTTTTTTTAATCAACTAGGGCAGTTAATGTGCTTGATATGTTATATTTTTGGATAATTCTTTGGTTTAATATATCTGTGGAAATGAGGAATAAGTCCTTAAGTCGATATATATATATATATATATATATATATATATATATATATATATATATATATATATATATATATATATATATATATATATATATATATATATATATATATATATATATATATATATATATATATATATATATATATATATATATATATATATATATATATATATATATATATATATATATATATATATATATATATATATATATATATATATATATATATATATATATATATATATATATATATATATATATATATATATATATATATATATATATATATATATATATATATATATATATATATATATATATATATATATATATATATATATATATATATAAAATGTTGACACACATGCGTATGTAGGAGGATCCAAACATTGAATATAGTTTTAAAATTTCATTTGCTACTTTTCGGTACATACAATGACTTTCAGTGAAATTGGTCCACCTAAGAAAATTTTACAATTATGCCAATAATTGTTTATTAAAAAAAATAAAGTTTATTTAGTGTGCTATTCTCGAATTTATTATAAATATTATTAATTTGGTTTTAGTAAAACATTTTGTTACAGGCATTTTAAATACCTATTCTAGAACTTCTTTCATAATGTAAAAGCTTTTTAATTTAAAAATGTACGGGACTATTACCAAAAATTACTTTTTTAATTTTTTTATTATATTATGAAACATATGTTTTGTTATAGAAGGTATCAACTCTTTTTAAATAAATACAAAATTAAGAAATACATTTTTAAAAGCATTCATGTTTGAAGAAAAAATTTTAATTTCTTACGAAACGAAGAAGAAAGTTGGTAGAGCAATTTTTTCTTCTATGGCAACGCTGACTAAACAGCTCAATTAATGTTTTTAACTCTCTGCATTGTAGATAAAGAATAAAAATAATTAAGAGAATAATAAAGCGCCAACGGGCGGCATTTTGCCTTTCCTTGCTTATTTAGTATAATTAAAATTTTTTCGATATTGGCTTTTATTTTTTGTTGTTTTTCAATGCTAAACGGGTAAAGTAATTAACGGCCCTTTGCCCAATGTACGATTAGAAGTTAATGTGGACTGTAACGGCATGTATTGTATGCTGAACTTTCCGTTAAAGTTCACGTTAACTTTTAATCATACATTATGAAAAGGACCGTAACACAATTTCCATGCCAATAACACACAACATTCCTTGTAAAAATTCAGTAAAGGCTGGCCCAGCCTATACCAAAAGAAATCTTTTACGGAAGTCATGAAAAAAGCACAATAAGTAATCAAGAATTTAACTGTATCAGAAAATACGTGATGCAATTAAAATTTTGGCGAAAATAGATATTAGTCAATATCGTGGGAGATTAGGACTTCAGCCAATGGATAACCTCTACCACTACGAAGAAAAGAAGTAGACTGCATGTTTCTACAGAATACAGTTTTTTATAAACTGAAAGCTTTTTTTAATCAACTAGGGCAGTTAATGTGCTTGATATGTTATATTTTTGGATAATTCTTTGGTTTAATATATCTGTGGAAATGAGGAATAAGTCCTTAAGTCGATATAAGCAACTGAAAATTTGTGGTTGCCAGAAAAGTACTAAATAGCAATTTAACTTAACAGCTCTTAGAGGATAATTGCCATCAGTAATACCGTTTTTTGCAACTTTCAACCCAACTGTGTTTCGGTTGCCATCAATAATCGACCCATTAGTTTAACTTATAATATATTAAATTTGAAATTGAATATCTTTGTGGTAGACGGTGGAACCAAACATGTATATCTAAATTAACAGAATCGTGGAACGAGTTGTCAACTTTGAGTGCAATACGAATAAATTTTTTAAAGATTTGAACGTTCAGGTAGTACTCTGGTGCAAAACGATAAAATATAAGTTAAACACTTTTCCTTATTTAAATTTTATTTTTATACGTGGTACAAAATGAGAAACCCATTTTCAATTCCTGCCCTGAAACAGATTTTTTCTTTGAACGGGGGATTTTTCTGGGAAATATTTTCCAAATATTAAGAGGACAAAAAAAGTATGGCAGCCCTGGTACAGACTACCAGCCATACGCAATGGGCGCATACATAAGACGTAGCTGTTGAGCTCAACTGTTGGCTACTGTTGCGCCCAACAGTTACGTCTTAGAAACGGCTTGATGGATATACTACAATATGAACAGCTGATAAATGTAAACAATTAAACAGGCACAAAATACATCGTTGAAACTAACTAAATTAATTAGTTTAGCACTCAGTTTTGAGTGCATTTTGGTTCCATAAAATATTCTATAAACATGGTATCGATAGTGAGCACCATAAGAATTGTCCATTTTCATTTTGTTTTAAAATTTTCACCACAAAGCAAAAAAACACTGCAATAAAATAAGAAGGCTGCGATGATAATTTTTTTAATTTAACACTAAGCCGCCACCGTGTTAAAAAAATGTTTCAACATCATAGTATATTAAATACTATGTATGTAATATAGTAAGTAAAGAACACAATAAACATATACTTAGTGATCTTAGTTTTATTTTAATTATATTCCTTTATTTGTTTACTTTATCACATTTGTAATGCAAAATTTATTAAACTAGTTTGCAGCGGTCACATAATAAAGCGGCGTTGTATTAGAATATAAACGGCATAACTCTTTTGATCAGCTGTGCATGCTAAACTCAACATGTTTACCACAGGTAGCGAAAAAATTTTATGAAATGAAACAAATGTGTGTTTTTTTATAATTCATTTATTTGTTAACTAAGAGATGATTTTGACCTTCCAAGTGATAAATAATGATTTTAATATAAAATACACAAGAAGGATTTTATTCATTTATCGTTTGGAAGTTATATTTCCACACACGGACAGACACATGTACACAATTCACACTGCAAACGCTATAATTCACTATATATTCTTTAAAATTTTCATCGTTTTATTTTAAAAAATTTAACACTATTAATAAAATATTTTTTCTCATAAACACCATAAGATATTAATAGTACACACAAATATCGCTATTGTATTTCTTTGTAAATATTTCATTTTGGTTTTGACACTTGATAACATAGGACCAGCGTTGTCAACTTGATGTTTTTCGTACAGTTTTTAGTGATTTTTCAACATTTCGACGCGAAAAATTTTCAAATTAGTGGCCCGTGTTTTTTTATTTAATTTTTGGTGGTTTTTCAATAAACACAAAATTCACAAATACGTTCATTTATCTAAAAAAATATTTTTTTCAAGTGTGAAATTCGTGACTATTTCTTAGATTATCTCGTAAACTATAAGGAATGTGAAAATTATGTTAAAAGCTTTCTTTTAGATAATAATATTATCTACAACCCCACTAAAAAAAAATTTTTATATTTTAATCTGGTGCCGAATCACCGCATTCGTTATCGAGGCTTTCGATCGAATAAAATTTCGTCACGTGTCGAATACATAGATTACCGCATTCGATAGCTAATGTATTAAAACTTTTAAAAGGTGTGTTGTGTTTCTTTAAGCTAGTTCCACAACCAAGTCGATTTGACGACTGTAATAAGGTTTATTGGTAATGTTCCATGCTTTTTTTGCAAAACATACAAATAAAAGAAATTATTATTTTTGATCGCTGTGGTGCTAACGAGTGCAATTCAAGCAGCATGTACTCGATTATCGTATGCCGTAGTCCCAAAAAGAAAAATTTTTAACAATTTTACTCGATCACGTATGAGGTAATTCGGCCCCTGAATGTAGCGTTCGTCACGTAGGATTTGCCCATATGTATATTTTTATCCGCTGAATTGAGAAATGACCAAAAACTTTTCGGTAAGCTCTAGTTTCAAATATATACTTTTATATTTTCAAAAATTACAATAATCTTGTTCTTTTTGTTTATGTTATTACTCCATTATATCGCCCATGCACTTTAAAAGTTGTACAATTCAAGGAGTGCGTTTTTAGAGTCAATAGTACAATATTAATTGTCATATTGCTTTTCATATTGCATAAAAAATATTCAAATATGTATCTTGTATACTAAACTCTTGAGGAGAGAATACATTTATATTTTTCCACGAAAGTGTGAGTAAATTAAAACTAAAACTCGTTTTCTGGAAAATCAGTATTTTTGAGTTCTGTCACTTTTCAAGTGCATGTGCGATATGTCCTTTAGTACATCAAAAATTGTGTATTTTACTTTATGAAATGATAAAATACATATTATTTTTAAATAAATGAAAATTTTTTAATTTCGTACGTTTTTTCCACAATTGAGCGTTTTTATCGCGTTTTAGTGCTTTTTGAAATTTAAAAGTTGACAACGCTTCATAGTACCAAAGTTTTCACAGGTAGATAGATAGAGTGAAAAGTAATGATGAAAACGAATATGAAAAGTTTTTTTTTCATTTCACATTATCACAGAACCAGAATTGAGCCATTGTTGTGTGTAGCGGCGCGTTTCTAAGACAAACATACAACAGTTGCACAACTGTACGTCTTATGAACGTGCCAATGTTTGTTTCGATGTGTGTTTTATAGCTTATCGGTTGTTTTTTTAGAGTGTTTGGAAAGCTTGTATAGCTTTTTGTTTCCATTGTGCTGTTTAGCAAAGACTTTAACCATAAAATATGTAGCCGTTAAATTAAATTAATTACTGGTTACAATTCGTTTTGTTAATATTCAGAAAGTGTTGTCTCTATTCGGCTGTGCTAAAACTTATACACCATTCATCAAGGTACAAAGTTATTAAAATGTTCTTCAGAATATATGAAAAAAAATCAATCTTATTTTTTACATAATATTCGATTTAAAGTCGAGAGTTTTAATCACTTTTGAATATGTTTTCAAACTTATGTTTTCTAGTAACTGTGGCAGCACTGAGTTCGCACACTTTTCAGAATAAGCCTACTGGCAACTCTGATAAGAAAGGTGACAGACGTAAACAAATATTAACACCGAGACTTGTCTTTGCTTCCACAGCTGTGGCTCCTTAGTTTTGCAATTATAAATGTGAAATAATAAGATAAATTAAATAAATAAAAGTGATACTTATTGTTTGTAATAAATACCGTGTTTCATTAGTGGAGATAACAGCAGTAACTATATTGGTGACCCCGATCAATACCTGAAACCAAATTTTTTCACAACGCAATCAGAAAGCATTTTCCTTGGAAGCAGCGCAGCTACGCCAAATTAGAAATTTTAACGTTTTTCGTGCGTGCACAGTTTTGCTTATGAACAAAAGGCCATACAATTTGAGGCAACGTAATACAGCTGGAGGCAAAGAAGACTCAGAAGAATTTTTTGAAACTAATAGTTTCGATATGGCAGAAATGGAAAATGTTTTGTCACAAATGGAGGCTTTACAGCGTGAAGTGACCACTCTTCGAGAGTCGCGAACAAATACAAGCAACGCAGAAAGATCAAACCTACAGCGTGCACATATACCAACATTTAATAAAACAAACCCGCAGTTGTGGTTTGCGCAAGTAGAAAGATCATTTATGTACATTGTGTGACGTAACATTGGATTCCGACAAATTTAATCTTGTCTCTATTCATCTGGAGGATGAGATACTCCTGTCTATTGAGGACTTATTAACTAGTGCCCCAGTTGATAACAAATATGCTATACTTAAAGACCGACTTATATCGAAATTTGCTGAATCTTCAGAGTCGAAACTGCGACGTTTGCTGCAAGGTGGTAATACAGCTGGTATGAAACCTACGGAAATTTTATCACACATGAAGCGCCTAGCTCCTGGTAGAGGTAGGGTTGTCATCGATTAATTTATAAAAAGAGGACAGCAGAGGAAAAAACCCCGGACATTTGCTTAAAAAAGTAGAACTTAAAAATAACACGAAATAAATTTTTTTCCAATAATTTTACCACCAATAAAATCTTAAATACATATCGATGGTGTTGCGAAAAAAGTGCCAATCTCGAAAAATTTTACATAGCGGATTGTTAGTAAATTCGAAAAAAAATTTTGGGGTTGTGAGTAGCAAAGGCTCCATATGAAGTTTTCGGTTTCGGTTTCCTTTTCGTCTTGTTTTTTAATTATACCATATTTACTCTTTAGAAATATACATAAGAAAACCAAAATACACATAAACATGACTGTAATATAAAAATATTGCCTGTTGCGACAATCGGGGTGCTGCGATAATCGATTGTTGCGAATATCGAGCTCGCACTGTATTTGGAATGAAACGCTTAATCTGTATATAATTTATCGTTCGTCTATAGACCCGAGGAATTTCCATTAATATGTAGTTCCAAAAGTAAGTGTTTTATTTTTAATAAAGGTCTCTGGTTTTCAAAAAAAAAGGCCCTTGGAGAAAGATTTTCATTAAATGATCATGTATTTAAATCCATTGTGAAAAGGGCCGTAAGTCAGTTAAAAGTAGGACTTTCCCGGACGCACATTTTGTCCCCGGATAGAGACCACAAAAAGAGGACAGTGTCCGGGAAAAAGAGGACGGATGACAACCCTAGGTATAGGTAACGAACCAATAATTCGAACGCTATTCCTAGGCGAGATGCCAGAATCCATTCGACCCGTATTAACAATATGGGAAGAAGAGGACCTGCACAAACTTGCCAAGATGGCTGATAAAATGCTTGATGCCAAAGCGGCAGCGTGGTAAGTTCTGTATCAACAAGTGACACAAGAGACTCGGTAGACGCAATTGCTCCACTAATGTCATTTTCTGATATTTGTCAGGCTATTAAGAATTTAACTGAGAAGATTGAAAAAATGCAATTAAAACGTAATAACTATCGACATTTTAATAGACAACGTTCCAGATCTAGAAGTCGCACACGAGCTACTCAGGGCCCAACTGGTAGCATGATACAATAATACAGGTACCACCACGACGACAACAAATACAACACCAAAAAACACGTATTTTTTTGGTAGAAACATACCAGAAATATGTCAAATCTATTGTCTGTGTGTCGCACACATTCATAAGCTCCCTCAAAGTTACTAACACATACCCGTTGCTGATAGAAAAATACCAGAAATGTGTCAAAATCTATTGTCTGTATGATGCACACATTCTCAAATTTACTAGAACAGCTGAGCTTGTAGTGATACCTGTTTAATGTACCTTGACTGGTAGTCAGCTTTGTTGGCATAACAAGAAATTTGGCGATGCAGCCCGACATTGCAGCCGTACTTGTGCTCGATACAATGCAAACCAGGAAAACTAGCGAGGCTGTCGTCACTCAAATCGGTTGACGGCAGCAGCAATAACAATCTCATTCAAGAAACCCGATTACATGTCTACGATAATACAACCAAGTTTCGCTTTTTAATTGATTCAGGATCAGTGGTGTCAGTGATACCTACTACTTTAATCAAAACAACAATAAGTCCATCAACAGTTAGGTTCCTTGCTGCCAACAGCACTGAGATTCGCACTTTTGGCAATTGTGTTTTTGAGCTTGACCTACACACAAAAAAATATAAAAGGTAATAAAAACAAAGCCGGCATAGTTACTTTCTTTTTATATGAATATATAAAACTAAGTTTTATTAACTATGCCAGTACGTAATTTGTAGAATACAATTGAGCTAAAATCCAAGTTAATTTAACTAATAGAAATAGTTAAACATCTTCGAAACTTTTTGTATCGATTTATTTTCATTTTATTGTCAAATGAAAAAATATTATTTGGAGAAAATGGTAAAATATAGATTTAAAATGTTTTTTTTAATAAAAAGTTCATATAAATTTTATTTTTCAGGAAACTATACTTATATCCGGATTAGAGCTGTTTATGATAAGTACATTTTCATGTTTATTTATTACAATTATTGCATGTGTATTTAAATTAAATATTTTTTACTTTTTTCATGTTGCTACGGCATCAGGTTATGGAACAATTCAAGGGCAAGGAGGACAGCTCCATCTCCTATTATTCTGCAAACGACAGAATTAACACTACCATGTGAGTGAGGGCTTCCTTATATTAGAAATGTTCCATCTGCAAACAAATTTTTTTTCAGGAGAACCACCTTTTATTTTCTCATTATTAAAGCTTTGAAACATCAATCTTCTAATAACATAGTAAATGCTCTCGATATTCTAGAAGATTAATTGCCACAAACTTTAATAATGCGATAATAAACAAGGTTTCCATATGCTCTTTTGTTCTCCTTGAGGCTGGCACTATTCTATTCATCAAAAGTAGTGGAGTGCTCAATACAATATCTTCACGAAAGATACTTGCCTTTAATTATATGTAAATCGATTTGACGCAATTTTTAAATGTACTGCATATCTTTTTTGGCGGTTGGAACAGGGGCAACCTTATGGAACCCTATATCTTTTTGTTGGTATTGCGGTTGTAGTATATACCACACAAGCTACTGGTGTTACATCTCGCTTGATGAAAACAAGCGCTTGCTTACATACTTTCTTTATTATTAATTATTATACACTGTTATATTTTTTATTGCATTCATATATAAATAAACTAAAAAATACGACAAAATATATATTTTATTAAATAAATAGTGGATTTTTAATTATAATAACTTACCAAAAAAATATAGTAAAGTAAACTAAAATCTTTGCTAGTTTACTCAAAATGAGGGTACGAATGGTAGGTAATTAAAAAAAATTAAGTAGTTTTAACAAAAATTTTAGTTAATTTTTCGAACATTGAAATCAACAAAAAATTTTGTTAAACTGCCTAAAAAACTTAGTAAATGCCATTCTACCCTTTCACTTAGTTAAAATTATTCCATATTTTTAGGAATTATAACCTATAAATTTTTTGTGTGTGTAGGTTTCCGTCGTGAATTATGGTGGTTATTCGTTATTGCTGATGTGCAAGCGCCTATACTTGGAGCGGATTTTTTAAGCTACTACAATTTGCTCATCGATCTCAAGAATAAACGCCTTATTGACAATACAACTATGTAAATTGACCAGCCGTGGTGAAATCCGTAAAACTAAAGAGTTTAGTATTTCAACGCAGTGTTCAACAACAAACTGTTTTTCAACTTTATTGGAAGAATTTGTTGATATTACAACAACAAATCTTAAGCATAGGCCTACAGCAGACTCTATCATTGTTCATCAAATTGAAACCACAGGAAAACCAGTAGCCGAAAGAACGCGAAAACTATCTGGCGATAGACTTGCTGCAGCAAAAGCCGAAATCGAATTTCTATTGGACCAGGGAATCTGCCGCCCTTGACGATTTCTTCCGCATAACTCCTTTCATATTGACGATTTATAAATTTAACACTTTTCAGAAAATGAAATATTGGAACTTGTTAGGGATTGGTACTTAAATACTTCTTTACACATCCTTAATAAACACCCTATCAACAAAAACTCCGTTAAATACACTCTACGCTCTAATGGCTGTACAATTGCACACGGCACTAATGCTTATTATTATGAATTTACATAAAGATCCCATAGTATAAGCCTTTAACATTATCTTTTAATACACCCTGTATGATTGGTATGCCATGTAAACTTTATACTCTCTTGGTATATAGCAATTCTGTTGTTAGCTGCTTTGCACACGGCACACATGATCCGATACCAACTCCTTATTCATATCTGATGTAGACATTTCCCCTTAAAACGGTTCGAGAATCCCGTTAAATATTTCTTGTGTATTCAATTTAGTTAACTGGCAAAAAAGCATAGAAAAATGATGGCAGTCAGTCGGTGATAATGAGCGTAGAAGCGTGGTAGTCGAGGAAAGAAAAGTTAAAAAAACTTCAAATAATAAAAACAGCAAAAATGTGAATATTTTTGTTAAAAGAAAATAAATTCTTAAGTGTAGCCGCTTTTTACAAATAAAAATGGCCTTAACAAGACTGGCAAGCCAGAAAAGTGTAAAAACATGGAGGCAATAAGAAAAATCTAATTAAATTGATGTGCAAAAAGAATTATAAAAAAAATTTTAATAAAACTATACACACAATCAATTAATAGAAAAACGAAAATCTCTCATATTTTTTTAATATCAATCAAACTAAATGCAAAAATTATTTGTTACATCAAAGGAACAAAATTTAGCTAAAAAGATAAAAAAAAAACGAGAAAGATAAACAAAGAAATATCCGTTTTAGAAAAGGTATACATTTTTTGTCAGAAAAAAAAATATAAAACCAGAAAATGGAAGTGAATGACCCTAATGTGTCATCCCATTTAAACTTTATCTGGGAATCTGCAACTACCAAAATTAAAACTAAATAAAATTACCCCTGAAACGATCTGCGAATCAGACCCAAAAAAAAAGGGACAATAGTCAAAGAAAAAACAAAAAAAAAAGAAAAAACTGAAAAAAGAGAAACTAAAATAAGACAGATTGAGGAAATTTTTAAATATGAAAGAAAAGCAACAAACCCTAAACTATAGGAACCATGAAAACACTTTTAAATAAAGACAATAAAGAATAATGTAAAATCAAAATAAACTGAAAGCTTATACCTAAGCAAAACCAATAAATTAAAGAAGAAAAAAACAAAACAACACTAAATATGTAAAGCAACTCCGTGACAGAAAACAAAACAAAATAAAAAAAAAGAAAGAAAAAACGAAACATAAGATAGAGAACAAAAATATAAACTAAAACCAAAACAAAAGAAAGAAAACTGAATATAAACAGAATAAGAAAAAGCAAAAAGAAACTTAAAGAACTTAAGATCAAAAGAAACCATGTCAAAACATTGTAAAATAATAACATGGCGGAATTTAAATAAAAAACGACCGTACAACGAAAAGAACACCTACAAGAACATAAATTAACTAGCTAAAAGAAGGAAGAAAATTAAACAAAACGCAAACAACCAAAACAAAGCTTAGAGAAGAGAAGGAAGGCATCGGAAAACAATCAACAGAAATGAAGTATATTTTATGTATGTAAGTAGTCATAAGAATAGAGTAGAGTAAGATATTTAAAGGAATGCAATCATTGAAACAATTTAGATTCTTTTATGTGCCTAATTAATGACACAAAGTAAATTCATACTATCAATGATTGCCTTCTTATATATAAATTTGCTTTTCTTAATTAATTTCACTATTTTATTTAAACGTGTATTTAAATACAATAACTATTACAACTGTAAAGCTAAAACAATTAACTACTAACCCAAAATTTTTTTCTTGTATAAATAAAAATGTATAAGGCATGAATTATAAAATTAAAATGAACTTCTAAGTTTCTTAATTGAAGAAGGAAGGCTATCATGGGGTAAGTTCACGTAAACAGTGATACAGATTTTGCATTTCAGCCACATTCATTTCCCGATTTTCCCCTACACATACATATATATTCCGTTCGTGGATTTCTTATATGGCATAGTATATATGTTTTTTTTTATGATTACGTCGCGTTGACATTTGGGTCAAGAATCACGCCACGATTGCGGAGCTAGCCGGTTTTTTCCATCTTTATGCCTATGACTTGTTTTCATGTAAATTATGAGCGCGAAGTGTACCGCGCGTAACATAAATGGCGCACAACGACAAAAGGCCGAAGCATGTTTCCTGGATACATGGCAAGGTCAATATACAAAAAGAAGACTAATTTCAATTGGCTACTAGGCTAAACATACAATTTTGGCAACATTATAATTACTAAGAGCAAAAACGTTCTACTTCAGTATAAGTCCTAGAATTTATGAATACAATAATTCAAGATCTAGTTGCGATACTAAAAGTAGGGTTTTCTTATTAGCCATCCTTACTATGTGATTTGTATAAGTCTTAGATTCTGAATAGTTAGTTCGGTATTTAATTGCGATACAAGTTACGTGTGAGTGTCAAGCCAAGATGTCTTAATAGGTGAAATGAATTGTGGCATAACGTGAATATGTAAGGAAATCAATTGTTGTAGTTCTTATCGCTAATGTCAAAGCGAACCTAGTTTTAACACAAGACTTATAAATAGCACAGCGATTTTCTGATATAGATTAAATCATGCATATATCTACGCAAATACATACACATTTGAATGGGAGTATTTGAAACTGGGTTTGTTTCATATACCATATTTAAAAGGTGTGTGAAGCCTCAATAATTAACATCATGTTCAAGTTATTGTCTCAGAGACTTTCTAAGTCAACTGTCAAAGTATGTTATACTTTGGAGTTTCGCGAGAGAGGATGCTGACTCAAACATCTTGAACAGAGGTTTCTTAGGAATTTACAAGTCTTAATCCATATGAACTTTAATAGATAGGGTTTAATTGCGGTAAAGTCTGAAGGAACCTAAGAAGTATTAGTGGCCAGCAAGCCTAATGAACACTTAAGAGGTCCAAAAATTTATAGACGTAAGGTATGTGCATTTTCATTTGAACTGGTTTTGAAAAAAAAAATTCTTTTGTTCGCTGGTAAGCGTGGTTGTATCTCCGTCGCTGTTTGCTCGTCTTGCTCCGCTGATAGCTGGATTTCTTCTTATACATATATATATTTTACATCTTCTTTTCAGATACATACATAATTATACATATGTATACATACCTACATTTTTTTTTACTTTACGTAAATAATCCTTTCCACAAAATTTTAGAAGTACAGCAGATAATATTGTTATTTACAATAGTACAAGAACAGCTGCCCTCTCTTGTCTAAGCAGCGTTTAAGGATATAAAAAAAAATTAAAGAATTTAACTAAATAAATAATTAATAAAGATAAAAACAATAAAGGTAGAAAGGTACAACTTCACCGACACAGTGGGTAAAATTTCATTTTTCTTTCCAAACTCATATTATGCAAAGAAACACGCGCAGTGCAACACGTGGTCTTTCTAGCAATCTAAATTCTTCAAGAGGTAGAGGTAGCTCATTAGCTGCACATGTCAAATCGTTTGATGCATTAGATATTCCACCAGCTTCCAAACCGAAAATTTCGCGTACTCCTCCGCGTAGTTCAAGCGCCCCTGCCGACAAAACCTTATTAGAATCCTCGAATGGTACTAAAGTTACGGCCCAACTACCTGATAGCTTAATAGACTTATCAGATTTAGATCACGCTTCGTCAGCATATTACTTACTTCCAACTAGTCTTAGCATAAATACTATAAAACAGGATAGCATAGATTCGCGTACAAATATGGCTTCAAATGAGATGAACCAACCTGATGCTCCACCCAGCGATGATATAGCTGCAGGAAATGTAGAAAATTGGCTGGCAATATTACAACAGACAATTAAATCAGGTCAGGAAGAGTTTCGATCTGAACTTAATGAGTTGAAAGCCACTTTAGCAAATGCGTCTGGCAATCCAGGTACGTCTAATCCTACCGTATCAAGTTTCTTGCAGAATATAAATCCTGCAATAGGCCCCCCTCCTTTGCCACTGCCTACCTATGGTCTGAACAATATCAAATTAGAAAAGTGGAAGATTTCCTTTGATGGTACTGGCAGCGTGGCCGATTTTCTCTTTAAGGTAGACACCTTGCTAAGACGTACTAGATGTTCAGAGGAGCACTTACTTAGCAATTTTCAGATTCTTCTCAATGGCAAGGCAGAACAGTGGTACTGGGAGTTCATAAAACAAAACAGTAACCCCACTTATGCCTCGCTGAAATATTCAATTAACCAGGAGTTTGGTACTTTAGATACTGATCATGACATATTAATGAAAATTCATATGCGTCGACAGCAAGTTAAAGAAACCTATGATGATTTTCATTCCACCGTAGTCTCCTTGAACTCTCGGATGCGGGAACCAATAACTGAGAACAAATTGATAGAAATTTTGAAGAATAACGTGAGCTCTCAAACAAGACTCTTGCTGTTTATTTCGAAACCAAATAGTTTGCACGAGCTTAGAGATCTTGCTAGAAATGCAGAAAAAATGCTTCGCGAAAGCAAAGTGCTAGTAACTACTACGCAGATGTCTCGCCAAGTCAATGAAATAGAGTTAGACTCAGCTAGTAATGATGATGTAGACGAACTGACCTCAGACCCTCAATTGGAAGCGTTGCAGCTATCGCGTCGGACAACGCAACCTGACTATTCCAAAATAAAATGCTGGAATTGTTTGGCATTAGGCCACTCTTACATATACTGTCCGGAAGAGGCTAGGTACATTTTTTGCTACAAATGTGGTGAACGTGGCGTGGTGACCACGAAATGCCAAAATCCGCATTCGGGAAACCGGAAACGTGGCGAGAGGGCCACCGGGGACTCTCGTTCTACAGCTCAAACCCCGAGTTCATAACGGACCATGCGTCCACCATTCGACAGGAAAGTGTCCCGCAGCCAGAAAGCAAGCAAACATTATCATTACACGTAACCAACTCTTCTAACAGCCAAACTCAGCCCCTACGCTGCAGGGTAATCAAGTGCAGATCTCGCTTTAAAAAAAGAAAACAAATGCGAAAACTGCTAGAGTCTTCCACGTTAACAAATTTAGCTGCTGAACGACCTTTTGCGAACATCAAAATTTTAAATGAGAATTTTTACGGCTTACTGGATTCGGGGGCTAATGTCTCAGTACTGGGTAAGAACAGTCTAGAATTCATTAAACGAAATAATATCACACCTCGACCTTTTCATTCAAGATTATCGACAGCTGATGGCTCTACAAATACTGTTTTAGGGCATTGTAAACTTCCCGTTTTGTATAAGGGGGTTTCCAAACTTTTAGATTTTTACATTGTACCTAACCTGACACAAGAAGTTTATCTTGGTTTAGATTTCTGGCGTAGTTTCGCTATTGCATCCCATATAATACCGACCCTGGCATTCCTAAACATTAACTCGTCCGGAACAGAAGATCATTGTTTTCACCAGCTGTCAGCTGAACAGAAACTACAGCTGGAAGCCATAGTATTAGACTTTCCCTCATTTGAAAAACAAGGACTTGGTAGTACCAGTCTACTAGAACACCACATAGACACGGGTGATTCTGCTCCAATTAAATGAACACATTATCCCCTATCACCACCACGGCAAGCTGAAGTTTACCAAGAGCTTGACCGCCTTCTAGAACTAGGCGTTATAGAAGAATCCAACTCACCCTGGTGTTTTCCAATAGTAAATGTCAGGAAGCCCGGTAAGGTGCGGTTGTGTTTGGACTCCAGGAAATTGAACATGATTACAAAGAAGGACGCATACCCTCTTCCCCATATCAATGGATTGATTAGTAGATTGAGTGATACTCACTTTATAAGCGGGATCGATTTAAAAGACGCTTTTTTTCAGATCCGCCTCACGGAAGCATCAAAAGAAAAAACCGCTTTTGCAGTACCTGGTAGACCGCTCTACCAGTACCGCGTAATGCCCTTCGGTCTCTGTAACGGACCGCAAACCATGTCCCGCCTAATGGATAGAGTAATTCCATCTCGCTTAAGGGAAAAAGTATTTATATACCTAGATGACCTTCTGGTCTGCAGCGCTAATTTTGAAGAACACTTGGAATTGTTACGGCAAGTCTCGAAATGCTTAAAAGACGCAGGGCTCACGATCAATGTGTCCAAGAGTAAATTTTGTCAGGCTGAAATCAAATATTTAGGCTATCGTATCGGCAGTGGTTGTATAAAGGTGGATCCTGAAAAGGTATCAGCAATTGCGGAATTCCCCCTTCCGAAAACCCCTCGTCAAATACGCCGTTTTATGGGCATGGCAAACTGGTACAGATCCTTTGTACAAAATTTCGCCAGTTTAGCAGGTCCTTTAACCGACTGTCTACGTAAGCGATGTGGAAAGTTTTTTCTGACCCCGGAAGCCAAGGATAGTTTTGAGAACCTGAAAAGAGCCTTATCGAGTGCCCCTGTTTTGGCCCAGCCGGATTTCTCTAGGGAATTTATCATACAGTGCGACGCTTCTCGTATCGGTGTAGGTGGTGTTCTATACCAGGTAGATAATGAACAGAGAGAAAGACCTATAGCCTTTGTTTCACAAAAACTAAATAGTGCCCAGCGGAATTACACCGTAACGGAGCTGGAGTGCCTAGCGGCATTTATCTCTGTAAAAAGGTTCAGGCCATACATCGAAGGATTACCTTTTCGAATAGTTACCGATCATAGCAGTTTGAAATGGTTGATGACGCAGAAAGATTTAAGCGGCAGATTGGCTCGTTGGAGTCTTAAACTGCAAGGATTTGACTTCCAAATGGAACATAGGAAAGGCTCTCTGAATGTCGTTGCCGACACTCTGTCTCGAATCGATCTTGACGCCATTACGATAGATCACTCTCTCCAGGAAATTGACTTAACTTCAAGCAAATTTGATAACCCTGATTATGACGATCTGAGAAGAACAGTTGCCACAAATAAAGATATGCTTCCTGATCTGTGCCTCAGGGAGAAACATGTATACAAAAGAGTACATTTCAGACAAGGAGTTGACCTGGAGGAAGAAAGCCTCTGGAGATTATGGCTCCCGGAATCCCTAACCAAAGACGCTATAAAGCTCGCACATACCTCTAGCTGTCACGGTGGCTATTTTAAAACCCTTTCCCGAGTTCGTCAAAAATACTATTGGCCCGCTATGGCTCGTGACGTCAAAGCATTTGTGAACAATTGTGATGATTGTAAAGGCATTAAATCCCCTACCCAAGTTCTTCGAGCCCCCATGGGCGACGCTTTTGTAACAGTTAGACCGGTGCAGCGCATATATTGCGACTTCTTAGGTCCATATCCGTCTTCAAAGTCTAAAAACACCCAACTGTTTATTGTTATTGACCATTTTACCAAGTTCCTCTTTCTCAGGCCTTTACGATCCGCTACATCAATAAATATCATAGATTTCTTTCAAAACTATTTGTTTAATACTTTTGGTGTTCCGCAGTTTGTCCATAGTGACAACGGGAAGCAGTTTGTCTCAAAAGAGCTAAAAGACTTCTTTTCACTTTACGGAATATCTCATATAAGCACCGGTCTGTATTCCCCGCAGGCTAACGCCTCAGAACGCGCCAATAGGGAGGTAATATCCAAGATTAGATTTTTCCTCAAAGATCAAGCAAACCATTTTAATTGGGACGCAAACATACCACGTATCCTATCTGTCTTGCGTAGCGATTTCCACACGGCCATCCAGTGTTCACCCTACTATGCCATGTTCTGCCAAAACATGTGTATGCATGGCTCAGCATACCCCTTATTAGAAAGACTCAATATGCTAGAGGATGATACTGTCATTAAAAGGGGGATAAACTCACTCATATTAGAGAGAAAATTCTCAGAAATCTCGATAAAGCACACGAAAAGGCCACTAAAGTATACAACACTCGTACAAAACCTGTAACCTATCGTATTGGACAAGAAGTCTTCAAAAAGAATCATAACCTCAGCAACTTTGAAAAGGGAATAAATAATAAATTTAGCCCTAAATTCACAAAGTGCCGAATTAGGGCCAAAATCGGTAATGCTCTATATGACGTAGAGGATCTACAAGGAAAACTACTTGGAAGATTCCATGCTTCAGACTTAAGACCCTAAAAGATGATTTCAGCTTAAATTCTTTTGCCCGGCTTATCGTGGGTCGTGCCACACGTTTGGCAAACTTATTACAGTAAATCCTTCTCCTGTTCGTTGAGTATTTACCAATTTCTCAACGAAGCAGTTTTGTTAGGGATTGGTACTTAAATACTTCTTTACACATCCTTAATAAACACCCTATCAACAAAAACTCCGTTAAATACACTCTAAGCTCTAATGGCTGTACAATTGCACACGGCACTAATGCTTATTATTATGAATTTACATAAAGATCCCATAGTATAAGCCTTTAACATTATCTTTTAATACACCCTGTATGATTGGTATGCCATGTAAACTTTATACTCTCTTGGTATATAGCAATTCTGTTGTTAGCTGCTTTGCACACGGCACACATGATCCGATACCAACTCCTTATTCATATCTGATGTAGACATTTCCCCTTAAAACGGTTCGAGAATCCCGTTAAATATTTCTTGTGTATTCAATTTAGTTAACTGGCAAAAAAGCATAGAAAAATGATGGCAGTCAGTCGGTGATAATGAGCGTAGAAGCGTGGTAGTCGAGGAAAGAAAAGTTAAAAAAACTTCAAATAATAAAAACAGCAAAAATGTGAATATTTTTGTTAAAAGAAAATAAATTCTTAAGTGTAGCCGCTTTTTACAAATAAAAATGGCCTTAACAAGACTGGCAAGCCAGAAAAGTGTAAAAAACATGGAGGCAATAAGAAAAATCTAATTAAATTGATGTGCAAAAAGAATATAAAAAAAAAATTTTAATAAAACTATACACACAATCAATTAATAGAAAAACGAAAATCTCTCATATTTTTTTAATATCAATCAAACTAAATGCAAAAATTATTTGTTACATCAAAGGAACAAAATTTAGCTAAAAAGATAAAAAAAAACGAGAAAGATAAACAAAGAAATATCCGTTTTAGAAAAGGTATACATTTTTTGTCAGAAAAAAAAAATATAAAACCAGAAAATGGAAGTGAATTACCCTAATGTGTCATCCCATTTAAACTTTATCTGGGAATCTGCAACTACCAAAATTAAAACTAAATAAAATTACCCCTGAAACGATCTGCGAATCAGACCCAAAAAAAAGGGACAATAGTCAAAGAAAAAACAAAAAAAAAAAGAAAAAACTGAAAAAAGAGAAACTAAAATAAGACAGATTGAGGAAATTTTTAAATATGAAAGAAAAGCAACAAACCCTACACTATAGGAACCATGAAAACACTTTTAAATAAAGACAATAAAGAATAATGTAAAATCAAAATAAACTGAAAGCTTATACCTAAGCAAAACCAATAAATTAAAGAAGAAAAAAACAAAACAACACTAAATATGTAAAGCAACTCCGTGACAGAAAACAAAACAAAATAAAAAAAAAGAAAGAAAAAACGAAACATAAGATAGAGAACAAAAATATAAACTAAAACCAAAACAAAAGAAAGAAAACTGAATATAAACAGAATAAGAAAAAGCAAAAAGAAACTTAAAGAACTTAAGATCAAAAGAAACCATGTCAAAACATTGTAAAATAATAACATGGCGGAATTTAAATAAAAAACGACCGTACAACGAAAAGAACACCTACAAGAACATAAATTAACTAGCTAAAAGAAGGAAGAAAATTAAACAAAACGCAAACAACCAAAACAAAGCTTAGAGAAGAGAAGGAAGGCATCGGAAAACAATCAACAGAAATGAAGTATATTTTATGTATGTAAGTAGTCATAAGAATAGAGTAGAGTAAGATATTTAAAGGAATGCAATCATTGAAACAATTTAGATTCTTTTATGTGCCTAATTAATGACTCAAAGTAAATTCATACTATCAATGATTGCCTTCTTATATATAAATTTGCTTTTCTTAATTAATTTCACTATTTTATTTAAACGTGTATTTAAATACAATAACTATTACAACTGTAAAGCTAAAACAATTAACTACTAACCCAAAATTTTTTTCTTGTATAAATAAAAATGTATAAGGCATGAATTATAAAATTAAAATGAACTTCTAAGTTTCTTAATTGAAGAAGGAAGGCTATCATGGGGTAAGTTCACGTAAACAGTGATACAGATTTTGCATTTCAGCCACATTCATTTCCCGATTTTCCCCTACACATACATATATATTCCGTTCGTGGATTTCTTATATGGCATAGTATATATGTTTTTTTTTATGATTACGTCGCGTTGACATTTGGGTCAAGAATCACGCCACGATTGCGGAGCTAGCCGGTTTTTTCCATCTTTATGCCTATGACTTGTTTTCATGTAAATTATGAGCTCGAAGTGTACCGCGCGTAACAAACTACGAGTTATTGATCTTGAAGAATATTTTTTTAATATTTAGTAAAAGAGTATTAACAAACAATAAACCTAAAAATTATCGTGAATCTATAAATATGTATTTTTATAAGAAGTCAATCAAATCATGAGCTCCAATTATATTTTGCTTATCTTAATATGTATATTAAATATTTTAAACCTTTAAGAAATTTATTATTTGACATATTGTCATAATTTCCCGGCGAAAACTTTGCTTACTGGTAGGCAAAAAAATATATGGGGATTTAAGTCGCAACTAATTACAATTGGATCCGATACTTACTTTTGTTTGAGAAGTCTAAAAAATAAGGGGTACCCTTACAAATGTATTTACATTATCACAGCAATTAACTAGTTATTATTTGGCTTACTTGAAGCTAAAAAAAGTAGTCAAATAAACAAATCAAAATAAAAAAAAGAAATTTATACGAATTACGTTTTAATTATAGTTTTATTTTTTTGATCCAGCTGGGCTCGTTCATATATGAAGACAAGAACTTTACCCACTCAGCTATTGCTGACTTATAAGTTTAAGCGACAAAAATTTGTTTTCATATACAGACACATGTTGACTCAAACAGTGCCTCTCTACTTATTTTATTAATACGTATCAACAAATTGTAACTACTTTCAGATAATGATAAAAATACGTATCCCATTAATAAAGTACCACCGATTACAAAAATGACAAAAGTATTTGCTGGGTATATTTTAAATGAAATTTATTTGCTGATGGAACTGTTTAAAAGTGTGGTTGAAGTCTACTGACGATTTGGTAAAGCACCAATGAAACATATAGACAATGCTAAACTATCAGCAAATAAATTTCATTTAAAATTAAATATTTTAATATAAATATACTGATGTAGTGGTAAGTTAGTTCCTTTGTCAAGTCCATAAATGATCAAGTCAGGAAATTATTCCTAAAAATGTCAGTCAGATTATCAGCAAACATTTTGATAGCAAAGTAATGAGTTAAAATGCTACTAAACGTACCATCACTACTTCTATTTTGGCGTTTTAACACATTACTTTAATATCAGGATGTCATTAGAGTACTTACCACCTTGTCTTACAAGTATTATTACAAGTTACTTTTCTGTTTTAAGTATTTTACTTAGTGGTGTAGTGTGCAACTATTTTGATACGGCCAAAAACATTTTTAAAAATCCACTTTGCTTCGTCAGTGGTTGAACTACTGATTATCTGTATGATAAGCGCAGGCATCACTACTGTGACAATAAGGGAATAACCCCGGTTGACCATGACTTTCAAAGATCTTGCAAGACCGATGATATGACAATGTTAAAGCGTCGATGTCTTGGGGGCCGTTTCTCAAAAAGTACAAGTTACAAATCTACAAGTAAAATACACATAAAACAACAATAAAATTTGTAAAAGTGTTGCCCCATATTCATAAATGATTAGTAAAGTTAATGTGTGCAGTAAAAGCGGGTTTCCCATACAAAATCCGTACGGTAAACCAACATTTACTTTAATAAATTTTTATGAATATGGAGGCAACCCCCTTACAAATGTTATTGTTGTTTTGTGTGTATTTTACTTGTAGTTATGAGAAACGGGCCCCTGTTGGTGACAGCTCAAAAAGATCAGTGAGGACCTTTTCGAACAAGTTTCCGCTAAGTTCATACATGACAACAAGAGCGACACTGTCACCCATATTTTCATTAACGACCATGTAAATGACAACATCCTCAGAAATGTCCCCATTACATTTTTTTCATTTATTTCTTCTTTACACGTGCTCTACAATAACAATTTGAGGAATTTGTCGCTCAGAGAGTATTTAATACAAGAAGTTTTAATAGACATTCTAACAGAACTTTTCATCAGCTCAATTTTAGCAAGCAGGAATGTATGTATTAAAATGATTCGAACTGATGACAGACTGAGGGACAATGTCCACAAGAAGTTCATTTGCTGGTATACGAAGGGTAGTGTTGTTTGTTGTAACGAAATTATACAAAATTTTTAATTGAACGTTGCAAGACTAGCTTGCGATCAATATCTACCAACTAGTTGGCATGATCAGTTGAGTAGTTTTTCTTTTACCCATTCTTTGAGTACGGTTTCTGTTAGATTGTCTTAAAAGGAACTGTAATCGACAAATATCGTGCATGACAAATATCGAAATTTCCTTAAGTAGTCGTTGATGAAAATGTCCTCTACGACGAGTTGGCCAACCTAGAAATGTCTCATTTATTTACTAGTAAGTAAATTATTTAACGATTATAAGGTAATGCAAACGGTACGCAGTTTGTGTTGAAAAGTAGTTTGTTTTTTCACAAATATAATTAAAAAATATTAACCTTTTATCTAAAACAAAAAACCTATTAAATTTTGCATATAAAATTGTTCCCCCCCTTTTTGCTGCATATCCATACAAACAGATGTGAATTGTTAACACATCTAGAATACAAAAAGTTTTAAAAATTAAAGAACAAATTATAATGGCGTAATAGCCCTATATAACTGGAAAATATTGTATACTTTTTTTCGGTACGCTTCCTTTGTTCCGGAGTTAAAATTTTTCAATTCCATTAACCCATACCGAGCCAAATGAAATGTTTATATTTTTTCCTATGTTTGCTATTGTATGTATGCACTTTTATCGAGGTCCTTCCAACCTTTCATTTGATATAAATTTTAATGTTCTTGCTTTTGCAATACTGACAGGACACTATTGCTTTACCGCCGCTGTCGAATTTTTATTATTTTATGGCTCTCTGCTTGCGCAAAATAAGTTTTCATTTAATTTAGCTTTTTGTGAATTTTTCTGCTTACACCAAATAGTGAGGTATAAGGCAAAAGAAGCGTTATTGTTGTGCATTTGAACTAAAGTTGATGGTCGATATCTCAGAACCATTAACAATTCCTTGAAACGGGGTTTGGATTTGGAAAGAAGACATTCCACTACTAGCTCATTTTTTTCAAAAATGATCGGTGGGCCAAACCAATAATAAGCTGACGATGTGTAAATTATCTCAAAAAAGTCACAGAACTGCTCTTCTCTTAGATGAAAATTTACTTTCTTTCTACAAACTAAACACTATTGGTACCAGTATTTATACCTAAATGCAAATTTTAGACGTGAAGATTTTTTTCACGAATTTTTTCGAAGGTCATTACGATTTTTTTATATTTTTTTACGGTTTTTCGGAAAAGAAGCCTAACAGCCCTGGTTGCTTGTATAATTTTACATTGATTTTTTTAATTTTTTATAACAACTCTACCAGTTCTAAGCCGATTTTAATAATTTAGGACTCAATGTCCTAAATTATTAAAATACGCAAAATTTATAAAAATCGGAAAAGATAAAATATTTTATTTTGGTGATATTTCTATAAAATATACGGAAGGCTTAAATCCTCCTCTATTCGACAGCATTTAAAAATTTGAAATCGTTTCAGAAAAAACGCAGTGAAAATTTTGTTTCTCTATGAAGTCCAATAAATCGGTTTTTATCGATAACTTCCGATTATGAGATTGCATTGCAACTTCTTAAAATGGTAAAATGATCTGCTCAACTAGACCTACAAGCCTCACTAAGTCGCTTTTCACGAGTATTTTCACTTTGACAGCGTGCAGTTAGACAATACGTTTTTATCTATCACCAAAAGAAATATGCATTTGCAAGAATGTCCAACCCCTGATAATATCGACGCAGTTGCGTAAAAAGGGCCAATCTGCAGTTTAAAATAATGTTTCTAAGATTTACATAGATCATACGGCAAGCAAATAACGTTTACGACTATATAATTGGTCGGGATCTGCGAGCTATTTAGTGGTCTACCTATTTCAGTACCTCCATTATCATCTAAACGTTCTTATTTATAAGAAACATGATAAAAATGCCAAAATAGCGAAGCTTAGCCCTTTTTACGTAGCAATAGTTCTAGTAATTAAAAATTAAAAGCGCCAATCCGGCAGTTTTGCCCTATATGCTTCCATAAACACTTCGAAACTACCACTAATTTTAATAGCAGTTCTCCAATTTCATAAAAACTCATTTTCATATATTTTCAAATTCTTTGGTTTTATTTACAACAATATTTTTAAAACTGTAGAATCATTAAAACATTAAGGCGTTTTAAACTAAAATTGAATCTTAAAAATGTATTATACAAATAGTTTAACTAAAACTTTTTAGAATTCTTTAGTAAGCGGTAATTTTAAATTTAGAATTACATAGATATTACACGATCAATACATAGAGTAATTATGAGAATATATTCATTCCAATCAAAGATAATTCTTTTAATTAAAAACGAAAAAATATACATTAGAGTTTAACTTAATTAAGAGGAGGAATGATATATAAGGGAGCTATGAATACTTGTATTTCAGTTTCAAGATCAAAATATTAATTTTTTTACTTAAATAAATGAATGTGTCTTTTTTTAGATCATAGTTAATATATCAAACATTATATTTGGAGTTATATCAAATATTTTATATTTTGAACCAAGGTAATACTTAACGACTTAGGTAAACATTCGATATGTTACTTTTCTACGTTAATTGTGTTGTTCATACGCCACCCAATACGGTGGTACGCCCGAGAGGTTTCATTAATGGCTTATCATGTGAAATAGTATAATTAGGTAACGCCAAATTCCCCATACTGCTGGAGGTTGTTTTAGTAGAATACTGGCTTTGACGTTGGTTACTGGTATCACGTATTGAATATCTAGACATAAAAGAAAGTATTTAAAGCGTTACAAATTTTTATCTTAAGGGATTTACACACAAATTTAAACATGCAATGAAAATATATTATTAAATTGAATAGTTAACGCCTTATCAAAGTTAGTTTACAGTTAAGTTGGAGCAACTTTAGCAAGCGTTTGTATAAAAGCCTGTTATTATTTGGTTAGAATATTTTAGTTTCATAAAAAAGGCAATTCACAGTTAAACACACAAATAAACCATGAGCTAATAACATATGATATAAATTTTCGAAATCGTTAAACTGTGAATACCCCTATTACAGTGCTGGGGATTACTTACAAATGCTTGGATTATTTATAATAATATTAATTGAAAAACCATTTTTTTCCTTTTGGTGCAATAATTTATAATTTTAGTATTACCCTTTTCCTTATAAGGAAGCAAATTTCTTAAATTTTACCTTTAGTTTGTTTTAAAATCTTGTGAGATTTTTCTCTTTCATGGGCAACGTATCCACTTTTGTCTTTTGCGTCAGCACAGAGGAATTTATAGAGTTTGTAGAAGTCGTTGAATTTGTTTGACTTGTTCCATTACTTTTCGACGTTTTTAACATTCTTATGAAGACATTTAGATAATATGAAAGACTTTTAGAATATTATTAGCAAATCAGTACAAGGCCACAAAGAGAAAGCGTTTAAAATTTATTAGTAAATTAGTTATGGAAATTCGTAGAGATATACAGTACTTTACGTTAATAGTCACCACCGTTTATAGTCACATTATCGATATAGTCCACAATTTGCGTGCAATTAAAGGTTGTGACTATAAGCGAAAAGTACTGTAATGTGATTGTTTGTTAGCGAATTATGTTGTATAAAATAGTTGTAATACAGGCTGTAATTTTCTATCGCGTATTCCATTATTTACTAAATATCCTGTAGCTAAACGTATACATCTTATTAGTCTGTGTAAAAAAGCAAGAAATATATTTTGACTCACGAAACACCCGCAATAGTTCACTCTCACTTAAGTCGACTTTTTTATGGTCACTATATTCAATTAGAAAAATAACGCATTACTACATGTCATAATGCGAGACTCACGCCAATCGCAATACCCATTCCCATTTCTGTCATAAGGATAGAAAATATTCACTACAGTTAGAGTGATATGAAAACCACTGAATATGAAACAGAATACTCACTTTTGACAGTTAAAAAGTGCTGTTATCATGCGTTATGCAATATGTTCAATTACTAAGATAATATGAAAGAGATAGCCAAATTAGAAACTACATTAGAAAATAACATTTGCTTTCTCTTTCATATAATCTTCGTAATGTTGTTGTAAGTTGTCAGGTCTAGTTAGTAGTCTATGATGAAAATTACTGCTTCGCCAGAAGCTGGCTTGCTAGCGAGAATTGTTGGTCACCTGATTCGAAACGCGGCACAACGCTTCCTATTGCAAAATTAATGTTTCTAAAGCTGAAAGTTCATAACACGCGTTTCGTGCATTGCGCGTTTTGTGTGTTTCATACTTTAGACGCTTTTCAAAATTCAAGTTATATGCAACGCTTTTTGTGCGCCAATGTTTATGTTTTGATCAGCTGTAGTGGAAATATTTTTATCAAATAATAATAATTTTTGCAAAAATGGTAATTGAAATGTTAAAAGAATTTGTGAAATTTATTGAGTTTATAAATATAATATTTTGTGCAACAAGGTCATACTCAAAGCTCCAAAATAAAACGAGACGGTTTTGCGTGCGTCCCTTGTATTTGGAACGGGAAGTGAGTGGTTTTTTAACTCAGCGAGAGCTATTCCAACAGATTGTCGGCTCTTCTTGACTTTAATGTAAATTTAATTGTGTCTGTACAATATTGAATAAAGTATAAAGATAAATTGATAAAATTAATAAACGTAACAGAGATTAAATTTATTCATAAAATGTATCGATAAATAAAATGAAAATTTTGTTGATGAAAAATTGTGTTAAAAAATTAATTTTAATGTATTTTATTCTTGAAAACATTTGTAAACTCTATTGCGATAGGGTTTTCTGTATTAAAGACTTCTTTTTTGGAAAAAAATTTAAAAAAATAATCCACCATACAAACATATTTATTGATAACATTGAAAATATAATATAATTTGTCATCACTGGCTATCAAAAACAGCTGTCATTTTTTCATGGCCCATGCGACGCATACAAAAGTAGAAAGTAAACCTACTTTTCGCGTCAAGCGTTTTACGCTTTGTGCTATGTAACTCGTCACATACATTTACACTAATTCTACTTTTTTGACGGCCGCTTATAACGCGTTGCCATTGGTTAACAATTAGTTAGATGCTTTGGAACATGGCGCAAAAAGTAAACAGGTGTCAGCATAACGCCAGCTGATTATTTTTTGTTCTGGTAGTTTTGTACATAAGCAACGTCTAGCACGTGTATATTTTTGACAAGCATTATCTAGTTTTTTGTTGTATTTGTTGAACCTGCATACTTATTACACCGTGTTTTAGAAATTATTACTTGCATATAGCATACCTTTAGGAGCGACAAAAAATATTTACTCCATTAGCTTTGTGTGCTTAAAAATTTTTATATTGCCGCCTTAAGATCTGAAATATTCTTTATTTCTTTATTTTTGCTTGTTTATTTATATTTGATAGGGTTACCATTCTTTTTCAATATTAAAAGTTTTAGTTAAACAATACACTGTAAGTATGAAGTTTTAGTTAAACAATAGTTATCATTTTAGTTTACTAATAATTAACTAATGACTGTAAATGTGGGCCTAAAAGTTCAACTTTAAAATTCGCGATCCGATTACAAAACGATGGATGTAAAACTCATAGAGAAGGAGGTAATCTTTAAGAAAATTAAATTCTTGATCAATCTCTTGAACGACACGGTGGGCTACAGGGTGTCAAAGGTGACTACCTCGAGCATTAAAAACTTTGTTGGTCTCAACTTTTACAAATATTAACCAATTTTAATGAACTTTAATTTTCTAAAAAGTTTGCAAGTAGAGTACATAAGCAGTTAATTTCAAAAGCACACAGTAAGTATACGCAGTATGTATACAAATCATGAAATATATTTATTCTTTTTTAGAAATTTCGAAAGTCAAAGTATCAAAGTTGCCCATATATCATAAAAGAAAAAATAGGATGCCCATTATTTGTATGGGGCAGTTCCACTATAGCTAAAGAGCTTATAGTATAAGAGTTTTCTATCTACGTAATCTTTGATTAAAATTACTGAGATCGAAATAAGGACCAAGTTTTTGATAGGTACAATAAAATCTCATTTCTAGGCAACCTCCTCAGTACCGAAATTTTTGAATAGCAACTTGACCTTATTTCCACATTCATATTTTTTGCGGATATTTTTTACATTAATTATGTATTTCGTGAGCTTTTATGTATTTAAAAAACATGTCAATGCTGATGTTTGTTACTCTTCAGTACTTGATACAAATGATAGATAATTAGAAACTTAAGTTATGCATTTTTAGTCGAATTGTATGGTTTTTATCTAGTTATTTAATTAGTTTGGCTTAATTAGCTGGCAAATATGACAACGAAATGTATAGACACCAGTAGTGACAAATTGTTATACTTTTAAATACTCAATACAATAATATGTATTAATACCTACATATATTCGAGAATTTGTGTGCAAAATCTTTAATTTATTTGTTGGGGTTAGCTAATCTATATGTCGACATTTAGTTGGGTATTCGATACTTATACTGTTGTAGTGATGCACGGCTTAACACTGATACATTTTAAAAAAGTAGTAAGTACTCTTTACTCGTTAACCACTACTAAATACTTTGGCAGCACCAGACACCAGTAACTAAAACATTTGCTTGCTATTGCTTATGTACAAGACTTAGTCCATATAAAAAAATCTGTAATTGGGCCCGATCCCCTCCGAATCGAACTAAACTTACTATAGTATTTAAGACTTGTACAACTAACATTCCACAATTATAGGAATAATTCCAGTGGGTCTCATATCGGATTCAGAGATTCTATGACTCTAGATTGGATTTAGTATTACAGCAAGTGTCACATGCGATATGGCTGGAGACGTTTCGAATTTTATTTATTTTTTTAAAGGAATCGACTATTTTACCTATTGATAAGATTGAGAACAGAGGGAAAATTACGGCATTCGATATCTAACGAAATTTCCATTTAATTTTTATTCGAATTTCGTACGATATCGAATGCCGTAATTTGGTCCCAGATTTTCTTAAATGTTTGAGTTAAAGCGAAATTTTTTTAAGAACATAAACTATACATGAACTTACGCTTCTTGCATCAATCAAAATGTTATTGATTAAATTTGCGAGAAATTCTGCGAAGCATTTTATATTATTACAATATGTTTTATGTTATTACAACACATGACAACATCATCTATTATTACAACATTAAAATCACCAATGATTCTTACTCTTTGTAGTTTGAGAAGGAAGTGTGAACTTTTCCTTTTCACACATCATGCGAGTGAACGTTTTGGTTATTCGAAAGGGCGGCGCGTATAACGACCATTCGTCGAATTTGCATCGAGACATCGTAAAAACGACGACGCACAGCCCCACTACCAAGCGTAGTACTATTTGTATAACGATAACTACGAATGCTACATGTTCTATAAAAGTTTGCAATAAAATATTGAATTTATAAGGATACAAATAAATGCTATATATTTGATGGATTGAAAAAAAACTTTAAGATAATTCGTACAAAAGTGAAAGAAATAGTATTTTGGTTTTAGTAACGTTTTGGTTTTGCTTAAAAGGAATGAAAGACTACGTTTTCATAAAACGTTCTGCCCAAAGTGCATATCAGAGATCTCGTAAAAAATTAAAAGTTAAAAGTCCCATACTTCAAATCGACGGATATTTAAAAAAACTACCCTAAACAAATTTCAGGTCAATCAGTTAAGATTAAGGAGTTTAGCACGCCCACCAAAGTTTGTGCAAATGCTCTATTTCTGTCTGCTATATCTTATAACTTAACAAATACTAGTGTAGCCGGTCGACTCAATCGACCGCATTCTAAAAATATAAAAAAAATTAATATACGTAAGTATGTACATAAATATGTACGCCAGTAACTTCATTTTAATTCTCTTTTAAAGAGAAAAAACTCTATACTTGATTTACTCTATTCTGTATTTTTGCTTTTTGTTTGTGCAAAAACAATCAAATATTTAGTTGTGTGTTTTACTTGCAGCTGAGAAAAGAGGATGTATTTGTTTATTGGTATTAGTCAGAACTTGATAGTCGTATTACTCCTAAAGTACTGAACCGATTTAAATAAAATTAAAGTTGTGCATATCTATGTAAAAAACCCTTTAAAAGCATATAAATCTTTCAAAAATCGGTTCAGTATTAAGGGCGTAAAAGGAATCTAAAAAAACGTGTTTGCCTATTAATTATATAGACAGTATTTACAAATACAAATTTCTTCCAAAGAGTTGTTAGCTTTTACGTTTTCTATAGCTTTCGGCTTACTGAGTCTTATCTAAATTGCATATTTCATAAGATAAACCGCAAAATATCGAAAAAAATGTCCATAACTATTAAAATTTCAAAAGAGGTTATAATTTTACAAATTTCGGTAAACTTTTTAGGTCGCGAGAACTTGAAGTTGTTTCTCTAGTTATTTGAGACGCTGATGCGAATACGCACTCACGTTTTTTTAATCAGCTATAGTTTTCGAGATATACCGTTATGTAAACAGTGAGGGCACTTGCACGACATATATTAACATAACTGGAGAAGAGTTTGCCCTATGCATTAAAAATGAAAATCGAAACTCGACAACAAAATTATCTTTAAGCCGAGCAAACATTGATATTTCATAAAAAAAGTTAAAAGTTCAATTACTAAATTGTGAATGAAATCAAAAGTTGTGCACCAATTTCAAAGAAAAAAGGCTCAGTTCCTTTCAAGCTACATGATACTAGACAAAAAAAAATTTATGGATTTTTAAAAACAAAAACTTTAAATTATTTTTATGAATTTTGAAATTTTTGAGCTCCCCTTAATCTCAGCTGATTGATCTGGAATTTTTTTTTGCAGTTTTTTATAAGTACCCATTGATTTTAATTTTTTACGACCTCTCTAGTGTATATAAAAAGTGCAATATTACACATTGCCATTGTTTCGACAAAATCAATTGCATATATGTTTTTTACTAAGTTTTCCAGAGATATAAAAAAATGTTTTATGCCGTAACCATGTGATATTTTTTTAAAGTTAAATGATTTATGAAAACAATATTTGCATCACTACAACCATGTCGCAAAATACGACATAAGTAATTGGATATTGGAGGGCTATAATCAAATTGCCCAAAGAACTACACTCTATAAAATACTTTTGTTTTTTATAGATTGTAGTTGAAAATTAGGTCGATAATAGTCGGCAACACTTTACAGATTATTATCGACCTAAAATTACACACGCATTATTTTTGAACGAAATGTTTTTACTAAAAAAAGCGATTGGCTACGTGCAGGTTTGAACCGCGAGCTCCTGACTGATAGTCTGACGTATCTACCATTCAGCCATAGCGGTATCATACTTTATGTTAAATTTTTTCCACTTGGACTAAATATGTTTAATTTGAAAGGTTTTTTCTTTAATAAAGTAACTACAAAATCGATGTAGTTTTAGACAAAGAGAAATTTTCAACACAAATTTAGACAATATATGATCGTAAATTTGAAGTTATGTTTTAGAGTGTATGTACACATAACTAATTTTGTTGTAATCTTTCCAATAAAACTTTTTTATTTAGAATATTTCTGACCCCCATATTCATAAAGTTTAAAATCAGTGTCAAATGTATGTTATTTTAAATCTTTCATACAACATTTTCTTAAAATAGATTTCAGACACATTGTATTTGTTTATGAATATGGGGGTGAGCATACATATAACAAATTCGTCTACTAAAGGAGATATTTTGAAGAAACTACGATTTTATCAAAAAGTAAACTTAGATCGGCTTGCAGCACAGCACATGTTCTTTTTGTTTAAAAAACAAAAATATTAACTTAAATTATTTTTCCATCAAAATGAAGCTTTTTTGGACCGTCCGAAAAATTTTGTTTTAAACGACCACTCTAATGTTCATTTTCACTTTCGTGTCAATTCCATTTCAATGAGACACCTTATATTTTCGATAACATTCGGCTTTATATTTCAACTTAGAGTAAGACGCATCTTCATACGAGTAGATTTGCATAATATGTATGAATAAATTTAAGTTCTTTGTTGAAATTATGGATAGTACAAATAAATCTTTGCGGGTGGCGCCAACAGTAATTTATTTAGTAGTACGTTAGACATATAATATAACCTTATACAACCGTGTACTCTATAACTACAATTTAAATTATGATTGATTTTATTTCACCATCACAGAGCCCTTTCCGTGCAAAAATATTGAGGTTTGAGCCGAATAAAGATTATTAGGGGGAATTTTTACCCAATTTTATTTAAACAATTCTGCAGCATTGGCATATCTATTGCTTTGAGAAAAAATAAAATATCACTTAATTAAGTAAAAACTCGCCTCATTCATTTATTATTTGTTAAGTTTTTAAAACTAGATAAAGCGTATTTGACTGCACCAGTGATGTTAACCGTACAGTAATTACCGCTTTGTACGGTAATTTCGGGCCCAAAAAAGGTAGCAAAGTAGTTTCATTAAAAATACGGTAAATTCAAAATATTTTAAGTTAGGAAACTCAATTGCCAAAAATTAGGATTTCCATACAACACACACACAAATTGAATTTTTTCGGTTGTATGAAAATCGTGATTTTTATCAATTGAGTTCCCTCATTTAATTGTGAATAATATCAGATCGATTTTAATAAAAAAAACGACTTGTTATGTGGTACTTTTGTAGCATTTATTGTCCACCAATATAGGTGAAACAAACATATCGTCAGTTTATTATTGGTTTGGTCAAAAATGAGTCAGGGGTGGTTTACGGCAAAAATTGAAAAAAATCTATCGTGTATATTTGCGGACAACTTTCTTTAAACCTTCCTTGTCGTTTTTTTTATTCCGAGCTTGTGGCATATGCGCCAATATATATATATATATATATATATATATATATATATATATATATATATATATATATATATATATATATATATATATATATATATATATATAATTATATATATATATATATATATATATATATATATATATATATATATATATATATATATATATATATATATATATATATATATATATATATACATATATATATATATATATATATATATATATATATATATATATATATATATATATATATATATATATATATATATATATATATATATATATATATATATATATATATATATATATATATATATATATATATATATATATATATATATATATATATTTATATATTATTTTTTTGTTGCTTAAAATCCGGTTACAAATAAACCCAGTTACGGATCAAGTGGTCGAATTTAGACCAACATACGAGCTCCTAGTTCAAATAAACTTTTTATGAATACTGCTGTGGTTTTAACTAAAAATCTTTGCGTACTGTAATTTTTTTTAAACACGGTAATTTTCGAGGACCGTACGGTAATGAAAAAATAAAAGTTAACATCACTGGACTGCACTAACTGGCAGTTCTGGTTCTGACCTCAGGGTTCGGGATCGGGTTTCTGTGAATATCCCGATTCTTGTCTGTTTTGTAGTGCGAAATCCCTAGACCACATATACAAATCTTGAATACATCGATGATTCATAGGATTAACCATTTTTAAGATAGAGCGAGATAATCACACAAAACCTTATTTTTTCTTCACCTTTGACCTCAGATATCTTGTACGTAGTGTTTTTCATTCGGGATTTCCCCGGAAAAAGTTCCTGAGATCCCGCACATATTTCGGGAAAAAATCCCCGGAAATGTTTACGGAAGTTGCCGATATTTTTTAATATTGCTATGGCAACTTTACTTTGTAAGCACACATTTTTAGTGCTGCTCTTAGAAAAATGTGAAAAGAAAATCAAAAATATATGTACATATATTTTCAGTCTATTTAATTTGCTGTATATTTTATTTTCACATTTTTCTAAGAGCAGCATTTAAAAAAAAACATTTTCGTAAACAAATGACAATAACAGATTGTCACGGAGTGGACATAACGTATGTATAGGCTATATTTACTAAAAACGCCAGATTTAAAACACTGCATGGGTTTGAATCAAAAGATTTTTGATTATTCTGCGTTAAGATTGTTGAATTTCATTTTTGGAACAATCAAACATTTTTAATGTTACGTGACTTCACCACCCTCACAGTGGGAGCAGGTATGACAAGAGCTCTGATGATGAGATAGTGATTGATCTCGACGCCTATACAGGCAAGAATTTGTCTTTTCAGTTATTATGTGCTTTGGAAATTTCTTTCTCAACAAATATAATGGAATAGAAAAATTTAATCAAATGAATTTAATCCTAAATAATTAACGGCCGTATGCATAACGAAAACTTGGCATTTTTAATTTAAAAATCCCTGTAGATTGTAGCCCAGACTAATGGCTATATGTATTGTGTGATGATTTCACTTTGCAAAATATATGGAAAAACTCGGCAAGATCCAGTTCAATTTCGTCAGTCATGCTAACTTCATGCTAAGTTTTCGCATGCATATTGCCCTAAATATATTTGAATTAAAATTTTTTAAGTAATGAGATTTGAAGCAACGTTTGAAAATGAGTTGTACTGGCTTAAAAAGGAGAGACTTTTTTTATTCAGTTGAAAAATTTCCCAAATTGTTGACAATAATTAGAAAAGTAGAATTATAAATTTTAAAACTCAAAAATGCGGGAGAAAGTAGAATAGAAATTCTAGGCGGAATCGAACTCTTAAAAGCGGTATAGTCACGCCTAAAGCGGGATGGCTGGTCAGGTTATACATAGAGACTATCGATGGAAAATTAATTGAGTAAATCGCAGCGCACTGTTCTTTTACAATAAATTTTCATATGTTCAGAAATAAAAGCTTAGATTTATTTGTACCACCCATATAAAAAGCATAATAACATTTAAATTTCAGAAATAAATTCAGTTTTCCCGCCTCTTGGAATATACATGTTTAGATTTTTATTTTCAAAACTACTTTTACACTGACTATTTTTTTTTTTTTCAATAAAAAAAAAATATATATGGGACATCACAACTAATTACATCCAAATTTAGATTAAAACTCACCTGTTCGTTATCAATTGCTTGACCTTTTTCTTCATTACGAACAACATGAAAATTAAGAAGCCCTGTATGGCATTACAAATATCAGCCACATAGAAAATTTTCGACCAAGATTTGTCCGGTCCGACAAAATACGAAACTATTTCCAAAGACCAGGTAACACCCATAACTAAAAATAAGCGCAGAAATAGACCAAATCTAAAATAAGAAAATAAATATCCAAAGTAATATTGAGCTATAAATTTATTTATATAGAAATATACTTGTCTTTTTCATTTCTTAAATTGCGCGTGCTATCCTCTCTGGCCAGGATGCGTGCCATTTCACGTTGTACCTTATGAATCTTCATGGCGGTCATGACAAACATAATGATATTAGCCACAATTATACCAATGATGGGTGCAAAAAAGAACACCAAACCCGACCAAGTTAACACTAACAGAAAGAAAAAAACTTTATTACACATAGACATTATCAGCCATATTTATGAATGATTGTTAAAGTTAATGTATGCATTAATGCCGGGTTTCCTATACAAAATTCGTACATTAAACCAACATTAAATTTAATCATTGTTTCTGAATATGGGTGTACATCTCTGCTGTTCTATTTTAACTTACTATTGATCCAGCAATACTCTCCTCCACCAATGCCAGGCTTCCAATCATACGGTATTTCAACACGTTCTTGTATAAACCAGGTTCCAATTAGAAATACCACAGGTATGCCCCATGAATATAACGAATACATAAGAAATCTTTTCTTCTCCTGGTAACGATTAATGCCTCTAGTGCCTCGAAAGTTGTGCCATAAATCAAAACTAATAACACTCAGCCAAAAGAAAGCAGCCATAAAGAAGTAATAAGCCGTGTAACCTCGAAATGAAAATAAATAAAAATATATCTCTGACAAATTTGATCTTTATCTTACCTATAACTTTACATGGCATTCCCATCACATCTATATTTGCCGATAATGCATTCACGCACAACATTGAGTAGCCCACAATTAAGCCAAATAAATAGCACACCAGAGATTTGCCATGCTGGTTACGCAACTCTGATATCGCCAAATATACAATTATCGTTAGTGTCATGAAGGGTATGGAGAATAACATGGCGTAGGCATTTATTATTTTCATCGTTCCATAGCCGGGACTTAAATCACAATTGGCAGGATTTAAATAGAATGTGGAATTTGTATCATTACCCATAGTAGGCACCATACAATATTCAAGCACGTTTAAATATGATTCATCGTAGTGGCGGAATATGGTACCGTTCTAGTGAATGGAAAAAATATTAATAAATGATTGAATTGTTATTAAGAGGGGTGGGTTTTATATTTAAGTCTTATAACTAAAACTATTTGACGAAATCATTCGCAGAAAAGCAGTGTGATAGTATGATAAGTCAGCTATTCGCAGCTCCTCTGCGCTTGAGTAAATTTTTTTTAGAATTTTAACTAGCACAACAACAGCATAAAATTGGCGATCACAATTTTAAGGAAAGGGAACACATTTCACGTGAACTTTTATTCCCGATTAGCGTAATTATTTTTGTTCCCCAATTCTTAATAAAGAAATTATTAAATTGTAACTTCTTTGCACAAGAGCCTCGACAGCAATTCTAATTGGATGAAGCGCGTTGTAAAAATCATTTACAATCAGAATAAGTGATCAAAACTTTTATGGAAAACATCACGAAGAACATTTTAATCTCTAACTCTTTGTGGTATGCGTCTTTTTGTTCCTCTTCTTATAAGTGATAAAAAACTCCCATTCAGCGGCGATATAGCGGGTTGAAAAGTTTTCGACATAAATATGCGGTATTTTGCATAAAAGTGCTGAATACTTTTTATATCTTAAACGTAAGGCTTACAAGATTTCCTATGCGGAGTACAAGTTGAACCAGTCATTGCGAAAAGGGCATGATTTACATTTTTTCTAAATATCACTTTTTGATGCCAGTTTATTTATTTACGTATTTTACATATTCCCTGCAAAATAACACATTTATGAGTGCCATAAATCCACTTCCGCAGATTTCGAAAATTTAAGTCTGTATGAAAAGGGCATAAGTCCTGAACTAATTGAATGTTTACTTTTTTCTTTTTTGTTTTGGGCCAAATTGGTGATTTAAAAGGGCCAAAATACCTTTAATAGGGCCAAAAAAATTTTGTTGGAATAACCAAAAGAAGCGCCTTAATAATAATATTGTAGCTAAGAAAAACGCACATTTTATGTGTAATTCTAGTTTTATTGTACACAGAATAAAACGATTTGTAAATAGAATTAATTTTTTAGTAAACACAATTAAAACTTTCACTAGAAATGAGCCTATAACGATTTTTGTAAATGCAAACACGGTATTTGTAATTTCAGAAAAAGTTTTCCACTCATTTATTTTAAATTAAATTTACCGTTTTTCTGGCAATTTTATAACCAATTTCAATACATATTTTCAACAAACTTATTTGTTGACATTTGTTGCGTTTTCAAAAAAAAAAATTTTGTTTTAATTGTTTTTTTGTTTGATTACAATTAAAGTTATTGTTATATTAACAATCTGAATTTTTGAATTTCCGGACAAACTTTGATTATTATAATTGTTATATTAACTATTTTGTTATACGCAATCACAACGCTTGAAACGACTTTGTGCTTGTCTACGAAAACCGCTAAATGTGGAGTCGAACCGCCGACCTCTGGACTAATAGACTAACGTACTTACCTCTCAGCTACAGAGCAATTCCTTATTAAATATGCAAATAATGAATACACACGGATGTGAACTGTTCAGCAACTATGATTCTAACAGTAGGAGGAAGTTGAATGTGTTATTCAACAATATTATAAGATATGTCTTTGGACTAAAGCGGCGAGACAGAGTATCTTCATTTGCAAAAGAACTTTATGGCGTTTCGTTCGAAAATCTTCTAAATATACGAGTGTTAATGTTTTTGCACAAAATCATCCATACAACCAAACCAGATTACCTTTACAGGTTATTACAGTTTGCTCAATCAAGAAGAGGTAAACAATTCATACTACCTACACGTCGATATCTTGTGTCAGAATGGCAATTCTTTACAAACGCCACGCGTATCTGGAACACTATTCCTCATGACCAACAAATAATAAGCAACGCAAATCAATTTAGGAAATTCTTATTTAAATTTTTTGTTTAATTCATTATGTTCAATGTTTCTTTTTTAATTTCGATTAATATTTTCGATTAATATTTTAATTTATAAACCTATGTTTGTTTCTAATACCATGTAGACATTGTTATTACTATTATTATTATTTATAATTATGTACTTTAATATTTTTTTACATATGTATATTATTTGCGGCATATATTGTAACACAAACATTTCTGCACTTTAAGTTATAAGATATAATCTTGTTGTGTGTGAAATTTAATAATAATAAATAAATAAATAAAAAAATTGATTTCTTATGTTTTTTCTAAATGTGCGCATTCCACTATGATATAGTTTAAAATAATTTTTTGTTGAGTAATTGAATTGACTACAAAAATTTTAATTTGTTATGTAAACAATGATGATTGTTAATTTTTTCACAAGTTTCCCGAAAAACTTTAGTTGACATTTTTTATCAAAAAAATCAGGGACTGAAACCGAACCTGAACCCAAACGGGTTCAGGTTCGCTGTTTATGAAGACTTTGAACCCTAACCCGTTGAACCCTAAAATTCAGCAAGTTTCGGGTTCAGAAATATAAAAAATAGAGAAATAAAAAACATTACATTTCTTGCATGCAAAAAAATTAAAAACAAATCAAAATAACGACCAAACAAATTCATACGAGCTGGCAGCACCCCGAAAGCTGACTATTGCTGAATTCGTATATGCAGTAAATTTGTGCAACCGGTCTGCAAACTATTGCAACAGTAATAAAAATGCTGCCATTGTTGCAGCAATCTGCGGCAGCACTGTCAAGTGTTTGTATAAAAAGAGTTTTTACGAAAAAAAGTATTAAGAAGTGTTTATTTTCGAACGCAGAACCTACCCTATTTTTCCAATTTTTAAAAGTGTCGAATGGTTGCCAAAATTTTTGCTTTTTGTTGTTCTGGGTATTTCTAATAATTCCTAATTTGAAGTATATTTTCTTATGTCAATGCGCTACGTACGTTACAAAGTTGAAAAAAGTTTTGAAAGCTAAATAAGTTAGATTGAATTAAATTAAAAAAATAATATATTGTATAAACGTGAATTATTGATTTATATATTTTATTATTAAACAAAATAATTGCGCGTGTTTAAATTTCTGGTTTTAAGCCCGAACCCTGAACCGAACCCGAACCTAAACTTTTTATTTTGATTAACCCGAACCTGAACCTAACCCCATTTTTTTCATGGTTTCAGTCCCTGAAAAAAATATTAAAAGATTCCCGAGTTTTGCGCCATACATAACAAACAATTTGTATAGTTCAATTTATTGAAAAAAATTCTATGTTGTCGTATAAACAACTTAATTGAATATATTAACTAAATATATTTTTGAATTTAAATGAAACATTTACAATTCGAATTGTTTGTTGCAGTTTGATGATATTTTTTTCTGTGTATATAATCACCCAAGTTTTTAGTCCAACAGTTCCTTAATTGTGATATTACTGTTTGTAAAATTTTTTTGGGTTATAAGTTCTAATATATCTTTATCATCTTTCGATTGTATTAAAGATGACACGGTATTTACATGAAGACGATTCCTTATATTGATTTTAGTCATATTTTGGAGTATAATGATATATAATTATATAACTATGAATTTTAATTAATGCAAAGATATAGGAGGCATTAGATGTTTTTAAAAACATCAAACAAAAGTTTTCTGAAATGCATAGCGATGCTGTTTAGTTGTAGGGAGTGTGGAATTATGTTCCAAGACGTGTAGCATTTAACAAGAACAGCCATTCACACTCTAGGCTATGATGCTTTGGTAATATAATGTTCCTTCCTCTAGAAGATCTTGCAAATTGAATGAGGTCAAACAAATATTTGGGTTGCTGGGTGTATATGATTTTATGTAGAAATATGAGAGTTCTGATTTTTAAGAAGTTTTCAAAAGATACTCCAAGAATTAATTTAGAGTACGGCGATGTGTGATCATAGCTTTTAAAACCATAAACATATCTGGTGATATTATTAAACAGAACATTAAGTTTTGCGCGGCTTCCAGAATCACAATTTGCAAAAAGTTCACAGCCATATGTAAGTCCCGGAATCAGATACGTCTTAGCAAGTAAGGTTATTATTTTTAGTGGAGTGTATAATTTGGTCATCCATAAAGATCGCAGTTTCAAATACGTCTGTGCAACTAGACCTTGTACATGGTTAGACTAGGTGAGATAGTTGTTAAAAATCACACCAAGATTTTTGGCCGACTGAAGTACCGTAATTTTCTCATTGGTAATTTTAACTTCATATGGAAAGTTGGGTGTAAAAGATCTTTTTGTATAATTAGACATTTAGATTTTTATGGATTCAAACAAAGACCGTTTCTTAAGGCCAACGAATATATCATATTTAGGTCATGATTGATTTTATCAATATTTTCCTGAATGGAACTTACCGTGCAACTATGATACAACTGCACATCATCTGCATACATATGAACTTTGCGTATAATGAAAAAAGAAATGGTCCTAGAATAGATCCTTGAGGTTACCCTTTAGAAGCGGCAACGAATTAGAACATATCCATTAAGATAAACTGATTGTGTTCGACCCAATATATATGACGAAAGAAGTTTTGTTGATGTAGACATAAAGTTAAATAAGTGTTCCAGTTTGTAGCATATCGTGTTATAGTTGACTGTATCGAACGCCTTTGCGTGATCCAGAAGAATAAGGGAATTTAGTTTTCCGACATCAAGTTCGCGTCGTACAGCAACATCAATAAGAGAAGTAACGCAGCTGTGATTTGGGCGGAAAGCAGATTGTTTTTCAAACAACAAATTATTTTCATGTATGAATTTAGTCATTTGTGTATGCATAACTTTTTCGAACTTTTTTGACACAAAATTGCGATAGGACGAAAACCTTTGTCCGCTTTCGGAATTGGTATAGTTTTAGCATGCTTCCATTTCATGGGAAAATAACTCGTAGCAATAATTGTATTAAAAAAGTGTGTTAAGTAAGGCAGTAAAAGCGGTAAGATTATATTTAAAAACTTAGGATGTACATTCTGCACCGAGGTAGTGCTGTTTTGGGAAAATTTGTTATTTGCTAGAGCCACAGATATGTTGATAAAAATTTCGTTCAGTTCGTCCGGGGTGGCGGATGAGCAATTGGCAGTGTCAGTACTTCCAATGCCAATGTCGCGTATAGCTTTCCAAGTTTGCTTAGAACCGAGCGCCGATTCAAATCTTTTACTGTAATAATCACACTTTGCTTGTTTTATCAAGTTATAGACGTTGCTTTTAGCTGCACGAAAAGAAATATTTACTTCAAGCGTCTGAAAACGCTTCCACTTCGAGTAAAAAGGATCTCTTACTCTTACCACTTATGCATATACCTCTAAGAACATTAGAAATGAATTCTTGAAATATTTTTTACGAGTAGATGTTAAATAATAATGGTGATAATATATAATCCTGTCTGACTCCTCTGGATATGATAATACTATCGGTTAGTTCTCCGTTCATATCGGCTTGTGCAGTTTGGTTCCAGTATAAGTTCTAATACATTGTATTTCTTTGCCGTTTATGCCGATAGACATAAGGATTTCTATCATATCATTATGCATTTTTATAATCAACGAAATATATAAAAACTTCTTTTTGTACGTTTCTGCATTTCTGTATTAGCACCTGTATAGAAAATAGTGCTTCCCTTGTACACATACCTTCTCTAAATCCAAATTGCGAGTTTCCCATTACCTCTTCGCATTTTTTATAAATTCGGGTGTGAATTATCTAAGGAATATTTTGAGGGCTTACCTCAATAGACTTATAAGTCTATGATGATTGCACTGTTTGGGTGGCTTTTCTTTGGAATGGTGATGAACAGGGAAACCGCAAATATGCAATTGTGTGTTTTTCCTGTGCGATGTGTGTAGGCACAAACAGGATATTTATACGTTTCAGAACTTTTTAAGAACTTTGGCATCGAATTGTTAGTGCATATTTCTGCATATTTTACCCTTTACAGCATGTTTTTGCATATTTTACACTTGGTCACATATTTAGGTAATTATTCTATTTTTTGTGGCATATTTGGCTGTTTTCTTTCATATTTTGTTTTTTAAAATTTTAGTATGCCTATTTACCAAAAAAAAAGTTTGTTTTGCCATCGATAATTTTAAAATTTTTCCACATGTAAAAAATTTTTCCTTTTATATTTAAATTTACTCTAGTGTATTTTTCCCCCAATTTCTTAAAAATTTTCCTCATTCCACTTATTTATTTCCAGTTTATTCACATCTTTAAAATTTTTCAATTATGTAGTTTTGAGGATTTTTGCATTATTTGCATTTCACAGCAAAATAGCAGGATGAGAATAGTCGCGTTTGCGAATATATAAGCTATTTATGCCATTTTCCTTATTTGTTCCTAATAGGAATTACAAACTATGTATTGGTGTCTTAGTGACCAACACTTTATATTCGGACAGATGAAAGGCCAGGCAGGCGTTGTTAAACCGACTCCCGTACCCATAAGGAACCAGCATATATAGGTGGCATGCAATATCGTCCAATGAAACAGTGTTCATGGACGTTATTTCCACGTTAAAAAGGATATAATGATCATAAAAAAATGCAAATAAAGTTCATGCGAATAGTACTGCAGAGTGAAGATTGACTGCAAAGCCGGGTTTCGGATGGGATTGTTTTCTTCTCTTCGCAGAGTTCAGATTTTTTACTATGCAGAAAACCTTTACTCTGCGAAGCCACTATTCGACATTTACATGGACATTATTTTCTTTTTGAAAGTGGAAATAATGTTCGTAGACTTTATATGTACATATTATGCACTATGTACATAATTCCTGGTATCAGTAATTAATATCATATAAATTGTAAGCGGAATGATAAAGTTTTAAGAACACATTTCTTACATTTTGGGAGCATATTTTTAAGTTTTTATTGCATATTTAATGCACATAAAACACATTGTTTACGTCATATTTCCGTTTTCATCGGTTATGAATGTCGATTGCAGCCAGTCTCGAGGATATTGTCCCGAATCGTAAATATGGTTAAACTGCTCTATGAAGAATTTGATGTTTTCGTCATCTATTAGTTTCAATATTTAGGAGTGATTTTGGTTAAACGATTCGTTGCTTGATCGGTTCCTATCAGTAAATATTGATATTAGTCACTACATACTAAGTTTCTTTCCTTGATTTCGAGAACGACTCTGTTGTTGATATATAGGACTATTGGGAATGATTTGTAATATATTCCAGCGGCTTCTTTGAGTTTTTTGTGCAAAGTAAAATATACATATAGTTCTTGGAGTCATTCAATCTCCTTACATTGTTTGTTAAGGTGTTGATTTCTTGCCATACGTATTGCGGATTGGATCTCCCTATTAAGCTCATAATATAACTCATAATTTGTGTTTTTATGCTTACGGCGTTCTGTCATTAAGTTCAATATGTCGCTTGTCATCCATTCTTTGCTTTGGGGTTTTTGTAGTTCCCTAAAGTGTTTTTAGCTATTGGTTTTAATGTGTTCTTAATAGAATTCCGTATACTGTCAACGTCTTCCCTGTTTCGTAATAAATGAGGAATAACGTTTGTTTATTATTATATAAATGATTTGATTCCTCACAATGTTCTATTTTCGATCTTCGGGGGATTTCCAAGTACAGATTTTTCTCTGAAGAAGACAGAAATATGTGTGGTTTATTTTAATTTTGTACTATTGACAGAATTTAATAAGCCTATCTCCTCTTTCGTTCCGATCTCCTAAACCATACCTTCCTGTTATACCAGTTACATGGTGTTCTCCTACTTTAGCGTTGAAGTCTCCTTGAATAATATTTATCTCATGAGGTTTCGTTATGTTCATCAGTTCTTTAATTTCGTTATATAATAGTTCGATTTCCTCGTTAATTTTGTCGGCAGTTGGATCATATGCTTGAATAATGCTTATACTTGCTGGTTTGGCTTCTAGTTTTATAAGCATTGTTCTATCTGTAGCGCGATTCTGTAACTTTTATTACGACAATCGCATCGTTAAAATAAATACAACGAAAATTTATCGAATTTGTTATTCAAGTTCGCTATCGGTTAACTAGCGACAATAATTTTTCTGTTGCTAATGGATAGACAAGAGTCAGCTGTGCAGCCGCAGCACGTACTTTATGCCAGCAACTAAAGTTATTGTTCCACAAAAATATTGAAACAAATAAACCCTTTTATGTATAAATAACAATATTTCTATTATTTAAACACTTTTTTTTACACATATTTCTCAACATTAAAAAAAATTAATGAAAAAAATTTTCTGTATACTGTTTGGCATGGACAAATTGATTTGTTTTTTCCATTCCTCTTTGCGCTTTTCGCTTTTTTCTAACAGAGATGCTACATGATATCGAATAAAATTACACAATCGCACTATCGTTACTGCAAGCGACTAAATATGTCGACAAATGTTACGATTGTTGGATCGTTAAAAGTTACAGAATCCTGCAAATGATTTTGGTATAAATCCCCTTACGGAATTTGCAACATAATTTCTTACTATAATTCACACGCCATTTCGGTGATTTTTATTAAGATTGCCAGAATAGTACATATTTTTGTTATGGGATATAATTTCGCTACTATCGGACCACCATGTTTCGGTGTAAGTATATCTACATATGTTGAGTCTTTTCATTTCGGCTATTGTGTTAGCTAGTTTCCTGATTCGTAGAGACGCCTTTCATTCCAAGTACCAATGTTAGATTTTTTCTTTGTTTTACCTCCGGGAATTCTTAGCAACCTCGTATTAGCGGAGATTGAGGGCCATATATCATTTCCTAAATTCCTAAAATTCATAATTGTATTAAACATTTAAGTACGAATAAACTGCAATTAAAAATATATGAAATTGTCAATTCAGGCACGAAAATTTTATTCACTCTCAATACTTTCACACGTACTCACAAAACCATATCATGCACATATATCTGTGCCCACAAGGAATAACAGTTAAGGTCGAGTTATGCCAAAATGGAGTTGTTGAGTCAAATGCACCTCCACTCAAAATTTTATCATTCGATATGAAATAAGATAGATTCATATCGAATACAAATTATTTGCTGAGTTTTGTATAGCTTTCAAAGCCTACTATGCTTATTTTTGAAAATCATTTACATATTTGTAAATTCTCAAATGGTTTTCGAAAGTCTGCACATAAGATAAAGGGTTTGTAACTGTTCAAAATTGTGTTTGAAGTCTACTGATGATTTGGTAAGGCACCAATGATATGCATATAGACGAGGCTGTCGAAATTAGTAGTGCTAATCCGTTCTGCTAGTCTGATTAGATATTCTAATATTCCACTCTTAAAAATAATTTGAATTTACATTAATTCAATTATTGTGAACTTAAGCCAAATAATAATAACTTCCGACTTATACACATTTTCAGTTCAAATAATAATTACCCTGCAGGAAATGTCGATAGTAAAATTGTGCTGATTCACTATTGACTTAGTCACCAGTACTACTGACTAATTGTACCCAGGCAATGTTCTGTGCTGTAGACATTTAATATGTGCTTGTCATTGAGATTCCACTACTGACCTCGGAACTGTTGACTTACTATAGACTAAATGGTTCTTATGGGACCATATGGAGACACTAGTACCAGAGATTCACTAGTGCATTTTAATGATACTAGTCAACACATATAAAACTATTTACCAGCTAAGACAAATAAATTAGATTTTTTATGAAAATTATAATTTCAACACATCAAAATGAGACCATAAAAAAACGTTTTCTATCTGTTAAAAACTTCTCTTCTCATTAAAGCTAAAATAAAAGGTGTTGACAACGTCACCAAAAAGTCACCAAACTTGCCGATTAGCTTAATCTAAATTCCCTGATTTCAGGCAAGGATTTCAAATTTAAAAATAAAATTAAACTTAAAAAAATTTCAAATATTAAATTAAGTCACTGACAGGATTAAATATACATATATAAAAAGCCGCATGGTGGAGCTTGGTTATAAACATACATATATGAACGAAAAAGCTTCAATTTAGGGCCTGTCCCAAGATGTCGACAAGTCGATGTCGTTCACTTATTTATATTGAATACAAAATCAAATTTAAATTATTTATGATTGTTTTCAACATAAATAAGAGAACGACATCGACTTGCCGACATCGTGGGACAGGCTATTAATTATGACATTTTTGTAATCAATGAAGCAATTTTCATACCAGGGACCCGTTTCTCAAAACTACAAGTTACTAATCTACAAGTACAATACATACAAAACAACAACACTTTTGCAAATTTTATTGTTATTTTTGTGTATTTTACTTGTAGATTTGTAGCTTGTAGTTTTGAGAAACACGCCCCAGGAATGAAATGTTACGTTGGTTGAAAAACAATGACAAAATCATTGCTGTAACATAAAAAATCATTATATATGAAAGTTTTCCTTTCAGTGAATATACCGTTTTCGAAATTGAATCTTGTTTTTACTTTTTTCTGTGTACATGACGCTACTTAGATAAAGAATTTTACCATAACACGGGAGTATTTCTTTGTATTAAGAACAGTTTTTGGTAAGTTTGTGTAACTTCGTAAACTCACAGAAAGTTCCCTATTATTTGTATTAAGAAAAGATTTTAGGTGTACTAAGATTCCGCCAGGTGGTCGAATTTCGACTACTTGATCCATAGCCGGGTTTGTTTGTAAGTTTTTTTTTGGCAAAAAATATATTTCTTGAGAAAAATACCTTTCAAACCATGAATGTATATATGTATGTGTTTCATCAATATTGGTGGACAATAAGATACTTAAATGTGTGCCACAAAATATTATGTGGTCTATTTATACATAAGATTGTGTAACAAAAACATAGCTATTAATAGCATTTGATTTCAATACATACCGCAAAGATGTTCCAAGCGTCTTCTGGCTCCTTCTGAGGCTCCAAGGCGTACATAGGATTGCACGGTCGGAAGTGCACAATGGCATATTGTTGAAATATATCCACGGTTTTTAGTGCACCATCCAACAGAGTCATATTTAACATCGTCGGCCACTCAAAATCATTTTTAGCATCAATACACGTTGACTCATTCGAGCTGTATAATTTGCCAAAAGGACAGCAAAAATTTATACACGATTTCACTTTACAAATGCAACCACGTAAATGGGGTGTCACTTTCACAGCAGTAATCGGATCGGTGTACACATAATTATAAACTGCAATATATTTATGTGGTATAAGGACACCATCATGTAGAAAAGATCCATTATCAAATCTCTGATCATCCGTTACATTGACGGTGTGAAAGAAAAAACAGGGCGCATGTAAACCTCCTCTTAAGTAATGTTTTTCCAACGCTGAAGAACTGCAACATATTTCCGGTACAAAGATGCATATGGAAATGAGTATTATTATATGTAGACGTTGAAGCGGTAAATAATTCATGTCTGTAGAAGTTTAGGGGATGACATAAAGCAGTCTGCAAAGAAAATAAAAAAATTGGATTGTATTTTATTTAATCACTCGCATTCACCCCCGACTTCGTCAGGGAGCTGCTGATATGCCAGAACACTCGCATGCAAAAAAGTACCAAAAGTAAAAATTTTTACCGGTTTTAGCCCTTAAAAAGTCTCCTATATTTTAAGGTACCATAAAATGAACTGTTATTTTTGAAAGTGGTATAAGTCCACTTCTTAAAAAAAAGATTTAACGTTAACTTTAATTAGATAGAGATACCTTCTCTCAATATATATTATCATCCATTCAATGGAGTGCGATTTGGCCATAAAATAAACAAATTTATTTATTTTTTTTTAAGTGTAATAAGCCCATTTCTAATAATTATAATTAAAAGAACTTACATATTTCTATTATTATTTGATTATTATTACACTGCGTTTTAGCCGACACACGTTGTTTTACAAAACTAGTATGGAGGAATATGCTCCATTTAAAATTATTTATTTATTTGGAAAAATGGAAGACCTAAAATGCTTTTTTCATTTTGGCGATTTTTCGTTTTGAAATTTTTTTAATTTTGGAATTCAAACTTATATTAACCTTTAATTTCTATTGTTTTAAATATCAGTGTTGCGATTCCCGAAAAAACAGCCTGCGACAGACGGACAGACGTACAGCGTAGTGAAAACAATATGGTTCCTTTACACTTTTGGTGTACGGAACTCTAAAACTGTTTAGTTATTCAACACCTGGAGAGCTGCAACTGATAAAGTCCTTAAATTTGGTAATATGCATAGTCAGATAGAAAACTGACATGTTAGGAGCCGAGTTTGACTCGAATTAGTGCAAAAATGACTTAAATAGGGACAAAATTACATTTCATATACATAAATAAATGTTAGCAGTTTTATTTATGTACATACATACATATTTTTTTTGCCAAGCTTATGCTTATTATGGCTTAATTTATAAAAATAGGACAGCATAGGGAAAAACCCCGGGCATTTGTTTAAAAAAGTAAGATTTAAAAATAAAACGAAGCTATTTTTTTCAATAATTTTACTACCAATAAAGTCTTAAATACATATCGATATTGTTGCGCAAAATGGGCTAGTCTCGCAACATTTTACATAGCAGCTTTTTACACAATACCATCGATATGTTTGCATTAAGTTGCACCTAAATATATATGTACATGCACATTTGGGAATACATATTTGAATAAATCGAGACTTATGCTCTACATATTGGTAAATAAAACGCAAAAAGCCCTAACTAACAAAAAATTCAAATTGGCTGTTTAAGAAATTGCGATGTATGTGACCAACACACATAATTACTATAAACCTCAGACTTTCCCGAACAAAAATAGCGGTATAATTAAGAAAATATTAAAAGGCCCGGCCAATAAATTGGTATATTTATTGCTTCTCCTGTAAAATTATGAACATTTTAGCTAGGGCGTTTTGCGTTTCAGGTTGCGATATATACATCACGACTTCAAATATATTTTAAAATGTTGGGAAACATTTTTAGGCTTAGAGTTTCGTCGTTTATACTTCTCAAAAAAGCTTTATTAAAAAGTAGTGCCTCTAACGTTAGGATTACCGACTTAAATAAACTTTCATTGATTGGCAAAAATGTCTTATTTATTCATGAAATAAAATTATGAGAATGGGAATAATGAAAAATAAGCCAACTGTAACACTGGGAATTGGTGTGATAAACAGGTTAGTTAACATCAACTTAAGTGATTTAATTTTCGTACTCAATTTTAACGAAAAGTTTGTATATATGTATAAAATTGAAATCACATCCAACAGAGCTACCTCGCAAGTAGTGATAAGCAAAAGACACATGAGCACTGATGATGGAAGTGTAGCGGCTTCCGAAAGTAGCGCTGCTATATTCTGCTTTGTGCTTAACAAAATTAAGTGGATGTTAATTTTTCCCTTGTTCCTTGGAATATTAATAATGATTCTTTCTAAATACAACGTTACGAACCGTAGCGTTATAATCAATTCGGATTTACAATCAAATCAGTTCGAAATAAGCATATTAAATAGATTATGGGCTCTAGCTTAAATCAATATTACTTCAGCCCTCTTTACGCAACACCATAGATATTTTAAATACATACATATGCCATAGAATAACATATCTCACCCTAATAGCCAGTATTATTTACAACATAAGCTGGGGTCAAATTACCGCTTTCAATATCGAATGAACTATCGAGCAAAAATAAAAGTCGATACCTATCGACTTGCGTCATGATGGCATTCGATCGCTATCGAATCGAGTTTTCATACTAATTGTAAAAGACTTTATTAAATTTGTAACAGAGTGGCAACACATGTTTACATGAAATATAAACAAAACAAAATACAAGTAATGTAAGTAAAAATTAGAATTTTTGTTATTTTAATTAAGAGTTTGAATTTTATAGAAAATGGATCAACAAATATTGATGTTTGCATATTTATCTTCGTCTGAGTCAGGAGATGAACATGGTTTGGTACGTATTAGGAAACAAATGCGGGATAAGAGCGACGTTCTATCCTTGGCAACAAGAGTGTAAGTAACAAATTTAGTATTTGGGATCAAATAGACTCTTGAATGTAAATTTTTTTAGATTTAAATAGCGGTTCAGATTGTCGAAGGAGGCATTCAATTATGTCGCAATTAAATTTTTCTGGGCACATGTCAACGGTAGTGCCATCAACGCTACAGTTGGCCGCAACACTTTCCCTTCTGGCTACTGGCTCCATTCAGCATGTTTTTTGCTAAATTCGGGTGTTCGGACATAAAGGGTTCGTTCGTAAAGTCAGTAATTAAATAAAATAAATTACGGCGTCGATATCGATGAAAATTTCAATAACATGTAAATACAAATTTCGGTCAATATCGAATGCAGTAATTTGTCCCCTGATCGTCCTAAGTCAAGTTTTGGCCACATAGCCCTCAACACTACAATCCTCGTTACTCCACTATGAACGGTTAGCCCTGACCAACACCCAATTACTGAGTACCCTATAGTAATTAACCGATCTGCCACATATTTCCTCATTTAACGACGACCTTATTCTTGCCAGCTCATCGGTAGTTTCATTTCCCTGAACATTTCAGTGTTCAGGAACTCAACGTAGTCTGACACTATATTTGTCCATCATTACATTGTACAAAAAGGCCCCGAAAAAAATCGAGTGTGCTACAGTGCCGCGCAGTATACCATAGTGCCAAAAATGGCACAATTGTACCACAATTCCCATCACTGGGTTAGTAGCGTGGAGAAGGGTACCTCCACGCAAAAAAATAAAATTTAGTTACCCTATATCTAGTGAGCTCTAATGATTATAGTCCTCAGATTTGGTGTGTGTCACTTTTGAGATATTGTGTAGAGTCAAACAGAAAACTGACTGGAGAGGAGCGGGAAGAAGGGTACCCCTCATACAAAAAATTTTTAGTTATCCAACATCTGGAGATCTGTAGTATTTAGAGTCCTCAAATTTTGGTATAAGTTACTTTGAAAATAATGTGCATAGTCAAGCAGAAAGCTGGCGGGATAGGAGCAGGGAGAAGGATACCCCTCACAAAAAAAGTAATGCTTCATCTGGTGAACTGCAATAGCGAGTCATGAAATTTTTTGTATGTTACTGGTAAAATAGCAAACGTCAAGCAGAAAGCTGGCAATATAGGAAGGGAAATAAGGGTACCCGTCATATCCAAAAAATTTTTATTATCCTATATCTAGGGAGCTGCAAGAATCGCAGTCCTCATATCTGGTATATGCTACTTTCAAAATATTGTGCATAGTCAAGCAGAAAACTGGCGGGATAGGAGCAGCGAGAAGAGTACCCCCATATAAAAAATGTTTAGTTATCCCATATCTAGAACGCTGCAGTAGTTAGAGTCCTCAAATTTGGTGTATGTTGCATAGTCAACCAGAAAACTGGAGATATAGGAGCGGGGAGAAGTGTACCCCTCACACAAAAAAATTTTTGTTAAATATTTTCAAAATAACAGATTCCAAGTTTTGTAGGTGAATGCAGCACTTCTTTGTGCAGAAATCGTACTGCATTATATTATTTGCGTAAACTGCGAAAATTTTTGCATTTCACAAAAATATTTTATTGCAGGCAATCACAAAAGTTTATATCAAAGCTAGCTCTAATTTTTTATTGTTAACGAAAATTTTTAACTTTGAGTTAAAACTTAAGTTTGTACTGCTTATCCACAACAAACTTCATATCATTTCGTAAATAAACACACCCTCTCTAACCACACCTCATCTACACTTATTATTTTCTACTCAAACATGTTTTTAAATTTGCATACTACGAGTATCAGTTGTAATAATTAATATGAAATTTTTATTAATTGCTTTTATTCATAATCGAAAAATATAAAAGAGAAACAGAAATACGCGCTCACACATATGCCGTTATTCGGCGAATTCTAACGGTTGTGTTATCACTCACTGAAACACAGGGCATCTATGGAAGATTACCACGGTAATCACTGCTTTTTATGCCCATCGAATTATTGTTAATGCGAAGAACGACAATATCTTCAGGAATTACTGGTTTCTATGGCAACAGATAGAATACTGGTTTATCTATTCATGTATGTAGCTAAAGCTAAATTCGAAAGTATGTCTCAAGGTGTTCAAAAACCGACTTAGCTACTGCACCATTATAGCATCAATGTACTGGCTATATTTTATGTGCCAACAGTTCCCACGACGAAAATCCCTGCTCCCGCACATCGGCTGTGAAAAATTGCAATGATTGATTTTCGGTGACTTTTTTGTATGAGAGAAAAAAATAAATAAATTACAATGCCAACGTAAGTATATCTCGGACTAAAGAATTGACTAACGCATTTAAAATGCATGTTTTGAAGGTGCCTCAATCAGAGTGGATAAAATGCTTGGAAGACTGGTACGAACAAAAAATCGTATTGACTAACATGGGAAATACTCCGAAAATCTTTAAAGCAATTTGCATAAATATTTTTGTTTTGTACGTTTTCCGCAAGATAGCAAATGTAGTTCTCCCTCGTATATTATGTATCAGGCCAATTTTATTTTTTATAGGAAACAAGAAACGTGAACATCATTGTCATAACAAAAAAGATGGAATTACTTTTATAGTTCTTACATATGCTCAGCGGTGGGCGGCCTGTAAATGATGTCAGTCGAAAGTTACACCACAAAAAGACATACTTACATAGATATGTCTATACAGTTTGTCAATTTAGTGAGTTCAGTTTTCAAATACATGATTTGATCTTATATATCATTGCTTTGTTTATTTATTTGAAATTTAAATATACCACAGCTGAAGAAAGCCATAAATAAACTCATAAAAATAAAAGCACTATAATATCATTGGCCAATTTCATTGGCGCAAAATTGTAAAATTATTATAAATGCCTCCATATGTTTATTCTATACTTACAATAATATTATAAAGGGGTAAAGTTTGTATATTTGTATGCACACACATATGTATGTATGTTTATAAGAAGTAGTCTCCTGAACCACCGGACATACTCTACAATTTGTTCAACAAAATGTAGAATGGAGCCTCCAGAAGGACATAGGATATGGATTGTCCCGTTAAAAAGCTTAGGATAGGGCCGTGAGGCGGTAAACCTACCATATCTAGATATATTTACATATTATCGTTTTATCAAGAACTATTAAAGCTAGGGTTTCCATCCATCCTCTTTTCGTCGGACACTGTCCTCTTTTTCAAGCTGTCCGGAGAAGTCCTCTTTCTTTTTTGGCAATTCTTCGGGGTTGTCCTAATTTTTACACTTTTCTCCATATCTATGTAGTTAATAGGCAAACCGATTCCTTGTGAAGGAGTTTATGCTCACATCATACAGCCGATGTTGATAAAACTAATACCATTTAAAACATATTTATTCACAGATGTGTACAATTCATATTTTGTTAGAATCGGTTCAGTATTTTTGGACCTATTAGCATTTAAAATTGCTACTAATACATACACATATATTACTCATACATGTAAGTTGAATAAAAGAAACAAAAAACAACAGAAACAAAACAACATGTATGTGTTGTGTTCCAGCTAGTTTCGCAAAGAAAGAAACAATAATAAGACAACAATTTGTAAATACAATTAATTTTTTTGTTATATCAATTAAATAACACCATGCATGAATTCGACACTATTTTTTCCGACAGAAGGGGCACGCGACGGGTAAACTTAATTAGAGTACGCTGATTTCAATGGCGTCTACCGTTTTTAATATTAGCTGTTAAAAAAGAGATATTTAAGATTTAAAATTTCAGTTTTTGGACCATTTTCATTTGATTAAATGCGCAATTCCTAAGATAATTGGACGAAATTCGGTTCATTAGTAAGCAATGCACTACAAACAAACTTAACTAAAATTTGAAGACAATTCATGAGATCTATCGACAACAATTCATGAGATCTATCGACATTTAGGTGAAATTTTGGCGTATGCTTGAATGAAGACTAGGTGTAAACATGGATCGATTTCTGCAAATTTTAGTTAGGTATATTTGTAGTGCATGACTAACTTATGAACCGAATTTTGACCAATTATCTTAAGAAGTGCGCCTTTCATCCAATGAAAATGGTCCAAAAACTGAAATTTGAAATCTTAAATATCTCTTTTTAAGAGCTAATATTGAAAAACGGTAAACGCCATTGAAATCAGCGTACTCGAATTAAGTCGGCTTTTTCGACTAGCATAGTGTAATTAATTGATTTTGAACCTACAACGATTTTTGTGAACACAATTGCGAAATTGTAAGTTAAAGGAAAATCAGAAAAAAAATTTTTTTAATTTTTTGTTGATTTCAAATTTATTTCAATTATGATTATTGTTATATCAATAATGTGAGTTGTTGGTTTTCCGAACAAATTTTAACTATCATAATTGTTGTAATAACAATATTTTTTATACAATCACAATTCTCGAAGCGACTTCTTGCTTGTCTGCGAAAAACACCAACTGCCTGTTCGCCGATGTCGAAGGAATTCTTTCGTTCGCTCAAATTACATTTAAAGCAAAAACAAATTCAAAACTCTTGTTATTGTTTTAAATGTAATTGTGCGAAAGAAAGAACTCCTTCGACATCGGCGAACAGGCAGTTACTGCCTGTCTTCCTAAATGTGTTTGGGCGGAATCGAACTGGCAACCTCTGGACTAATAGACTAACGTTCTTAGCTCTCAGCTACAGAACAATTCGTTACTAAATACGTAAATAATGAATACACACAAAACGTGATTTGCTTTGTTTCATCTACGCGTGTGCAATCATTTATTATATCAATAATGATGATTGTTCATTTGTTTCACAATACATAACAAAAAATTTGGTTAGTTCAGTTTACTGAAAAACGTTTCTGTGTTTGTCGTATCAACAACTCAATTTGTTACATTAACATAATATGTGTTTGAATTTAAATTACATATTAACAATTGAAATTGTTAGTTGCAGTTTGATGATATTTTTTTCTGTGTTAGCATCAAAATTGAAGAGGGGTTAATAAATTGATTTGACTCATTGGAAGGTGTTTTGTTTTTATGTTTGAGAGCTCTTTTAAGGGTACCGTACAACAAAGGTGAAAAAGAACCCTATTGTTTGCGATACGCTGTCCGTCTATTGGTCTCTCACGGGCTTCTGTCTGGAGAACCGTAAAAGTTAGAGACCTGAAATTTTCACGAAATATGTGTAACTTTGGCCGCTACAACAACAACAGCTAAAAGTTCATAAAAGCTAAAAATGAAAGGGTGTTCTAAAGCCAGAAATGATACGTGTTAAAATACTAATGTAATATATAGACACTTGACATATGTATTCAGAGTTGGTGTATTATTATACAGAATACACCAATAAGTACTGAAACTTAAACAATATAAATTTAAAGGGTATTCTATCAGGCAATGTTATTTCGACGATGTAATTTAGTCAATGAGCTGTATCTTGGAAACCGTAAGAGGCAAACTCTTAAATTTTCACAGTTAGTGCAGTATTTTAAAGACAAAAGCAACGAATGGTAAACAACTAAAAATTCGGTAAAAACACAAAAAGTAAAACTCGCTTTTTGTGGTTGGCGTCCTCTTTTTCTCAAAATGGAAATTGCAACTCTAATTAAAGCAAGAGCTTTTAATGTTCCATACTCAAAACAAAAACAGAACCAAAGAACCAGTCCATCTGTCTGTCCTCCAGTCCATCTGTCCGCCATGACCGAATGCGAAAGTAGATTTTACTTGTTTGTTACGTTTTGTCGGATAAACCGATTTTAATGAAATTTAAAACATAGATAGGTCTGCGTCTAACAACACACATAGGCTGTAAATTTTGTCAGAAGTAGGACCAAGACGATGCAGTGAGGCAATTTCAGCCTCTCCGAAACTATTCACCCGATTTTGACTAAATTTAAAACAGAGATAGATTTGCTTCTTATGGGACAATAGGCTATTTTTTTCTAGACTAGGACCACGAAAAGAGCCAGGGGCGATTCCTCCTCTCCGAAACTATCTAGCTGATTTTGATGAAATTTAAAACATTGAAAAATCCGCGTCCAAAAAGGACACATAGACTATATTTTCTCTCAGAAATTTTCCCACCGATTTTGATTAAATTTAAAATATAAATACGTCCCTATTTATATGGGCATTATTTTTACTTATTAATTTATTAAAAAAACAATTAACAATTCATGAAATCTATTAAAAAAGTTTATAAAGGCATTAAACATTAGTTAAAAAACGTAAAATTTCACTTTTTTATACAGTAATTCCAAGTGAAGTATACAAATAGATGTGCCGTCTCGCATGCTTTTTAATTTAAATAAAAAATGAAATTTTTTATTGTACCTATATATCTTCTGATTAGTTTCTACCGAAGTAAAAATTACTAAGTTCGTACCATAGAGTATATAGAGGCCAAACAGAAATTTCAAAAACCTAAGTGTGCTGTCAAAACCCTAAGTCTAAGAATGTATTAGTAAAACATTTTGTATCAGTATTGGTTTAACATAAAAAATTCCCCACAGCACTAAAGCGCACTTAGTTGCAATAAAAAGTACTCTAATCCCGGTAATTCCCGGGATTTTTTTCCGAAAATGTGCCGATCAACAGTAGAAGTTTTTTGCCTTCACTTAGACTTTGTGTGAACATGAGCCGATTCGGTTCCGTAGATTTTACGGATTTTCAAAAATAAAATTAAAAAAAAACTTTTTTAATAAGTTTAAACTGCTACACTGCTAGCTAGGAAGTATCATTGGGAAGCTACAAGCCTTCGAAAATTTTTGTAATAGAGAATGTAATTGATTTTTCAACTTTATCTAGGATAACTCTACCCATAGTGAACGGGATTTCCGTAAATTTTTAGAAGATATTTTTTACTTCTGAAAGAAATATTGAGAAAGAATGTAGCTTAATTGTTTGAGAAGGCGGCATGAAATAATCGACCAGGAAATAACCTCCAAAGCGAAAATGAAATAAAGCTCCAAAAAACGTACAGAGGGCAACAACAATGGATTTTGCGGTGTTATTTCGTTTTTCTTTTGTGACATGTATTTCTTTTTGTGATTTATTTCGTATGAAATAACACCCCAAAACATTAATAATTAAATAAAACCCCAAATACATTTTTGGGGGCTTATTCCGTATATGAAATAAATATATTTATGCAAAATTGTAAAGAACGCAAATTTCAAAATAATCATTTATGTATTTGCTTCTTTTATGAAAATGATGTAACATATTATGAACGATTCCACTTAAATCGGATCTGAAAAAAGAAACTTACATTAATTTTAATTTTGTAACGTGAAAAAAATAAACTTACATTAATTTTAATTTTGTAACGTGCTTTTTCCTAAATTAATATTTTACTTTTTATGTAAAATATTAAAGTTTTATTAAAATTCATTGATTAAGATTCATTGAGGGGTATTCGCTAGTTCCTATGCGCATTTAATTGAGGCTAATGCAAATCGTCAGGGAACCTTTACCCAAAAATCTCATAGAAAAACTAAAGATGTTATATTAAACTCATAATCATACTAATAAGAAGTTTATAATATCAAAGTTGAAACAATAGCTCCATAATCCATCATGTTTTTTTATTTTCTTTACTTGCGTACTACGATCAATTGAAAATAAATATAAGCAACAACCCCTCCATAATCAATTCAAATATCCGTCCATAATCAATTTCAATGTATTTTAATAAAACTTTAATATTTTACTCAAAAAGTAAAATATTAATTTGGGGAAAAGCACGTTACAATATTGAGATTAATGTAGTTTAATAATTCCCAAAAAAACTTTTTAACCGACTTCAAAAAAAAGGAGGTTATCAATTCTTGTGTATGTTCTTTTTTTTGCTTTTTTATGTTTGTACACGCAAAACTCTGTCATTTGTGAAGCGATTTTTAAAATTCTTTTTCTGTTGGAAACGGTTTGCCTGTAGTTTGGTCCCATAATTTTTTTCCGATAATCGGAGGGGGGAAATTTGCTCCCCCATGCATAACTCTGTCATTTGTAAACCGATTTTCAAAATTCTTGTTTTATTTGAAAGGGTTTGACAAAAATTGGTCCCAAAATTTGTTTGTCGAAAACCGGAGGGGAAAATTCACCCCCCCCCCCCCCAAATCCATAACTCTGTCATTTGTGAACCGATTTTCAAAATTCTTTTTTGTTTGAAAGGGTTTTCTAGCAGTTTGGCCAAATAATTCTTCTTGCAAATGTTAGAGGAAAATTTGCTCCCCCCTCCGCCCCCCCAATCCATAACTATGTCATTTGGGAACCGATTTTCGAAATTCTTGTTTTGTTTGAAAGGGTTTGACAAAAATTGGTCCCAAAATGTTTTTGTCGAAAATCGGGGGGGAAATTTGCTCCCTTCAATCCATAACTCTGTTATATTTTAACCGATTTTCAAATTTCTTTTTTGTTTGAAAGGGTTTGCTAGCAGTTTGGCCCAATAATTCTTTTCGAAAATGGGAGGGGGAAATTTACTCCCCCCCCACCAAATCCATAACTATGTCATTTGTGAGCCGATTTTCAAAATCCTTGTGTTGTTTGCAAGGGTTCGCTAGCAGATTGTCCCCACAATACTTTTCGAAAATAGGAGGGGAAACTTACTCTCCCCTATGCATAACTTTGTCATTTGCGAACCGATTTTCAAAATTGTTTTTTTGTTTGAAAGGGTTTGACTACAGTTTTGTTCCATAGCTTTTTTTGAAAATTAGTGGGGAAATTTGCTGCAAACTTCCCTTTCAGGTTGGTACCATAATTTTTCCCCCTTCCCCCGAAGTATTGATTATCGCATAGCTCCTCCTTTTATGGGAAGACTTCCAAATTTTTTTTTTAATGGTTTGCTTCGCGTTTGGTCGCATAATTTTTCTACGAAAATCGGTGGGGCAAGTCTTCCACGCCTCTACCGAAAATATTTATTAGAGCACAATTCCTCCATTTGCTCTTTTTTTATAAAAATTTTTGTTTTTAAACTATTTATGAAAAATTTTGGGTGCATCGGTAGGCTAGTGAGTAGTGTGCTAGCCTTTTAGTGTGGAGTTTGTGGGTTCGATTCCCACCATATAGTCTGGTCTGTTTCACTACAACGAGTACAGGTCTTTGTTACTATTCTCGTTTGAAATTAAGTTATGATATAATTTGCAATTGTATTTGTAACATTTAATAAATAAATTAAATTTAAAAAATGTTCCATTGTTTTTCTTTAAGCAAAAAAACATATTTCCATATTCCATTAAAATCTATAAACAGCGAGGGAGATTAATTGATAAGTATCGATTTCCATACTTTTCTCAAAGCGATCTTTTATATTCAATCGCGTGCTGTAAATTTGATCTAAATCAGCTAAGTCATTCGAAAGATATCAATATCGAAAATTTAGAAAAGGTCCTTTTTTTAATCCAAAAGTTTATGTAATATCTACTGCTTTTACAAGGAAGTTCCGGGGATGACCTGCATGGTCAACCATATTAATTTGTTTTAATACAACTCTTTGGAGAGAAAATTTAGTGTACTGATTTCTTTTGTTATAGTATATATTCCAAAACTGACAATCCTAACAAAAACCCGTTACCTCTGAATAGACTATACATTTTTTTTGCTTTTTATTGAATTTATAAAAATAATCGCCTATAGTATTCTGCTGTCTATAATAGCTCGGATAGCAAATATTTGAATGTCTTAATATTGTTTTATGAGTTTATCTTTATATTATTTATATCATTGAAATAAATGAAATGTTTTAATTCTTCGAATTTATCAAGTTTTCGCACTATGTCACACCCGACGGTCTTACCTGTCGCATTTTAAAAATAGTTCTTTTCAAACAGTAAATACTTATTACAATCAAAAAGACTTTGACGTTATATCTAGAAGCTGTCACTGAGTATCTTAATTATGTCAATTGACCACCTCGAACTAGTTGATAGTTCTTGGGAACTAGACACGTGAGTTGTGTTGTGAATGGTGTTCTTTCCTCTAGGGAATTAACTCATTAAAAATTACATAAAGTTTTTTATCAGGATATCAACTATTAAAAACAGGGGATGCGCCCAAGGTGGTGTACTGTCTCCACTTTTATGGAGCATTGTAGTTGACGAACTCTAGCACACACTAACGAGCAATGGCATAGAATGTCAAGCGTATGCCGATGACATCGTTATCATTGCAAGAGGGAAATTTGAAGAGACGTTGTGTGATATAATACAGAACGGACTAAGGATAGTGAAAGAATGGTGCCTATCTGTAGGGCTGAATATAAACCCTGCAAAGACTACCATTGTCTATTTCATAAGGAGGTGGGCACTTCCACGCAAAACATCCGACTGGACAGCGTGCAAATAGAAAGCTCATCGGAGGTCAAGTATCTGCGTGTGATATTGGATTCAAAGCTGTTATGGTGACAGCATTTAGTGGCGACTGTTGATAAGGCAACAAAAGCACTATGGGTTTGTAGATCTGTTGCTGGAAAAACATGGGGCTGCACACCCAAAATTCTGAGATGGATATACACCATGATAGTGAGAGCTATCATCACTTATGGTGCAGTTGCCTGGTCAGACAGGATCAGGCTGGCTACGACCAGAGATCGGTTAGAGAAATTACAGAGGCTAACATGTGTCTACATAACAGGTGCAATGAGGACGTGTCCTACGGCGGCTATGGAAGTCCTCATTGAACTCTGACACCTCTGACGATTGTGATAGAGACTGCTGAAAGGTAAAAAGTAATCAGCATCACGGGGAAAAGCATAAGCAGGGACTGTCTAATTAGACAATGGGAGCAATCATCCCTGGCAAGAAGATTTCCCCTGCTTGCGCAACCGTCTGATGTGATGGATAAAGTGTATGACCTCGACAAGAGGTTTGAGACTGTCCTGGCCAATAGAAGGAAATGGGGGGAAATGATACCCCGATATTCCTTTGGAACTGGCAACATCAGGTGGTACACTGATGGTTTCAGAACGCCGGCAGGCTCTGGTGTGGGAGTTGTAGGACCAAGTATTAACTACCATGAATCCGTGGGAAAATCTAATACAATTTTTCAATCGGACAGGAGCTACCGAGGGAGAGAAATAGCCATTTGCTCGGATAGTCAGGCTGCCATCAAAGCACTCAGCTCAAATGAGTTTACCTCTAAGTTAGCTTGGGAATGCCGCATTAAGCTAAATCACCTAAGCAGCATGAATAAGGTCACACTCTGCTGGGTTCCTGGACACGCCGGGGTAGTAGGAAACGAAAATGTAGATAAATTGGCCAGGAGGGCGGCAAGTACACCCATGATCGGTTCAGAACCGTTTTGCGGACTTGGACTGGACAAAACCCGGGAAGATATACCGATGGAGATCAAGAGGACTAGAGAACATCTCTGGCTTAATCTCCCTGGATTGAGGCATGCAAAGCTAATGATTGGAACATATAACCAAAACCGCTTCATAGCTCTCATGTCCCTGAGTAAAAACAATCTAAGAATGCTCACAGGCTTCCTCACAGGCCATTGCAGACTGAGAAAACACCTCAACAGACTTGGCATTGAGAGCAACAACCTGTGCAGATTCTGTGATTACGACGATGAAACTCCAGAGCATATTCTAAAGGAGTGCGAAGCGTTATGCCACAGAAGATATAGCCAATTGGGCAAACACCTATTGGAGGATTGGCAACTGCCAACACTCGACCCACTGGCAATCTTGAGATTCCTCAGGAGAGTGGGTCTAGATGAGGTGATCTATCACATGGCAGGGGATACAATAGATCTACTTAGGTCGCAGTGTCCTGTGTTTCCCGTTTACCCTTAATTCATTCATTCATTCATTAAACTATTAAAAAATATTCAGTTTAAAGTCTTTCATGTGTCCAACTTGAAAAATTAATCTGCTGCTCCTCTTCATTAAATTTCTCTACATTGTGCAAACAGTTGCTTTACAAACTGTTTATATTAACTATAAAAGAGATACATAGTACGTATGTATGTATGTATATCTAAGGTTTATTGCGCCACTTATGATAAACAAAGCGTAAAATAATGCTAATAATTATAACAACAGTAAAATGATAAAACGATATTGATTATAAATGACAACACTATTTAGAAACATCACTAACTGTACATTATATAAATTAAGGAAAAAGTGGAGAATGAAATTATACGAAACTTGATAAAAGTCATAAATAACAACTATCACCCATTCATTGTTATATGTATGTACATACGTCTCAAACATCCATGGGTTCCTGGAATAACATAATATATTATGTCGCTTGATAGAATATATAAACTATTGATACTTCTTATGTTAATAGTTTTAGCCAAACGTAAACAACTTAATAAAAATTATCCATAAAATATGTATTTTATTGCTTATAGGTCATAAATGATTAATGGCCATTGTACATTAATGATATCGTAAGGGGATCCAGAGCTAGAGTATTTTCTGCTTAGGTATCGCAATAGGGTGGCCCTTATTTTGAAAAAAATCGATTTCTCCCTGTCGCTGTTGGTGACAATTGGTAAAAAAAAATTACCTTGCTAAATTTTCAGGTCAATCGGTTGGTGGTAAGACGTGTCGCAAGTCCTCTCAAATTTAGGAAAAACCATAAAATTTGGCTTTCTTAACTTATAACTTCCAAAATAATAATTTCACAAAAAAATTTTACAGAAGAAAACGTTGCTTGTGAAGTTTGCAACATTTAATTTCTTAACAACTTTTCTGTAGATCTAACACTTAAAAATATATATGTAAAATTTTCAAACATCATTAGTTTATTTTAATGCTTCATTCGTCCGCCCGGCTCATGACAACTAAAAGCACAAATTTATAATGTTTTGAAATTGCTCAAACAGCCACTGTTATTTGGGGCGCTGAGTCCGAATCTGAAGTCGGTTTACATTTTTTGGTTCTAGTTTTCGAGATATACGACTTTTTTAAAAATGCAGCAGTTGCACATCAAATGTTACCACAACTAGATAAGAAGTTACCCAATTTAATTAAAACCAACAATATTATCTTTAAGTCAAATTTTTTAATCAACTCAGTAGTTTTAGAGATATCATGAAACTTCTGACAAAAAAAATTTTTTTTTTCAAAATTATTGTTATTCATTCATTTAGAAAAAAAAATTAAAAAGTAATAAAAAATATCTCAGTATTTTTGCACAGACATATAGAATACTATATTTAAAACAAAATAATCCATACTTCTTTAAAATCGATCCACAACTTTTGGTTTTATTCACGATTAAATATGCAGAAAATTGAAAGCGATCAAAAAAATGTGTTGATTAATTTACAAGAGTTAAGATAAGTTACAAGATATGTTAATACAATTGGAGAACGGGTTGTTCTATTCATGTAAAATAAAAAACCAAATTTGACAACAATATTACCTTTAAGTCGCACCAATAATGTTTTTTTTATCTGCTTAGGAGTTTCAGAGATAAAAAGTAAAAATAATTAAAGAAAAATGGGTTTTTTCACTAATATATAAAAAGTGTATTTCAAATAAAACAAGCCATAGTTTTTAAAAGCAAAAATGTTGATATTTTTTTTTCTAAGCATGTTGTTCAAAATAAATTAAAACGAATTATGAATAAAAACAAATAAAATAAAAACAATAAAAAATATTTATAGACAGGTAATGGTTTTAAAGTAAACCCAACTTAAGAATATAATGTGGGCGAAGCTTTGTTGTTTAAATATAAATGGATTCAGCGGACGTAGAAAAAAGTTTTTCCTTTTATAAAAGTGTTTGTAGATGTAAGAGACAGAATCTTCTTTTTTTGCGAATTTAAGTCAACATTTCGTAATTAATTTCAATTACAACATGAATTAAGCTAAAATATTTTACAGACTTAGATTTGTAAAAATTTTATTACAAAGTAAATTTTAATTCATATTTTTCTTATATAAATTAGTATGTACTTGCATATATACTATATAACACGCTCGCACAAAACACGAAATACGTCCCTAACCTAAGAAGTTAGTTAGCTTTATGAATTCGCTAATGTTTTTATTTTTTATATTATTTTTCATTATTTTTTAAATAAAATTTTCTATTTTGATTAATAAAGACTTAAGAGCATTTTTTCTGTTTTTACAGCATTTTCTGTGCGCATAAAAGACTTTTTTAGAGCATATTTTTGGTTGCCCTGTACATTAGTATTCGGAGTCCAAATACAGCAAAAAAATTTCCCTCATTTGCAGTTTTTCAAATATCGCGAATTTTTGATATTAATATGGTGTACATTTAAATTTTTTCCGAGAGATGTTCAAAGGTCATATATGGAGGTCCTCAGCTCAAAGGGCTGTAACTCAAAAAACAGTTTTTTTAAATCTGAAAAAATAATTATGCTAGTTATAGACAGGGTTGGCAGATGTGGCGCTTTCTCACCAAACGTGACGATTTTAAAACTTGGTTGGCGTCTTTATTTTAATAAAGTAGTTGGCGATTTTGTTGGCTATTTTTGATGAACCATGATTTTATTGGGAAACTTAAAAATCAGCATGAAAAAATAACATTATATTTACTCTGGTAGTTTTATGTATGAATTTTTAAATGAATGTATGCGAACAAAATGTATTGAAAGAATATTTTCAACACATCAAAACTCATCTGCGAAATAGAATGCAATTTGAACTTCTGGAAGCGTTATTATGAGTTTTAAAATATATGAATGTATATAACACTTTGTTGCACTTCTTCTGTATGTACTCAAGATAGGCTGACCAATTTAATTACTCTACTCTTAAGGATGAAGTGTACATTGCTCGTGATATGTAATAAAACTGTAATTATGTATATCAAAATTTTTTGGAGTTTACTCCTTAAGAATTTACTTTATATTAGGAGTAAAATCATGAATCATAAAATTAAAAATATAATTAAAATTCTAAGGTATTTCATAAAGCCCTAGAAAACTCAAATTTGATATATAAGCTAAGAGTTGCATATAAACTAAAAAAGCGGAAACTTTCCTCCTAACCGGCTGAAATTTGGTTTATAGGCTACAAATTGCATATTAGACAGATAAAAAGGATGAATAGCTGTAAAACGTTTACATAATAAATTAAGTAAAGTCCAACTTTGGCTCGCACACGAAGGGTTCCGTACGAATACACATATGTATATCCCTTTTCGTTTTTGCACCTTTAATTTTTTCACTTTCGCAATTTTTTGTTATGTTTTTACGTTTAATTTTAGTTTATTTATTTTTTAAGTATATTTCGTTGTTTTTGGTTTAAGCGCTTTTTTAATTTTTGTGATTTTTTGTTTTTTCTGGCGATTTTTCGTTTTTTGCAATTTTTTTTTTGTTTTTTGCTAATTTTTTTTATGGTGATTTTTTTGGTTTTGGCGCTTTTTAGCGTTTTTTTTTTACTTTTTGACGATGTTTTTAGTTTTAGCGATTTATTTTAGTTGTTAAGATTTTTTCAGTTTTGGCGCTTTTTTCGGTTTTTGGTGATTTTTTTTTTAGTTTTAGCGATTTTATTTTATTTATTTATTTATTAAATTCAAAGTAATACATGTGGCCTCATGGCCAATAATATATATTACAATTATTTTATTCTACTATGAGATAAACAAAATTATTCATATAATTAATGCATGTAATTAAGGTAGTTAGACTAATAAGAGATCAAAACAATCATCTCAACTTTCTCACGAAGGAACGTAATTCTCTGGACACGAAGTTCCACACCCGCGCAGCCCGTACAAGAAATGAATGCTCGTACACCAAATAAAGAATGCGAGTTATAAAAATTTGCTGATTTCTTAGAGATCTAGTAAAAGATATCATTCATACAATTTGAGCAGGCATTTGAGATTTGATAATGTTATAAAGATAAATTAGCAAGCGAAACTTAAGATAATTCTCAAATGTAAGATTCAAAAAGTTCTTCGAGTGGTTAGAGACATGGGCCCTTAATCTAAGACCATAAACAAATCTCACAATTTTGTGCACAATGAACTTGATTTTATTTTTATTAATCGCATTGCATCCCGAGTAAACCTCAAGAAAATAATTAATTTGAGACATTAGTAGCGCATAAGCAACAGATTTTCTAACATGCAGAGGCATAAATATATTCAGGTGGTACAATCTACGCAAAGTTAGGCAGGCTCTGGAGCAAACCCTGTCAATATGGGGTTCGAAGTTCAATTTGTTATCAATTATTACACCTAGGCATTTTAAATTGCTTACACTTTCGACCAATGAACCACCCAGTGAACACATTGATATAATTCTGATATCATGAAATGTCATACCTTACATAAGAAATTACTCATTATTGACTCATATATGACTTATAATTTCGCACTTAGGTACATCAGGTACTGACCTGAAATGACACAAAATTGATGATAACATTATAATGATCTTTTATTATAAAATTATATTTTCTTTATTACTCCAAACCACATATGCATATATGAATTTCACACATAAGACCCACCCTTACATTGCTAAACGAAACGTTCTAAGCATTGAACATTTTTATGGACAAATTTTGGAAGTATTCTTCATAGGCAGTTGTAACGTACATACATACTCTCACTAATATACATACATTTAACAGGCTGCATTTAAATTCATCTGGCTTCTTAGTAGGATGTTTAAGAAATATCCTGCTATTTTGGCTTTCATTTTTCTTCCGTCTTAAATGCCATTTAATAGCATTATAGTCCTGCCTGGACATAACTCATAACCTCTCTTCGTTTTCCTACAGTTTTCCATTGTTTAGTTTGCTGTATTTTTAGAAATTTTTTCCAATTACATTTTTTACAATCGAAACTTCATTTTTTATTAAATTATTTTAGAATTTAATATTAGGATTTATTTCAAATTAAATAATTTATCCGTATATCATACCTTAGTCACAATGTATATCACTGGTAGATCAAAATTACGTAAAATTTGATTACCTAGCTATGATTTACCAGTGATATCAAAATTAGGTCATGTGTTCACTGGGGCACAAATCCTCTAGTCAAGATTGAAGCTATTAGACCTATTACATTTAAAGATTAGAGCTGTGGTTTTTCAGGATTAACCTTAAGATAGTTCGTTATCATCCACGTATTTAAGTTATCCAAGTCATAATTGATTGAAGCTTGAAAGACATCTACGAATTGGTAATCACCAGACCAGAAAAGCTGTATGTCATCAGCAAAAGCATACGATTTGCAGAAGCTCAAGTTGTGAAAAAGGTCATTGAGAAACAATGTAAATAACACAGGTCCAATGACGGAGCCCTGAGGGACACCGGATCTAACGCGTTTGATTTCTGAGGTCATATCTTAAAGGAAACAAATTGTCTGCGATCGCATAAGTACGACCATATCAATCGACAAGCTGACTTGGAAAACCTGTACCTGAAATAAAGTTTATTAATCAATAGGGAATGATTAACTAAATCAAATGCTTTGGATAGGTCAATAGATACTAGCAAACCCACTCTATTCCTGTTAAGATGTTCTCTGATAGTCTCCGTTAGTTCGGTAAAAAGAAGTCTTGTGTTACGACCTTGGCGGAAACCAAATTAGCATTACTTGAGCATATCTTCATCATTAATCCACTTCGAAATCTGGACCTTCATAACATTTTCAATAATTTTGGATAACGTCGGTAAAATACTTACTAATTGGCCTCATGTTACGTATTGATAGTTGCCGACCACTTTTAGGTATGTGGATAATGCGTGAGGTCTTCCAATTATCAGGGAATTTAGAGGAGGTTTAATTTTAAACGCTAAAACTGTGACGAATTCAAAAAATTTGGTAAAAATCGCGTAAATGGCGAAAATTCGCAAAAACTTGCTAATAGCGGTATGACAACAAAGATTAATATTGCTTAAAAATCGGCAAAACTGTAAAGAAGCTGAAAACTTGCAAAAAGTCGCTTTAATCGCGAACTTTGCAAAAATTGGCGAGAAGTTGCAAAATCGGAAATAAGCCCTAAAACTGATTAGAAATTGCCAATACCGTCAAAACCGTCAAAAGCAAAAAAAAAAACAAATCGGAAAAATGCGAAAAAATCGCAAGCTAGCGAAAAAATGCTAAATGTATTAAAATACGAAAAAATAGCCATAGAACAAATTTGGGCTGCATGAAAAATCGACCAAAAATAAAAATGAAAAATCGCCCAAAAATTTTTTCATACAAATTTTAAGTTATTTTTCATATGAAAAATCGCCTAAAATTTACACCCAAAACTTCTGGCAATCATCAAAATCGAATATTGAATTTAAAATATATATTGTAGAAAACAATTGAAAGTTTCTCCAATGTGTTCCATCTCCACCATTATTTGGCTTCTATTTGACATACCACGGAAAGTCGTCAAAAGCACGTACCAAATTAAGCATTCCGAAGGCTACTAATATTGAAATTGTCGTAAGCGAAGCCGAGATTTAACATACCATAGAGTTTAAAGTCCTTCCGTCCGACCGAAGGCCGGCTATACGGAAAATCGTTGAAAGCTCTTATCAAGTTAAACATTCCAAGGTTCACTGATATAAAAAATTTTCAAAAACGAAGCGGATATTTGACATACCATAGAGTTTAAAATCCTTCGTGCAATTGGCATCAAGGCTTTGCTTCGCTTACGATAATTTTCAATATAAGTTGCTTTCGGAATGCCCAATTTGGTACGTGCTTTCGACGACTTTTCGTGTAGACGGCCTTCGGCCGGGCGGAAGGATTTTACACTCTATTGTATGTCAAATCTCGGCTTCGCTTACGACAATTTTAAATATTAGTAGCTTTCGGAATGCTTAATTTGGTACGAGCTTTTGACCTTTTCGTGTCGAATTTTAAACTCTATGGTATATCAAGTCCGGTTTTCGCTTACGACAATTACACGGAAAGTCTACTAATATTGAAAATTTTCGTAAGCAAGGCCGAGATTTGACATACCATAGAGTTCGAAATCCTTCCACAAAGTCATCGAAATCACGTCCCAAATTAAGCATTCCGAAGGCTACTAATATTAAAAATTGTCGTAAGCTAAGCCAATTTTTGATTCCACCTGCACGAAAGATTGGAAACTCTATGGTATGTCAAACCTCGCCTTCATTTACGATAATTTTCTATATTAGTTAATCTTGGAATGTTTAACTAGAGATACGCTTTCGACGACTTTCCATGTAGCCGGCCTTCGCCCGACGGAAGGATTTTAAACTCTATGGTATGTCAAATCACGGCTTCGCTTACGACAATTTTCAATATTAGGAGCCTTCGGAATGCTTAATTTGGCACGTGCTTTCTACGAGTTTCCGCGTAGCTGACCATCGGCCGGGCGGAAGGATTTTAAACTCCATAGTATATCAAATCTCAGCTTCGCTTACGACAATTTTTTAGATTATTTACCTTTGGAAAATTTAATTTGAAACGCGCTTTTGGCGGACGGAAGGACTTTAGACTCTATGTGATATGTAAAATTTTGACCTGCGGTTTCCTTGACGTCTTAAATTTGCGGCCTTCGATAAATGATCATTACTGTATTATATGTTTATAAATTTTTGTTGTATCTATGATAATTATCTAAATTACCCTTGGAGAGCCATACTATAATTTTTGCCGATGGAAAATATTGCCTTTTATTCATACATTTATTGCAATTCAGTAAGAAACGAAGTTTTCTTTTTTTTTCAATATAAAAATTAAATTACTATAATTTTTAATTTTTTTGGTGTTTTTTTAATTTTGGGCGATATTTAATTTATTTTGGACGATGTTTCATTTTTATGGGGATTTTTCATTTTGAAATTTTGGGCGATTTTTCATTTCTATTTTTGGGCGATTTGGGTTTGGTCGATTTTTCATGGAGCCACAAATTTGTCTGCTCACAAGCACATAAACAAGTATCGCCTTTTTTTAACCTTGTAGTGTGGACATGGGGTCTCACAGACCTTTCATGTTTCTTAATTCCAAATTATTATTATATTCCCTTTTACTTCAAATCCGAGCTTCTCTGTAGCTTCGAATTTAGTTGTCAAACGGCCGTATCGGAAGAAAGTTGCTTTGTTCGATTTCTTTAAGGTAAGTTATACTTATTCAAAGCTCTGACGGGGTCTGTGAGACCCCATGTCCACATTTAAAGGATGAATTTAGAGCGTATTTCGGGTGAAGATACACCCACAGAAGAACTTCAATCTAAATCCGCCAACGTAATACAGAAAGGTAGCGTATACATGTGTGACATGCGATAAGCCAATATGTCTGCAATGCTTAAAGCCTATCTGTAGGGATTGCCAATAATATTCCTAATATTGGCCCGTTGTCAGTCTTTTTTTGTTATGTTTTAGAGGATCTTTTTTGTGTTTAAATTATATTATTATCACTAAAATTCAAGAAGAATGTTAAGTTTTGTTAATGTTATTGTAAAAAATATAAAAAACCAATAAAATTAACCTGATGTTGAAGGAAACTAAAATGTCATGTCCTTAAAATTTTGTATCAACAGAAGGTTCCTTAACATAAAATATAGTTATTTCTACCTTTAATTGTTCAATTTACGATCTATTTAATCATGAAATAGTCACAGTTTTACAATTTTACTAATATTTGCTGTCCAGGTGACTCCGCATATGTAGGAGTCTGTGAGACCCCACGACCAAGCTGGTGTTTGAAAAAATAAACGTCCATACTTAAAGGTTAACGATAAACCAACCACACGACCGAGCTTGTGAATTGAACAATAGTTTTATAATTTAATTCGATTTCGTAAATGTTAAGTTATAATGGACAGAAATCGGATAAAAACTAAAAATGCTATAATGCAAAAATTAAAACACTAGGATTCAAATTTAATATAAAATGTACTAATAAAAAACAAAATAAAAAAATATTAAATAAATAATTTGAAAATAAATTTGAAAGAGTACCTTAAAAGAAAATCATATTATTTCAATGGAAATATATGTGTATATTTATTTATTTAATTAAATCCATTTATGTTGAATATATTGAAACTAATTTTATTGGTACATATACTCAGCGGTAAATGGAAGAAATAAAGAGGCCTTCTATAAGGCCTTATTTAGTAGGCTCTAGTACTTTCACTACCATTGTATATTCATATTTTTTTACACGCTATGTCATTGCGGACCAAGCCCTTCCTGGATACATTGAAGGCCAGGTTGAAGGCAATCTTTAGCAGACCTTTTGCAGGTCATATGTGGCATGCCTGATATAAAGACTGGGAAGGTCTGTTAAAAATCAAATGGAGGTACATTTCTTTTATGTGGATATATTTATAGCGGCTTCTATATTTTTGATTATCGTGATTTTTTATTTCGAACCCCTTTTCATCCGAAGTAATTTTTTATACCTATGAGTCAAAATTTCATGAATTTATTAAGAAGGAATTGGACATGATGTAGTAGCTGCAACAGAAACGACATAATAGCAGCATGTGTGATGCCTCTTGTACGTAATTTTCAGTCTTAAGCATGGTACTGTGTTCATCATTTCGTGCGAACTACTGTCAAAAGTTCATCTAAAAAAATTGTCACGAATTTCCCATGAAAAACTGTTGCAGAAGTAGTACGTACTCTGTTTATTTTGTGAAAAACATATGAAATGTATCTACAACATTTTGAGTAATCATGCGAAATAATATAATCACCACTTTTTTCGTGTGGAATTTACAACAAGCACATTGGGTTTTTTAAATACGTACACAATTGCAACATACTTTCAAGGGCTATTATAATTGGTTACTTGTCATATTTTTCGTATGAAAAAACTAATGTTAATCAACATATTTCCCAAATTTGAACAGAGTACTTAGCTTTATATACAAATTATTTGCGAAAAAGTTATTACTAAAGTACATTTTTTATTAAACAAAACGAAAAATCTAAAAATAGAGTACTCCTTCCAAAAGAATGGAGCACGATTGTGGATCGGGTCCTTTAGAAAAGAGTGTAGAGGCCTTCTAGAAGGCTATAATGAAAAGGCAGAAAGGCATTAGTTTTGGATATTATTTCACATCTTTGAAGGCATTTGAGTTCTAAATACATATCTACTACATACATATATAAAAAGAGTAACTTAGAAAAACACACAAGAATAAAACAATTGCTTTGTATCAGAGCTGTAAAAAATTGCAATAAATTTTTCTTGCAATCAAAATGATTTCAACCAAACTGATTTCATTCTTTGATTTCAAAATTATTTCAGATTTCAAACTGAAATCATGTCAAAATTAAATTTTTTCTGATTGCGATATTTTTGAAATAATTATTTTTTAAATTATTGATTGCAATCAAATTTTCTTGAAATCATTTGATTTCAATATATTTCCCTGAAATCACTACTATAGTGTAATAGTATGTTTCCGCCAACTTTAAATTACGTAGATTTAGGTAAATAACTTCGAAGTGTTTCCACCGAGCTTGTGAGTAATTTGGTGTTCGAATTTTCGTAGTCAAATGATGCACTAACTTTATAAGGTGTGCGCAGCAGCTGTAATTAATTTTTTTCCATATATAGCTTGACATTTAAAATTAATTAAATATTCTTTAATGTCATTATTTCGAAATTGTCAATCACAATTGATGGATGACCAAGGGATGGAGTTTGTAATTTTAAAAGAAACGCAGGGTTGTATAGATAAATACAGTTCGAAAATAGTATTTTCGACATAATTTAAAATAAATCACCCACTTTGAGGTAATTTGCTCGTATGCAAAATGTATGATAAATCATGTATAAATCAACATGATTTGCTCAAATCACCAGGATTTGTCGAAATCATGACGGTGGAAATATACTATAAGTCCAACAAAATTGTATAAAAAACGTACCAAAACGTAAGTTAGTTAGCCATTTCATGCAGTTTGTTTTAATTATCAGAGTAAGCTTTATTTCTAGGAAAATTTGTATCATTTGAGGAGAACGATGATTTTGATTCTGATTTAATTTTGATTGCAATCATTTGATTGCAATCAATTAATATAGAAATTAATTTCAAAAAATTGATTGCAATCTTTTTTATTGAAATGATTTCATGATTTCAAATTGAAATCATGAAATCAAATTTATAATTTTGATTGCAATCAAAAACTAGCAACATGAAATCATGTGATTGCAATCAAATTGATTGCAATCTTTCACAGCTCTGCTATGTATCAATGCTTATCATATCAGAAACTTCAGAATCAAAATCTTCTGAATAATCGTTTAATAGAATTTTGTTGTACATGTTGTTTGTATAAAAAAAATTTTGCGTTTGAGAAGAAAACTGAACTATTTTAAAGTGTTTTTATATAAAGCGATTCGAAGCTATTTTTATGTTTTACTGATTCACTATGTCTCTTTAAAGAGGCCTAGTAACCCACACACCAGACCATAGTTCTTGGGTCACTGGTATCTTGAAATGATTTTGGTGCAGAAGAAATATATTTCAAGTCCCCAGCGAAAAAAGTGGCTTTCCCCCAAAAATCCCCCGGGGATTTTCTCAAAATATTTATCCCCAATCCCAAAAAAAGTCCTCTATTTGGGGTCAAATCCCTAAAACTGGGAGCGCTGGCTTATGTTTCCGTTTTTTCATTATAGCAGTTTTACTTTTTATCCGATTGCGGGCCATTTTTACTTAAATTTTTTGAAATCGAATTGACTATGCAATAAAATTATAAAAATATGGATTTTATTATTATTTGAGGAGGTTAAAAGCAAATGGGTACAAGCACCAAAACTGGGGAAATTGAGTTATATGCAAAAATCAACACATAATACTAGTATCTATCACTATACAAAATTTAGAAGAAGCCAAAAATATTAGACATGAAATGCATAGGAACAAAAAACTTTGAACCTTAATTACTCAGAATTTTGTTTTTTTGCACTTGTGTCCCTTTGCTTTTAAGCCCCTCATTTGTGGTACAAATCATCCTCCGAAATAATAACATCTGGAATATATCATTAAACATTTCATAAAATTTTAAATATGATCAACTATAAACCAGTAATTTTTTATCCCATCAAAGCAAGGGATCCACTAATCGAAGCGTAATTTAGCAGAGTTTAAAACGAAATGCAAATACTAATAATTGAGTCAGCTTTTTACTCTAGATGGCGCTTTAAAAACAAGTGCAGATTGAAAAACATGAATGCACCGTTATGTGGACAATGACCGATCTGAAGAAGAAAACATTTTTCCCGTGTTTAGCAAACCCTAATTGCTCTAACCCTCGTCAGGCGGAACAATTTTACAGTGCTAAAAGGAGGTGTGGGTGGAATTGTAACTTCATATAATTATTTTTTGATATATGTTAGTTTTTATATCAAATTGTAGATGAATTTCTTTCTAAATATATAATAAACAATGTATCAGCTGCAATAATTGTATTTTTAACCCCCGACCAAGAAAGGTGTAGTGTGTCTGTGTATTTGTATATCCGTGATCTGTGTGTCTGTACAAGTCTTAGATTTAGATTTAGGTTTTGGGGAAGGCCGTTACTTTTTTTATGTTTAATACTTGAAAACTAAACATTATTGTTAGATTTAAGATGTCACGAAATTTTAGATATCTAGTGATAAATCAAAAAAGTTATAGCACTTATAAAATGAAAAAGTTACAATTGTACCCTTTCCACCTGACGAGGGCTAAAAAATACATTAAAAAATTTTAACATTTCGAAAATAAAATATTGGAAATCAGTATAATTGCATTTACAAAACTTTAATTAAACTTCGGGCCGGTCATCTTTTGCTCTATAACTCTGAAACTAGGAGCTGCACCAATTTGAAACTTTTCGAATGTGTAGAAAAGAGTTTTATAACTGACATATATTTTTTTAAGATTTAAAACAAAAACTTTTTTTTGAGATATAGCCCTTTGAGTTCAAGACCTCCAAAAATAACTTTTGAACTACTCGCGGAAAAAATCGGTATGTACACAATTTCAATAGTCTTATTTTAACTTGCAAAATAACATAAAATAAAACTTTTCAAGTTTAGGTGAACTTTAAATGTTGAATTAAGAATCTTTACCGAAACATTTAGCAATTATTATGGATGGTAATGGTAGATGGGCGAACAATCAAGGAAAGGTAAAAATTGATGGTTATAAAAAGGGCAGTGAAGTTGCATACGATATTGCCTAGTATTGTACGGACCTAACCATACCCTACTTAACGTTGTATGCATTCTCTATGGAGAATTGGCTTAGACCCAGAAACGAAACTGACTGTATATTTGATTTATTTTACTCCGTTTTAACTAATGAAGATAAAGTCAATTTCATTTGCAACTGTAACATTAAGTTGAATTTTATTGGCAATTTAAGTCTGTTATCCAGTAAAATATTGGATCAAATTAAAAAAGCAGAAGAAATGACACATAAGAACGATGGTTTATTACTCACTGTGGCAGTCAGTTACGGAGCAAAGCAAGAAATTACACAAGCTATAAGCAATATTATAAAAGAAAATATTGCTTATGTATCAGAAGAGGAATTTGAAAAATTTCTATATACTAAAGATCTGCCAAAATTGGATTTATTAATTCGCACTGGTGGTTTTTTATGGCCACTTTAGCAAAATTTTTATAATTTTTCCAATTTTCATGACGGTATATTTCAGAAACGAGAGGGGTCCGACGTCTGAAAATTAAAATTTTTTTAATACCTTTAATGGATAACATTTGTGCCGAATATCGTCGAAATCGGAGTTAATGCTTCCGAAAGTGGATTTTTTGTCGATTTGACATGGTTTCAACCTATAATAATGCAAGTGCTTTTAGCATTAAGCTTAGATGGTAATTTGAGGATATTTAGTACTTAATTTTATCTTGTTTTATTTTTTATTTCAGGACATTTTAATTCCAAATTTTTTCATAGAAAAGTTTTTATTGTAGCATTATCATGCATCTGCTTAGTAAACATATTTTAAAATGTTAATCATATGTAAGATTTATAAAGATGAAACTGAAAATAGTTAACTTTCAATATCTTTGGGTTTCACCAAAATATCCTGCAACGCACATCAACAAAATTATATTTAAAATAAAATAAAGATAATTTTTTGTAGATTAATAATCTAAAAAGCCATTAGTTTTAAAGTCCAGTTTGTAAAAATTAACTGAAGAACGAAAAAGATATTGAACGACTGAAAAAATAAAAGCCGCGATAGTTAAAAACTAGAGCTAACCAAAAAAGAAAAAAAAACTAAAGGTAGTTTTGAAAATGGTGTGTTCCCTATATATTTTTTATCAATTATAGTTTTCGCTGTACCAAACCAAAATTTTCATTTTGTTCCCCTGTGTAATAAGCCAACTATTTCTTATGTTTTAATTTTAATTTGGTGATCTTTATTATTTTACTGCCAAATAAATTTGCATTTAACCGGCAAAAAGACAATAAAAAACATCTAAACTTATGCAAATTAGTTTTTTTAAGAACAATAAAAACGTGGACAATATTTTACAATTAGCCGATCTAATTTATACGCACAGCAACAAAAGTTAAAAAATTAAACAAAAGTATTTAATAGGAGGTAATAAATTGAATACAAATTAAATAAAATAATTTATTATATGCATATTAATTTAAAAACAAATGATGTCAGTTTTTTTTCAAACATACACCATGGAAATTTTAATCAGAATATAAAATTCAACTGGGAAATAAAATAATGGGGGAAGTAAACAATTAAAGCCATTTTTAATATTTTTGTTTAGACTTGTACCTTCAATAATCGGCTATGCGCGCGTATTATTTTATATCTTAATTTCGTATTAAAATTTCTGCATTTTTATACTTTTGATATCTTATCAGCTAATTGATACTTTTGTGTTTGATTTATTGATATTTTTATTTGCTACACTTAACCGCCGATTGAAGCACTCAAATAGCATTGATTGCTGAAGCTTTGATACAATAAACTAAAAATAAATAAATAACATAAAATATATTAAAAAACACACAGTAACAACTTTTTTTATTTGTGATTCTAATTTCTTCTCTGAGAGTTTTTCTATAAGCACACGACTTTGAAAACTTTTCAAACATTATAGTTAAAGTGAATCCAAATTGATTATTAGGCTAAGGTCCGTAACGTTATATTCAGAAAGAATTGGGCATGATTAATATTCCAAGGAACAAGGGAAACATTAACATCAACTTAATTTTTCAACGTACACAGCAGGACAGGGTAGCGCCACTTTTGGAAGCCGCTACACATAGTTAAAAGTCTATGGAGGAGTTGGCATTAGCACCCAACGAAATGCAGATTAGCTAGCCCACAACAATTATATACATGTATTTTTGAAATAGCTAAAATTTTATTTTTATTATTCTAAAACAATGGAAGTAAAATTTTAATTTGCTACTTCATTTAAATAGTCCACTTGCAAAGTCCGCTATGTTAATAGAACGAAATTTTTAGAAAATCAGTTAAAACTTCAAGCAACAAATAAAATACCAGCTTTTACAGAATTTTAATTTTTTTTAACTTAGTGAAGTTTGCATGCAAGTGGTCTACTCGTTTGATTGTTGTCACTGTCTCATTCATTTGTAAAATTGTTGAAAAGGCAGTTTGTAAATAAGGAAATACATATCACTCATTAGCTGTAACGTCGTCATAACTCAAAAAACAAGTTTTACAGAAAACGAGTATAAAGTTTTCAATTTACACGCAATTTAATGCAAACAGAAAATTTTATACTTCTCTCAAGAGTTTTATACAAGATATTTGTATGAAATATTTACACAATATGAAAAATCATATAGCAAATAATTCTGCATTATTAGCTCAAAAATCACAAATTTTGAGTTATGACGACGTTGCAGCGAATAAGCGATATGTTCGTGATTTTTTTACCGAAAAAAAATGCTAGAAAAATTGTTGTTCTTATTTTCGATTGAAAAATATATCGGTAAAATTCCAATTGTAATTTTTGAAGGAAAAAAAAAAACGAATGAAATTTTAACTTTTATTTATAACCGCAAAATATCTTTAAGGTTTCGATTGACTAAGAAAATATCGGTCAAAACATAACGATTATTGACTTTAAAAATATTGTGACAATTACCGCCCCTGATTAGTTGTCCTTGTAGAATTCAACCGAAGCCGAAATTTATTTGTTTTTGATCGTGTAATAGGTTCAATTATGGAATTAATTGCATGTACATAGCTTAATTTTTTGACAAAGTACTTTTATTGAAAATACTTGAGGAATAATTTTTTCTGATGATTTGCATTAGCATCAGTGACACAGTCTAACCAGACGCGACACGATCCGGAAGATATTGCCGTCTCAGCCGAAGTGGCCAGCATCACAAAAGAGAAATAAGATAGCATTAGTGTTTCCTTTTGTTTTGTTTTACGCATACATTTGTAAAATCTGCAACCCTTTTAATTTGATAAAATGAAACACCAACACACTCTCTCTCTCAAGTAGCCAGCATAAAAACCTGATTTGGGCAATTTTCAACTGTCAAAGTTGACGTATCTGGTTAGATTGTGTCAGTGAAATGCGCATAGGCACTAGCTAATACCCCTTCACAATAAATTTCAATGTATTTTAAGCAGGCTTTAAGCAGACTTGGGCTATTTCAATTACATTTATTTAAATTACAATTACTTGTAATAGAAATTTTTTCAATTACAATTACAAAAATGTAATTGTAATTGAAAAATTTTAATTACAATTACATATTGTAATTGTAATTGAAACCCTTCAATAACTCACTATACTCAAAATACCCACTATTTATATACGTACAAGGTCAGATTTCAGACAAACTTAAGCTGAAAGTCCATAACACGCGTTTCACGCATTAAAGTGTTATAAGCGTCTGTCAAAAAAGTAGAATCAGTGTAATTGCATGTGGCAAGTTACATAGCACAAAGCGTAAAATGCGTAGACGCGTCTAACGCGAAAAGTAGGTTTACTTTCTGCTTTTGCATGCGTCGCCGGCGCCATGAAAAATGCCAGCTGTTTTTGTTGTACAGGGATGACAAATTATATTATATTTTCAATGTTATCGATAAATATGTTTGTGTCGTAAATTAGATTTTTCTATGCTTTTCTTTAAAAAACGTTTTTAATTAAAAAAAAAACGTTCATAATAAAGTTTGCAAATATTTTCAAGAATAAAATGCATGCAAATATATTTTTTTCCATAATTTTTACTTTAACGTACTGTGTCTCATCTCTGTTATGTTTATTAATGTTATCAATTTATTAAGCAAGTGCAATCGATGCATAAACTCAGTGAATGCAATCGATGCATAACTCAATGAATGCATGAATAAACGCAATAGACTCCACAAATTCGTTTTCAATCTGAATTTCACATTTCATTTTTGTAAAAATTATTTTGAATTTACGAAAACATTTACACTACAAAACGCATTGCATGTAACTTGAATTTATAAACGCGTCGAAAGTATTAAACGCACAAAACCCGCAACGCCCGAAACGCGTGGTATGGATTTTCAGCTTTAAGATGAAATAATGAAACAAATTTTCGAATTTCTAAGTCAGCAAGTTGCAAAAACCCATTTTCTAAGCAAATTTGAGTTCAATGAACACGAAAATGATATTCATCTATTTTTCTTAATGAGCGTTTTCGCGATATTCTCGAAAAATTATGTTTTTTTGTTTTTTTTAAGTTTTTTCGTTTATTGGCAAAAATTTCGGGAACGGTTCATCTGAATAAAATAAATTGTACACTGTTTTATAGATACCTCTCTATTATTTCATTCAATACACTGATTATGTTGATCGGATAGAAATGTATAGAGTTACAGACCTTAAAATCTTAAAAAGTATAATGTTAGACCCTTTCCCAATACAGTGCACTCGCGATAATATGAACTCCCTAATATATGAACACACCAAAATATTAACACTTTTTTTCTTCCATTAACTACTCTAAAATATGAAATTAGCGCAAAATCTTTAATATATGAACAGCTTATTTTTGCATTTTTTTAACGGTTTTTATCTAGCTACACAGTGTTGAAATCTAAATCAAAACGGTGGTGGCTAAACTCTAACTCAACTCAACTCAATAATTTGGGGATTTCCCTAGCTGTTTGCTTTTAAATTGTCTTCAGCTGTCAATCAAAATTTCTTACACACACGTTTTAGTCAGCTGGAATTCTATATTCAATTCTTAAATATAAATTTAACGAGGATACTATAGAGCGTAACAAGAATGAAATGAAGGAAGAGCTATCCGATGAAGATTATTACGTGGTGGCGCCTAAAACGGGTTATAAAATTCGGGAAGCAGGCGTATTTTTAATAAAGCATTGGAATGAGCCGAAAGAGAACTGGCTGATCAACGAGATTTGAATGTATTGAGACAGTTAACAGAGCGGGCCATTTTAAAGGTGGTTAAATACAAGAAACATCAAAAGAAAATCACAGATTTTTTCGCATAATAAATTTAAGTTTTTTTCTTTTTTCAAAATAAATTGTTTTAAAGGGGAATTAGATACCATTCGCAAATATGAACAATCTTGCAAAAGTGAACTTGCCTTATTTCATATTATCGCGAGTTCACTGTATTTCGATAGTTAAGTCATTTTGCGTTTTCTGGTGTTTTCTTTTCTAGAAAAATTTAAAATGGGTTTACTTTTTATTACAAAAATTGCTATTTAGCATTTCTTTAAAGCAATAATTTACCTTCGTAAGGGATGTTACAATAATTTCTAATAAATTAACTTCCACGAAAAATTATTATATTGCAAATTTTCATTAAAAACTGCAAGCAATGCAACATTTTTTGTAGGAAAGAAAACGCCATTAGTTAACGATATGTAACACATTATTTAATTATAAAAATGGGATTGTTGTTATAATTATTAATTGTAATTAAATATTTTTGTAATTAATAAAAACAGTAATTATTACATACATTTTCTATAATTACTTAATTAAAATAGTATTTTTCCAATTACATGTAATTGTAGTTGGTTTTTTTCAATTGCAATTACAAGTAATTGTAGTTGAATTTTTTCAATTACAATTACTTGTAATTATAATTGAGATTTTCCACAACAATTGCTTTTAAATATAATTGTATTTTTTTCATTTTCAATTACAACAAAAAGTAATTGTAATTGAAAACTTTCAATTACAATTAATGTAAATTCAAAATATTATTAAGAGTGGAATATTAGAATATCTAATCAGACTAACAGAACACTGGTATTCACGGCCGCTGCATGTGTTTGTATATTAGATTAGATTGTTATTTTATTGGTGGAGCAATTGCATTAAAATAATGACATCTTGCAAAATCTTGAAGTTATCATTATTAAAAAGTAAAATTTAATATCAATAACTTTTGGCTTTTTTTAACTTCTTATTTTGGGAGATCTAGCTTTTTCTAAACATTTTCAAAAGCCGATCTAGCTTATATGATTTCTCCAGCTCCTAGTAACACTCATAGTGTAACAACCAACATGTTTATATATATTTTTACTTTTTTTTTTAAGAGAAGTAACACAATCAGGCAGTTAATGCCTACCAGTTAATCATTTAATGTGTTACCTTCTTTGGGAAAGGGATAGTGTAGAGAGAACAGGTGGTGAAGTGGTAGAGAGATAGAAAGCTTAGTTAATTTACAACTCTGCTATTGCGCGTTTTTTTTTTTGTAGAGCAGTGTTGCAAGCCCCTCTGGTGTCAAGTAGAGGCATTGAGTTGTTTAAGCTGTGTAGCGATTTTATTAGTTATTTTACTTCGCCGATGGTTCTGCTACAATACCGACGAAGGAGGGTGCTGTAAAGTGCATTAGGATATGTTAGTATTAATCGCTGCCGGTACTGCCAAAGTGATCAGTGCTATGCCTTCATCACCTTAACAGTCCAACAACAACCAACACCATTACACACCAATGCATATGAGAAAAATGCATGATGTTGTTGGCTTGCCTGGGTTTGTAGTCAAATGCGCTGACTACTCAGCCAACAGCACCCCTTATAAAATAATAAAGAAAACATTTCAATAAAATATATATAGGCTTTTTTTAGATTTTATTTTTGTGTGATTTATCCTTTTCTAGCCTTTTAAAATACATATTTAGCCTCTTTTTCCCTCCAGTTCCTGGCAACACTGCTGACGAGATATGTATATATAATTATTTGCTTTGTAATTCGTTTCTTATTCTCCACTAAATGATTCCAGTAAAAAATTTACTTGCTGGTAGGCAAAAAAGTACAAATATTAGGATTTAAAGTGTAACTACACTGCGGAAAATTTGGTGACAAATTATCCAAAAGTACTCGTCCTATGACTTGAGAAAATGAGACTGATACCAAAAATACGAAGTAAAGAATGGTAAAAAAAGACATATTGTGTAAATGGTCACATATTAACAATTTTCAGCAAATTTAGTTGGTACTCCGGCTAGTATTGTAGTAAACGGCACTGAACAAATTCGATCCACCTGTATCTAAGGCCTCTCACATAGTATCTATATAATATTAATTGTCTCTCTTCAATGAGACTGCCATACCACTCAGGAACCTGTTCGGTAACTATATTCAGATATTAACTCCAGCTTAACTGGTATTTATAACATTGAAATATAAGTTCCCCTGTGGTCGAGTGGGTAGTGTACTAGCCTGTCATGCCGGAGGTTGTCGGCTCGAATCCTATCAAAATCACCGCTTAAAAATAAATTACAATTTCCACTTGGATTTGTAACAATAAAAAAACATAAATCGATAATTACAGCTGAATTTTGGAATAATATTTATATATAATCTATATTGTTCTACACCGATTAGGACTCCATAAGATAGTTCAGTGACAAGTTAAAAGGTGCATACAAATTATCAATTAACCCCATCCTAGGTCATCCCTATGTAAAAGTGGCTGGTCCGCTTCACACGAAGTGTTAGAACTTCGACTGGTCCCTAACACCTGGGGACCGGTCACGTGACTTGTTTTGTGTCAGTTCCATTTACCGTAGGGTACTTATAACTAGGCTCGATAACTACTTATTTTTGTTTGAGAAGCTCATTTTATAAGCGGTGCCCCTTACAAATGTACAGGGTGTTTTTTTTAGAGGTATAGAACTTCGAATTGAAATAAAACACAAGAAAATCGTTTTAATGTCCATCAATTTGGCTTTATTGGAAGGATAATTTTATGCCATTAATGTTTAAATATGATTTCGGGCATGTGGCCGCCGCGGCTGCCTCGAATAAAGCCAATTCTACAGGTCCAATTTTCAACCACTTTTTCGAGCATATGGGGCCGTATGTTGGCAATAATGCCACGAATGTTGGCTTCCAAGTCCCCTAACGTTTCTGGTTTGTTGGCGTAGACGAGCGACTTCACATATCCCCAAAGAAAATAATCCAATGGTGTCAAATCACACGATCTTGATGGCCAATTGACAGGTCCATTCCGCGAAATTATGCGCTCATCGAATGTTTCCTTCAATAAATCGATTGTGACGTGCGCTGTGTGGCATGTAGCGCCGTCTTGTTGGAACCACAACTCATCCACATTCATGCCATCCAATTCGGGAACAAAATAGTCGGTTATCATGGCTCTATACCGGTCTCCATTAACGGTAACTGACTCTCCAACATTATTTCGGAAGAAGTATGGCCCAATGACTCCACCAGCCCATAGAGCACACCAAACAGTCAGTTTTTGTGGATGTAATGGCGTCTCAAGGGTCTCATGTGGATTCTCTTCACTCCAAATGCGGCAATTTTGCTTGTTGACGTAGCCATTCAACCAAAAATGAGCCTCATCACTGAACAAAATTTTGCGATGAAAATCAGCATCGAGATCAATCTCATTTTCGGCCCATACACCAAGCGTTGTTCTTTTGTCAACCTGTTCATGATGAAATGGCAAACCAAACTAAATATTAATCACTTGACAGCTGACAAAATGGCCGCCAGTTAAAAAAGTGATGCCAACTTAAAGTTCTATACCTCAGTAAAAAACACCCAATACTTACACTGTCACAGCAATTGACTAGTTATTATTTGACTTACTTGAAACTAAAAAATATGTAGTCATATAAATAAAATAAAATTTGTTTGACTATGTATTACTACGTTTATACGCAGGGCTTATTTGCAAATAAGAACGTAAAATGCTGCCAATTGACCATTAACATATTACGTAACGCTCCAGGGGGGGGGGGGGGGGGGAGGGGTAAAGATTTGTTACGGATTAGATACTTTATACTGAAAATGTTGTAAAAAACGTTACGAAGGGGGGGGGGTATAAAACCTCCGAAAATAGCGTTACGTAATATGTTAATAGACCCCAACTACTTTTTTATTGTCATTTATTAAATCACTGAATATTTATCTGTTTATTAATATATTTATCTACTTATTATTGTTTATTAACAAATATGTGTAAACGTAGCATCTCAAACTTCTTATTTGCAAGTAGTGCGTTATTCAGCAATTGTTTTCGTGAGTTATTAAGTTACAATAAAAATACATACTTGGCAGCACTACTTTTTTATTTGCAAATAAGTCGTGCGTATAAACGTACTATAATTTGTTTATATTTGTCACACCTTATTTTTCTTTTGTGAGCTAGCTGAACCTGTGATCCTTCAGATTGGAATACAATTACTCTACTCACACAGCCATTATTATAAGTTTTAATTTTAAGTGCCAAAAACTAGTTTCACATGTGTGTTAACTTAAAAAGTGTTTGCCTACTTATTATATTCATACATAACGACACATTATAACTACTTTGAGATAATGTGATAAATACGTACTAATTTTATTAATCACTACGTAGTATTTTTAATTTGGAGTATAGTAATAACCACTCATTACTTTGTAACCTATTAAAAGAGTACTACCGATTAAACAAATGCCAAAAGTTTTTGCTGGGATTAGTTACAACGAATATTTACTTACTTTTGCTTCACTTTTACCATTCAGGTGCTCCTTTTTATATACACATGAAATATTTACCTATATGTCATAGGCGAATACGAACACGTAGTAACAAGTAAATTGCAGTGTCAGTTAGTTTTATTTTATTTTGTGTTGTCAATATGTTATATTTGGTTTTATGTAGCGAGATATTTTGTTTTTACTTTTAATTATTGTGCAACTATTTTTATTTATAATTCAATAAATAATAATATTTTTTTTTAATTTTCAATTGTATTTATCTTTTTCCATTTCGCCATTACGAATAAACAAAATATTAAATTATTAGCATTTTTTTCCGTAAAATTAATTCGATTATGTCTTCGTGAATACCAAAATTAGCACTCTTGTATTTTGAAAGCTTTAAAGGCATGTAAAAATTCGTTGAAAATATTTCAATTTGTTTAATGAGGCCCGTGTTTTGCTCACATCATCGCTGTTTTAACTAAACGACCTAACTAACATTTAACAAATTTTCCAGGAGAGCACTTTTAATGTTTTTTGTCTTAAATGTAGTTACTTCCAAGCCAATATGCGCATAAGATTTGTTTTCTGCATTTACTTTAAAGCAGATACGACATTTAGTGAAATTTTTCTTTTCATTTATACAGATACGACTTTTACAGCCTTATTCTGGCAATTTGGTAATAATAAATTTGCAACTGAATTTCTGTTACCTTATTGTAATCTTATTTGTTCCGGTATTCCGGCAATATGGTAATAAAAAAATAATTCAACATATGTGGTGAAAACAATTTACACATTTTTGTAATAAAATTTAATTATTTTTTTAAATAAAAAATATTGTGGAATGCCAAAAATTAAATGTATGAAAATTTTGACTTCTACACGAACAATCGCCCAAGAGAAAATCGCCGAAAGCCCTAATTTCTTTGCGATTTTACTCATATTGCAAAATAAAAAGAGTTGCAAATCACACAAAAGCTTTGGGTAGAACAATCTTAGTGACAAAATGAGTAATCGTATGTCCATATTTTTGAATCATTACTGATTATGCCAAATTGCGAAAATTCGCAAAAACTTGCTAACTTTATATGGATAGAGAAGTCTGATAGTGTTTAACAAGCGGCAAAACTGTAAAAAGCCAAGAACTACCAAAACAATCACGTTTACCGTGCGAAAATTTACGAAAAATTACGAAAAATTCCAAAATCGCAAACAAACCTTAAAATTTTAAAATACCTAAAATTATAAGGAATGCAAAAACTCTGAAAAAAATCGCGAAAAGACGATCTTCGCAATAACTTGTTAACATTAAAAATATAGAAATTCTGATAGTGGTTAAAATTCGGTAAAACTGTAAAAAAAACAAAGAATTAACTAAAAAAAATCACTTTTATCGAGAAAATAGTGAAAATATGCGACAAATTGCAATATTGCAAACAAGCTCTAAATTGCTTAAAAATACCTAAAATTTTAAGAAATGCCAAAAGCTCGCAAAAAAGTTGTGAAAAAGTGATTTCTCTTTGCCAGTTTTTGAATTATTTACAGTTTTAACGACGTCTAATCAATATCAGACTTCCCCATATTTTTAATCTTAGCAAGTTTTAGCGAATTTTCCTCATTTTTGCGAGTTTTTCCGAATTATTGGCATTCCTCACAATGTTAGCTACTCTTAAGCAAATTTAGTGCTCGTTTGCAATTTTGCAATTTCTAGCGAATTTTCGCAGTAAAATTGATTTGAGCGATGTTTAATGAACGCTTCTGAGCGTTATGGGAAGCTTAGCTTCTTAAGTTAATAATATTTGAAATTGACATAACTTTCCACATTGTCCGTCGATTTTATTAAAAGAAAGTCGATTTTATTGAAAGAAGAATTAGCCTGATTTTTAATCATGTATAAATCTTTGTAAAAAATAATTTTAAAAGATACGAAATTTTAAGATTAACACATACGACACATCGTGAATATTTTTATTTGCATTCTGAGAGATACGTCTAAAAAATTTTATTTTCTAGACATAACGGCAATATATATCCATAAAAATTGTATATAAGGTGCAGAGTAGCCAATTTAGCGCTTTTTAATTTAGCAAAAGTCGGATTTTTACTCTATAGCGCTTTTTTAAATAAAGCGCTAAATTAACGCTTTTTGTCAAGTATTTTTGGACATTTAGTTTTTAAAATGTTTTTATTTTGGCTTTAAAATAAAAATTAATTGAACATTTTTATCGTAAAAAGGTGTGTCTATTGGTAACAATATTTTGTTTCAAAATTTACCAATTTGCACAAACATATTTGGGTATAATTGTGCGTATCAGGATATTGCACTTGTATGCCTGGAATACTGAATGCTGAATTTTGTTATTATCAACTTTTTATTGAATTCCTAACCCTATGTCTATACCTGATATATTTTTATCATGACAAATGTCTATAGAACTATATCTATATAGAATTATAGGAAAACAGCTAACATAAAACAAATTATTTTTCAATATAAAGTTTGACTTTTATCATGATAAAAATATATCAGGTATAGACGTAGGGTAATACTTATTTGACATAAAATTTTTTCATACGCTCTATTTTATACGGCTGTTATTCTCGAATAGAATTTAGCTTTGAGTATTGTCTACAAGAGCTGTAAAAACTGCAATCAATTGGCATTTAAATCAAAGTGATTTCAACCAAACTGATTTCATTTTTTGATTTCAAAATGATTAGAGATTTCAAAATGAAATCTTGTAAAAATTGCAATCTTTATTGAAATAATTGTTTTGAAATATATATTTTTTTGAAATCATTGAATGCAATTAATTTAATTACAATAAATTTGATTGCAATAAAATTTTTGTTGAAATCATGCGATGACAACTATATAAAAATAATATAAAAAACAATATAAAAAACGTAGAAAAACGTAGTTTTAGTAGCCATTTCTTGCTTTTGTTTTTATTTTTATGTTAAAACTAGAGTATTTATTTATTCGTTATTTTGCTTTAATCGATTAATCGCTCTATTAATTGTTCGAGTAATAATTTAAGTAATTTCAACAAACAAAAATGCATAATTTATTTTTTTTAAAGTTTTTTAGTAAAAAAAACAACGTAACAAACATAACAATTCTTGAACTAAATAAAGCAAAAAAAAAAAAAATATATATATATGTATTAATTAAACAATTTACAAGTTTGTGAGATTATTTTATTGGTTATTTCCATAGTTTAATACTATGTTTCCACCGGACTGGTTTTAAATAAAACATGTAGTTTCACATAGAAAAAATGTATAAAACTGCATGTTTTATTCAAAACCAAGCCAGTAGAAAAAAAATTTAAGGTGATCTTCTAAAACTATCTTTCAGAAAAATAATTTGGCTAAAACGTTTAGGATTAGAGCGATTTTGTTTTTTAGTTTTGATAAAACTTGAATTGGAAAAATACTTTCACTTATCGTAGATGTTGAAGAAATCGAAAGCAATCCATAATACAGAATATCTAGTTTCTCAGTCCTTTTCCTGGATTTCTCTAAACATAAAAAATCTTCCATTATGTCCTGTTTTAATTTTTAAATTTCTTTACACTTCTAATTTTTGGTTAATTCTGTCAAAAGAAATATTCATGAGTGGAGGTATAAACTAACTGAATTCGTCAGAGTCTTTACTAAGCTCTTTTGTACACACGTGCAAAGGTTTTGAAGTTTTACTTAAGATCACTGAACACACTTCTTTGTTTGTATGAAAAATAAGTTCTAAACACATACCTTTTATATATGGGACGAAACAAATAATTAAACACACCAAAATATGTTATTATACTATAAAAAAATAAAAATTTTGTTACGTCGGTTAATCGGCTGAAACCAATTTTTAATTAACCGGCTAACCGGAATGAATATCCTAGTTAGAACTGATTGGATTTAAAAATTATTTTTACCAATTTCAGAAAGCTTTTTAAACAAAAATTTACATTCTTGGCAATTAAAAATTATAAGATTCAGCTTTATTTCTAGAAGAAGGAATTTCATTTGGAGTGAACGATGATTTTGATTATGATTTAATTTTGACTGCAATTACTGGCTTTGATTGCAATACATTAATATATAAATTGATTTAAAAAAATTTATTAAACGATTTCTATCATATTGATTTCAAATTGAAATCATAAAATCAATTTACAATTTTGAGTGCAATCAAAAAATTAGCAATCAGTAACTTGAAATCATGTGATATCATGTGATAACTAGGTTGTTCAGCTTCAGCTTTTGGTCGATTCTTATGCAGAAAACTATGCCGAAGTTGTTTATGTGGTTCCCTACATCGTTATTTCAAAATTAACCTCACTCAATAATGACCTAAATTATTGAACATATTAGTGCAAAGTTTCTAACATGCGTTCTCTGTCCTGTAAACGAAATAACTATTTATGTTTTTTAAATGTTTTTTCACATGAATCTAATCACGCGCTTTTTAAGGAGGCGGACAGCGCTATTTCTTTATGAATAGTTCACTACACTGATAAGGTTTAGTTTGACCAATGAAGTGTACTCGTATACATAACTGATTTTTCAAGAAAATGTCAGTTAGGTCTGTTAGTTAAAACAGCGACGATATGTGGACGAAAATTATACGAATAAAAAACAATATTAAGTGGCGCTTAAATTTTACGATAGCTGTGTGGTTTTTATAATATCTTTCTTTTTATTTCATTTGGCTCCTTTACATTAAAAAACCTCAGCGTTATAGTTTTTAGAACACTTAATTAAGTAGCACTTAATTATGTATTAAAAAATATTGCGATTAAAGTAACACCTTACCCTGCGTTTAGACGTGCAAGTACTTGCATGCAAGTTCTGTGTACGTATTATCAACGAAAATTTCGAAAAAATGCCCAACTGTCTTGCAACTTGCTTGAATGTTTACACGGGCAGGTGAAAGTTCATTTTAAAAATGTCGGCGAGAGCAGAACAACTAAAAACAATTTCTTTATTATTGATATAATTTGCTGTTCATATCCCATAAAATGGGATAGGAACGGTACAAATTTATTAACTTTATAATATTTTCTTGACTTAGTTTTGGCTCCATTTTTTATTTTGTTTACTTTTTAATGCAGAGTTGCCAATAATACAAAAATATTTCATTTTAAGGGAATCAGATAACATTGAATTTTATTCGTATTTTTTCTACGATATTTAAGTTTTAAAACTTCATTGACTGCTTGATTTATGTATATTTAAGGAAAATAATATTAAATTAACTTTTAAATTTATTTAAAATCAGTAAAAATACAATAACATTATATTGCAATCCAGTTAATGTGTACTAAACTGTTGATAGGGTAACACTGTTATTTAACTTATCACTTTACTTGTTGCAAGTGTCAAAAAATCACTGTCTTGTAAAATCCCTTGCAAGTGAGCTGCAAGTTGGCTGCAAGTGCGAAAAGTATAAGTGTATTAGTAAAAATGTAAGACTGTATTGAGTTTTTCGAACTTGCCCCTGCACGTGTAAACCCTAAGTTAACTTGTAAAGTGATAAAATACATCAGCGGGTTACTATGTATTTACTATATATCGTATCGTATATATATCGTATCGAAAGCAAATGCTTTCGAACATTGATGCCTACTTTGGCTCTGTTTTACGATATGACAAAACACGATATGATATACTGTATAGTTTTTTACGATATGACAACACTAAAGGTGAAGGAACATAGCATGCGTTAAATACGGCAATGCGTACAGACTTCTGTCAAAAAAAAAATAAAATAGTGTGTTTCCATACGGCAAGATACAAAGCGAAGTTTGCGACGCGCGTAACTCGAAAAAGTTGAACATTCTTCAACTTTCACGCTTCTATACAAAATGAGCTATAAACTATTAGAAATTAATTTTTTTATTAAAAAATGGATGTAAACTGCATTAAATATATAAAGAAAAATAAAACTTAAAGGCAAGACAAAATATAGCCGGCAAAGGCTTGAAAAGCGTGGTGTGTAACTTGCCATTCTTAAAGCGTTAAAAGTTCGAAAAGTAAGAAAAGCGTTGCCGCGTAACGCGTGGTATGTACCTCCACCTTAAGATAGCCATACACGGTGTTGTCATATCGTAGCTTTATCATATCGTAAAAAACTTACGATATGACAATAAAGGGGCCTAATCGTCGCTTTCGAAGCAGCTAGTACAACAACCAAGTCTATTGGCCAACTGTAATAAGGTTTATAGATAATGTTCCATCGATCAATTCTGCTCGATATCGTATGCGGCGATTAGACCTCAGCGGCCGAATTACCGCATTCGTTATCGAGTAGGCTTTCATATCGAATAAAATTTCGTCACGTATCGAATGGATGGATTACCGCATTCGATAGTTAACGTATGGATATGTTTAAAAAGTGTACCAAGTTTATATTATACCTGTTGTTGAATCGACTAAAAATTTTTAATATTTTAAAAAAAATTTTTTTGTTTCTAGCAGCTAGTACAACAACCAAGTCGATTGGCCAACTGTAATAAGGTTTATAGGTTATATTCCATGGTTTTTTGCAAAACAAAAACAAAAAAAGTATTGTATTCGATCGCTCTAGTGCTAACGAGTGGAATTTAAACAACAGCTACTCGATTATCGTATGCCGTAATACCAAAAAGAATATTTTCGAACAATTTTACTCGATCACGTATGCGGTAATTCGGCCCCAGTATGTCATATCGTTTTTTGTTATTCGTTTTGGCATCAATGCTTTCGAAATCCAATGTAAATAAAATACAATTTCGAAAAGTTTCCTTTTCGAATCGAATTACATGGTGACAGGTAATAAGGTCAATGGAAATAAGGTCAACTGGCATTATTTCCCACCATGGTGGGAAATAAAGTCAATTGACCTTATTGCGTTTTTAAAAGTGAAATAAAGTTGAAAAAAATTGGAAATAAAGTAATTCACTGGCCTTCGGCCAGTCTTAAGGGGTTTTTCCTCTCAGTATATCGAATAGCGGTTTCGCTGAGTAACGATTCTTGCATAGCCGGCTTTTGGCAAGGCTTAACGATTTCCTCTTTTTGGTTAAGCGAATAGCGGATTCACTAAGTTAAGATTTTCTCTTTTGACGGGCTTATGGGTGGGTTGCCTTCTATACGTTCGTCGAATATATATCTTGCACTAGTGCAGCCTGGCGAGGCAGAAAATCTTGGCCAGCTATGCAAAAGTATTTACTCAGCGAAGCCACTTTTCGATATACTGAGAGGAAAAAATATTTAAGTCCGGCCGAAGGCCGGCTTCGTAAAGAAACTTTAGTAATAAAAATAAAATTTCTTTAACTTTTTAATTATAATAGAAAAAAATAATAAAATATTGCTTTTAATTGATATCAATATTGACTTGGTACATTCAGATTATTATTCATTGGGAAGTATCGCGATGGTATACAAATGAAATGTTTGAAAGTGCAATAAACTCAATTGACTTTATTTCCCTTTATGGTGGGAAATAAAGTCAATTGACATTATTTCCATTGGCCTTATTACCTGTCACCAACCCTACAGGACAAATTAGTTAACCAAAAAGGTTAACAGTATACCCTGATCGCACAAACAGATATTTTCCAAATCAAAAATATTTGTTTAAAGTACAGTAATTTGACGAGTATTAAAGAAACCACCACAGGACAAGTATCTTAAGGGATCTAGAACCTATCACTTAATTATGTTAACTGACCCTCTCAAATGATAATGCCATGTAAAAGTGACAGGACCTTCTTAGATAAAGTTCCAGAACTCGAACAGGTTGATAGTCCTTGGGAACCGAACACGCGACTTGTCTTGGGTCTGCTTCTCTTCTTTACATGGCCAGTTGCGGCTCTATACTTATATTAGATAAGAATCGAATATTTTTCTTACAATCTTTATAAAATTTTCAAACTATCGCCCATGTGCTGAAAGCCGCATTTCGCAAAATAACTACGATTTCGACTCGAAGTCACTAAATTGGTGTGTTGGAAATCGCAATCACAAAATATTTAGCTGTTTCAACTCGAAAGCAAAGAGTAAAGTGAACTCTAAGTGAACTTGTGTATATTACAAAAATTTAGTATCAAATAGCAAAAATAAAAGCATTCCATTAAAATTTAATCTGTTTTTATTTAATATCACTTAAAATATTACCAAATGTTTATTAATTTTAATACAAAACACTAAATTAACAGACATAAATTTCAAAAACAAAAAAAACACGACTGCGTAAAAAAATAAAAGAAAACAATTCCAAACCATCACAGATCCTAAATGGTCATTCGAAATTAAAAATTATAAGAGAAACCTAGAAACCATTTTGATATACTTCGCCGACTTTTTTTTCGTATAAACTAAATGGCGTCTGTTGGCCGCCATATTGAATTTTGACTACTGTCACATCTTTAGTGACACTCCTCGGGCTAAGACGAATCGATTGACGTAAGAATCGTCAAAATCGGTGTACGCGTTCGGCTTATATAGTGCCGCAAAGGAACACACATACATACATACATAGGCTGATAAACACAATACCCTTCTTCGCGTCGCGCAGTCGGGTAAAAACCATACAATTCGACTAAAAATTCATAACTTAATTACTAAAACTCTAAAGGCACTTAGCTAAAACATGAATGTGTACTGTTCCAAAAACTTGGGCAAAATAAACATTTAAAAAATCCCAGCATTGAGACTATCGATGATATTCCACGCATGTAGGACTGAAATGAAAAAGCTTAGAATAGTTGAACATTAGAATAGTTGAACATAGAAAAAGTTAATTAATAGGTGCGACTCGCCACAAGATGGCGACAGTCTGTCAATTGAGCGTACTAGAATTAGTGGGATTTTCGCTACAGTATTGTTGCCACTGTCAGTGGTGGTGTAGGTAAAGGACTCTGACGAGTAGACTTGGTGGTCACGAAACAGCTGTCTGTTCAACCCTCCGTACATCCAAAAAAAAATTTTTTTTTTCTTTGAATGTTCAATATTCACATGCTTTAGAATTTCTTTCTTAAATAAGACAAGTACTATTGTTTTTTGACACAAATAACTACAAAATCGATATAAATTTTAGACATCAAGAATATTTCAACAAACATTTAAACAATATAAGATCCTAAATTTTAGTTAATGTTTTACAGTGTAAGTATTTAAAACCAAACAAAATATCGTTGACTTGTAGAAAAAAAGTCAGAGCAAAAAAATGGATCATGAAGAAAACAAACCAGCAGAAACAATGGAACTTTTGTGAAATTAAAATCAATTTAGTAGTGATGCAATTCTCGTATTCAAATTTTTAACAAGATTCATGTCTAATTCTTTCTGAATATCAGACTACGAGCTTTAGTTTAATAAAATCAATTTTGATAAAAATATTTGTATCGAGAATAAGTTATTTGTTGTTATTTTTTATACATCTAAGGCTTTTAAATTATTCTGTTTTTAATTTAGAAATTCGCATATATTTATGGAGAGAATGTACCCACGTAATATCAGTAATTGCGCAATAATCAAAGTCCTGCGTACAAAAATCATCATTGGGCAATATTTTTTTCGTAAAAAGTTCCTTTACGCAAGCAATTGACAGTGCCGCCGGAGATTGCTGCAACCACGGCAGCATTTTTGTTAGTGTTGCAATAGTTTGCATACCGTCTGCACACATTTACTGCATTTACGAATTCACCCTTTGTCTACAAACATACGAAGTTGAAAACTTTCCAAAAAGAAGAATATATCAAATATATTTCATGAACTGTCTTTTTATTCTTAACATGATTTATGTTTCAAACGGTTTGACAATAAATTACATTCCAAAATTAATTTGTAGCGTTTTTATATTTAATTAACAAACCACCTCAGTAAATTATGGTATATTTTTGATAATGAAATTAAAACAATAAAACAAAAACCCAAAGTCACTTATTTACTATCATTTCATAATTAATTTGAATAATTACTTCATAATAAATAAAATTTCTATTTTGTTTTGCGAGTAAATAAATACTTACTTCTATTTATTTATTTCTGTCTATATAAAATTATTTATGTCCAAAAAATTAATAATTCATTTTTACGATTAGGTCTCACGGGAAAGAACGTATTTGAAAATAAAGAAAGAAATTAGATAAATTGTTTAAATAAACGTAAAAACTAAGAAGGTCTGCTTTATTTATGTTCTTATCATATTTGTTTATAATGAAAAAAAAAATTATACATGTTTAGTTAACCAAAAGCTTAATGGACAATTGGAAGAAGATTATTTATGGTTTGCATATTTTACTCGAGGGATATGAATATACATATCGCGACCTTAGTATTGTTTTGCCCCACCGACCATTTAAAAAAAATTGAGTTAAGTATGGGGTATATATATCTTGAATACCCTCTATCAGAATCCAAAAACTGTTTCGCGAAACAGTTTCTGGTTTCTGAGATATCAAGCATTCATTGTGCTCGATATCATCATTTTTGATAAATTTTTTGTAAAAAAAAAATTTTTTTAAATAAAAAATAAAAATCAGAAATCAAGTAAAATACCAAGTTTCATCAATATTAACTTTTTATTCGATGTAAATATCTTTTTTAATAACATTTATACGCTTATTTTCAATAAAATGTAGAAAATTTCATATTAATAACAAGTTACTCAATACACAGCAGTTAGTATACACATGGAGCAAAAAAAGCTACTTTTTACAAATAAAATAAATAAAGTGGTTACTGGAGCACAAAACAAGATTTTTTACTTTCAGTAAAAAGATGTTAATTTCTAATCGGATTGATGAAAGTTCGCAAAAATGTACATTTTTCTTCCAAACATATGCCGGAAGCAGTGGTGAGAATACAAACAAATTCTATTGGATATATTTTGACAAAACTTTATGTAAATCTTCTTTGTTATTTTTCTCCATTCCGACTTTTTAGCATATGGGCTAAACCAATACTAAGGTCGCGATATGTATTTAAACGTCCGCCAAAATTCGGCCAAATGCAAGTCGAACTCGTATAAAAACGGTGCGGTGCCACCTCACATGTGTACAGACAAACATTCCCCAGCGGTAAATGGAAGGAGTAAAGAGGCCTTTTATAAGGTCTTGTATAGCAGTCTAAACTACCTCCACTCCCATTGCTTATTTATATCGTTTTTACACGCGATGTCATTGCGGACCAAGGCCTTCCTCGACCCTTTACTCAGCAGGCCTAATCGAAGGCATTTTTTAGCAGGCCTATTTGTAGGTCATATGTGGCATGCTTGATAGAAGGCCTGGGGGGTTATTATGTATTTTGATTCGTAAATCAAAAACTTTCGAAACTAATTTCCGTTTCGAAAGTAAAATGATATTATCTAATACGTTCGTAAGTGATACAGAGTTGCATATGTACAAAAATGGCTAAGAGCAAGCGATGCTCAGTATTGTATAGGTGGAAAACTTGGTGTTATTCCTAATTTACTGTCAAAGTAGTCAGCACTTGTGCATAAAGCATGGTATTGTGTCAAAACACATATAAAAAATTATTGGCATGAATTGTTCATGAAAAAATGTTGCATAAGTAGTACTCTGTTTTTCTTAAGGAAAACATATGAAATGTATTGGCAACATTTTAAATTTTCATGCGAAATATTATGAGTGGCACTTTTTTCGCATGGAACTTGCGTATTTCCTTTCTTTCATTTTTAGGGAATTTTTATCAATATTACGCTTTGCAATATTTCAAAGTTTAGCGTGGTTTTTGCGAATTTTCGCGATTTTTCCCGAGCTTCTGATATATTTTACACTTTCAGCGAGAACCAATAACTTTTAGACTTTGTTCCAATATTGCGATTTTTGCGAGTTTGCGACATTTTCGCGATAGGTGTGATTTATTATTCCTAGCTTGGATTATGAATTTAGAAAATTTTTGGTTTTTTTATAATAAATTTTGTATACTATTTTAAATTTTGCTGATGTTACGTTCAAATGTAAGGAAATATAATTTCTAACATGTTCGTACATTCCTGTTAAGTTGACTACAGTAGATACCGGATATAAGCAAATCGCATATAAGAAAAAACCGCTTATAAGAAAGTGGACCAAAAGCACCGTGTTTTTTTCTGTACTTTCCATAGAAAAAATGTTCTATAAAATAAAATCGTATATAAGAAAAAACCTGATAAAAGAAACTTTTTTCAAACACCAAAGATGATAAATGATATGAAAAAAGATTTTATATAACAAATTTTTATAGTGCGAACTGAATTCTTTTTTATTGATTAGCTTTTGTTTGAGCTATTTTAGATAATTTTTCATACGAATTGTTTCGTGCACAAAATACAAAAAATTAACTATCGAACTTAATTTGCTTAACTTTTTATAGAAAAATATTACATATGTATGCTTTATTGAATACACACTTATAGGAAAAAAGTTTCTTATATTTATATATATGTTTATAAGATATAACTTTCTTATAAACAATAATTGTTTATAAGAAAAAACCGCATATAAGAAAAAATTTTTTGGTATTTTTAAAGTTTCTTATATCCGATATGTACTGTATAACCATTTGAACTGCTTTACACATAACAATATCGATTAGCTGTTTCGTCCCGTTACAGTTACATTCCGTTCCAGTCGGCTAACGCTACCTTTAGAAACTTATACAAAACCCAACAAACAATTTATATTCGATATGAATCTATATAGACATTGCTTAACCCGCAACAAATAACTCCTTAGCTTAAATAAAATTGGGAGAATATTTTATATAATACCTTTTGATAAATGCTTTTTAGTTTTCTTTTTCATCTTCATATTTAACTATTGTTTCGTATGCAATTTGATAACAAAGTGCATTTAATGACGTATACAACTGTATGATTATTATGTTATTCAAACCGAACTGGCAGTTCTTGCCTTAATTAATGCATCAAGTACTTTTTCAAATATATTGCTTCTTTCTTTGCCATGTACTAAAAGTTACGAAAATTTGGTCAAATAAACCAAAATTATACATATTACATTGGGTCTTCAAAAGTTACGAAAAATTTAACAAATGTAACCAAACGGCATCACTGGTGCTCATATTATTTCGCATGAAGACTCAAAATGTTGTAGATACATTTCCTATGTTTTTCACAAAATAAACCGAGTACTACTTCTGCTACAATTTTTCGTGAGCAATTCGTGTCAATTTTTTTATATGGACTTTTGACAGCACTTCGCAAGAAATGATGAACAAAGTGCCATGCTTAATATACAAATTATTTGCGAAAAAAGAATACGAGAATGTTTGTTATTTCTAAAGAACACTTTTTTTCAAAAAACGAAAACTCTAAAAATAGAATCTCCTTCCAAAACGGATTTGAATTTATTAATATTGAAATTTATGTTAATACAACAAGAGTTCTTGTGTCATGTGTATATAACCCCAACAAAAAATATAATCTTAATTCTTTTTTTGCTGATTTTAACACTTATATTATAGATTATGATTTCTTTGTGACTTGTGGTGATTTTCATATTAATTTGTTGTGTGATGATAATAATAAAGCAAATTTGCTTAACTACGTAAGTTCGGCTGGTCTGTCGATAGTTAATCAACAAATGCGTACACGTTTTTCAACAAATTTGTATCCCAAGCCTACTTGATCTGTTTTTATTATCCAATGCTACCTATTTGCTGTTATTTGATCAAATATCATTTGTGTCAGATCATGACCTTTTGTTTTGCTCTGTTAATATTAATCTCAATAAAACTGAGACTTCACGCCTGATATCGTATAGAGACTTCAAACCAAGTAAGATGTACCTCTAGCGTCAATTCTAGGAATTTACAACCAACATGTACCAGTGCCCAATTTTTCCATAAACAACTGTTCTTGTTCGTGGTTTAATGCAAATGTGAAGCAGGCACTTCGGGAGCGCAGTCGTTGTTATAATAGATGGAAAAAAAGTCCCTCTAACTCAAACAGGGCTTTATATAACAGAGCTAGGAATCGTGCTAATTTGATTACAAGAGAAGCAAAGAAATTGTATTTTTCACGGAAGCTGAACACGTCGTTATCATCTGGACAGCTTTGGAAAAATATTAAAAATTTAGGTGTCTCCCCGCGTGGAAATTCGGATTGCTTTTTAGATCCTAACACTCTAAATGATTTTTTTTTCTGTAAATAATCTCAATAATCCAGACTTATCCGCAATTCAGCCTTCTAATGATTGCCCGAATAGGTTCGTGTTTTCCACGTTGGCTGATGATGAAGTCTATAGAACTGTGATGAGCATTTGCTCTAATGCTATTGGTGAGAATGGCGTGTGTATACGATTTCTAAAAATAATTTTACCGTATGTTGTTGGATTGATCACACATATCATATATCATTGCTTCACAACGAATAATCCGACTTCCCCTAGTGACTTTAAACCCATAAGTATACTTCCTGTTCTAGGAAAAGTCTTTGAAACAATAATGTCTCGGCAAATGATTGATTTCATCAAAGCAAATTGTTTGCTGTCTCCGCTACAATCTGGGTTTCGTTCAAGCCATAGTTGTACTACTGCAGTACTAAAAGTTCTTGATGATATCAGACCGGGGTATGATATGGGTGACTTGTCGCTGATGTGCTTATTAGATTTCTCAAAAGCCTTTGATAGAGTGGATCATACAATTCTCTGTAAAAAGCTGGAATGATTCTTTGGGGTTGACCACAGCGCAATGTGCCTAATAAATAACTACTTGTCTGAACGTTTGCAAAAAGTTCTTGTTGGTCTAGTTAATCCAGCTTTAAAGGTATGCATTCTGGGGTTCCCCAAGGCTCAGTTCCGGGACCTTTACTTTTCATAGATACCTATGTCAATGATATGTTTAATGTCGTTTAGTTTGTTAACATGCATATGCTGATGATATCCAACTATATATTTCTAGCCGTATTAGTCTTGTTGATGATATGTGTTATAAGCTTAATGAGGACCTAAAAAACGTTTGTATGTGGGCTAAAACGAGTAACCTTATGCTGAATCCAGCCAAATCTGTTTTATTACCCACCAGCAAGAATAAACTCCATTTCAACCAGCTGCCAACTGTTCGATTAGGTGACTCTGCACTTGTTTATGTTGAGATATCTAGGTTTTCACATCAACTCCTCCTTATCATGCTGTGATCATATTAATAATATAGTACGCAGTGTGTATTTAACAATACGTAATTTAAGAATACCTTCAAGTTACACACCGATTGAAGTCAAGAAACGTCTTGTGTTGCAACTACTTTTACCTATTATCACTAGCTCTGCAGAGGTGTATAGCAAATTAGACTCATGCTCACTTCATAAGTTACAAGTCCCTTTTAACAACGTTACCAGATATGTTTACGGTATTCGCAGATTTAGCAGTATATCTTCCTGGAGAACCAAGATTCTGGGTTGTGACTTAGTGAACTATCTCCGCATGCGAAATCTTCTATTTCTGCACAAATTAATCAGTGTCCAATCACCGGCATATTTGTTTAATAAAATCTCATTCGGCACGTCAGCCAGAGGTGTGTTGTTAATACTACCAATACACAACTATTTGAACTCAAGCAGATTCTTCTTCATCAATGCCATAAAGCTTTAGAACTCGTTGCCCACAAACATAAAGCTCATAGCTGAAAGACAGAATTTTAAGAAAGTCCTCAGGGAATATGTTATGCGGAATATATAGCCTATCTCTGTCTCCCTTTTTTCTATTTTTCTCTTTCATCGACTACTATTCGCTTTTTTATATACGGATCTTTCTTATTATTTAAGCTACCACTGTTTAGTTTATTATTGTTACCCTTATATAGCTTTATTCACAATAAATTTTTCTGACTTGTAACAGATTAATAAAGCAAATTTTCATACAAAAATTTGTTTTATGGGTCTCTTATTGGTCGGGAAGTTTTTTGTGAATTGGGTTGTTAATCTTTTCAGTCTTGTAAGCTTTGTTATTAGTTATCAAATAAATAGCATAATTGAGTACATATATCATGATTATATGGAAATAGTAACTTCTCAAATTCTGTATTTATTTATTTATTTTTATTTACTTTTTATTTATTTATTTATTATTTTTTTAATATTGTTTTCTTTGTGTTTATTTTTTTTTTTGTACTATTTTTTATTTTATACAAATTGTTATACAAAAGATAATTTCTGCTGTAATTTAATTTATTATTATTATTTTCTAATTGTTGTTTGTATTAATTGCTATATTCTAATATTGTTGACTCGTGGTGCCCATTTTTGTAATATTGTTGGACTATAAAATAGTTTTATTCTTAAAGCCCTTTTTGTTAAATAAATGAAATGAAAAAAATCGGTGTAGAGGCCTTCTAGAAGGCAGAAAATAATTAGTTTGGATCTTAAATTCAGATCCTGGAAGGCCTGTAAAAAGGTCTGTTTAGTGAATGCCTGCTGGGTCTGCAAATATCGAACAAATATGTATTGTTAAATACAAATATGTACTGTTGTATACTGCTGTATTTAACAATACATATTTGTCGGATTCACAATCTGTTGTAGGAGCTATATGTTGTAGAATGTTGTTGGTAATTTCCACGTAAACATGTTTCTAATTAAATGCTTATGTAGCAATTGCCAATAATAGTACGTACATATTTGTAAAACATACAACTATCATAAAAGGTTGGGAACAAAATTTTTTTAAATAACGTAGTTTAAAAAATGCAGAAAAATTGCACTTCTCCCACTGTAAAAATTACTATTCAAAAGATACAGGGCTATAAAGGGTTACTTTTGTATGGAATATTTGATTAATATTGTTTACATACATATCGCACGCTAAATCAAAATCAGTCACAACTCGAAAAATTCCAAATGTTCAAGAGAGCGATGCAGGTAATATAAATGTGATGTTTTTCCAATTAAAAAAGACTATGACTCAAATCAGGTGCGGATACAAGGGGGCGGGATATTCCCCCACCCCCCAAACGAGTAAATTTCTATAGAGTTTCTAAAAGAAGTTTGGAAAAATAGTATGTTTTACTTAAAAGTATCCCCCCAAAAGCTCAAGCTGGATCCGCGCCTGCACAAATAAAACGATTTAAGTAAATTTTTGATTTAGGGTGCGATATGTAAATATCTACACCCGCATTTCATCAAGTCCCCAACTCTTGAACAACTTTTATTGACAATTAATAGAATTAGTAAGTGTCTAGATTAAAATCACATAAACAGACATAAAAACCAAAAACATGCACATCAGTTGTAGTTAATGCATGATGGTTATACATTCACAGAAATAATTGTTGTATACAACAAGTTTTTTATTTAAATATTTTATTTAAGAATATAAAACTTCGCTGAAATATAATAAGAGGCTGAGAAGCAAAGAGGCACAAGTGTCAAAAAACTTAGTTAGATATGGCAGTCACACAAGATACATTTTTGTGAAATATTTTAAACCTTTTAAGTCTTCAATGTATGGTTGTTGCTAGAAATTGAAAATTAATAATTTTCAAAAAAAAAATTAAGAATACAATAATTTTCAAATAATAATTTTGAGGGTGATGTTTGCTGAGTAGTTAGCGCGTTTGACTACAAACCCTGAGGTCTTGAGTTCAAGACTAGTGTCAGGCAAGCCAACAAGATCATGCATTTTTCTCATGTGCATTGGTGCGTTATTGTGTTGGTTGGACTGTTAAAGTGATGAAGGCATAGCACTGATCACTTTGGCAGTACCGGCAGCGAATTGTATTAACATATCCTAATGGACTTCACAGCACCCTCCTTCATCGGTATTGTAGCATAACCGTCGCACAGTGTTGCGAAACCGGAATTTTTTGGAAATCATATTGCCTAAACTGTAATTTTAATTGTATCGATGAGAAACTTCTACAGATTGGTCAGAATGAAATTCCAAACAGAATGAGTGAAAAAAAATTTACACCGAAAAAAATTGTTGGGTCAAATTTTCAACAAAAATCAAAAATAAAAAAAAAATTTCGAAAAATTAAAAAAAAAATTATTTTAATTCTTCTTTTATTTCTGATAAATACCCTATGATTAGTTTTTAAAATAAATTATAGGGTGGTCCGAACAAGAATTATAAACGTCAAATTTTCATGATATTTCGATATTTGTTGAAAAACTCTGAAATTTTATATAAAACCAAAATCTATTTCATTTCTTGTTTGAAAGGTGGCAATAAAAGCTTTAATTTGATACCGGTCAGTTTTAAGAGAGTTATGCTCATTTTTGTGGAGTGCTAGAATAGATGTAAAATAAAAAAAAACTTTGAAGATACTATTTTATAACACAGGCATATTTTATTGCATTCTACAGAAAAATTACAAATTATCAGTCATCTACCAATAAGTTCATTGCTTCCTCTGATAATTCCAGGTGTTTCTTCTCCTTCAGTATTCTCCTACTTGTGATTGCGGGATCAGAATTGGCGAGCAGATAATGTAATATGTCTTCACAAATGTCTTTTCTTGATGTTTTCCTCGCATGGTAAAGCCTTGTGTTTCTGAAGTCCTTGTTTCCTGCTGCCAATGCTTCTTCTGATACTTGGCCAATGGGGACCAAAAATGAACGAATTATTTCAGCTCCATGAATAAGAACCTTGTGGACAGTTGGTGGCATATAATGCCACGAATATTTCTTTACATAGAGACCAGCAGTTTCTTTTCCGTACTTCGAGAACTTATCGCAGTCTATCTTATATCCAGAAGTTATAGCTTGAAGAATACTAGAAAACATTCTTATAAGTTCGGTATCTACTCCTGTGACCAGAGCGGTTTTCTCGAAAGAGAGAGAATAAAATAGTAAAACAACAGAGAGAGAGAAAGGTACCACCACAAGCTAAAAGAAAACACTATATAAAGACGGACACACATGCGGACTAATTAGTGACAAAAAAGAAAACACTGAAGATGGCGATTAGCCGAAACCGGTCTGAAAATAATAAAAATTTGACGTGGGATGACGGAAAGTCACCCGAAAACCAATATGATTAAATTATTCAATAAGTGATTCCGAGAATTTCCTTTCTATGGAATAAATACTGAGAGTGATATACTAAAATCGCTATAACTCCCAGGAGGGCAGGTATGGGCAGCTGATTTTTTCACAGTTCGTTGAAAACAAATTATGTAACATTTCTGTAGTGGTTTGGAACTGGGACTCTCTGGGACTTTTTAGATATTGCTTACCTAACCCAAATTTTAAGGAAAAATGGACCTTTAGTCGGGTTTTCGCTCTAAAAAAGGTGCATATGAAAATGTCTCAAACAACATTCCTTTTTTTTACAGAAGATACTTGTCCGAAGGCAGATTTTTTTCCGAATCAAAATATCTGTCACCAAAATCAAATGAGATCATTTTGAATACAGCCCTGAAATCCCCTCTTTTCGTGAAAATTTTATATATTTGACTTCTAAAATCAATTAAAAATCAACGGGCCAACATAAAAATAAGCTTTATGTGTTTTTTGTTTACTTGGAATGTCTGTGACAAAATTGCATCATTAAAAACACTGAAAAAAATAATCGGAAAAAAGTTACTTTTCCACTAGCCGCAACACAGTGCATCGGTGAAGTAAAAGAACTAATAAAATGGCTATACAGCTTAAACAACTCAATGCCTCTACTTGACACCAGAGGGGCTTGCAACACTGCTCTACAAAAAAAAAAGCGCAATAGCAGGGTTGAATTAAGCTTTCTATCTCTCTCCCACTTCACCACCTAATCTCTCTACACTATCCCTTTCCCAAAGAAGGTAACACATTAATTAATTAACTGGTAGGCACTAATTGCCTGATTGTGTTACTTCTCTTTAAAAAAAATCCAATTTGGACCATTATTAAGAAAGTTATAAGCAAAAAACTAAAAATAGAATAAGTAAAACAAATTTTAAAGTTAAATGGTTATATTGTAATAAAACATAATAATGATGCAGAAAATGCACTAAAAGTAATTATGTAGTACCAGGTGCCAGCTACCCATTTTTAACACTAAATTGTATTGCCGTGAAAGGTATAGCTATTTACCAAATTTCAGATCAGTCGGTCAAGAGGAAGGGGGTAAAAATCAATATTACTTTTTATGGGCGTGGTCAAGCCTACTTTTCTAATCTCAAAATTGTGTAGTAATCAAAAGTAAAGGCGTGTACCAAATTTTGGATCAATCGATTAACAGGAAGGCGTTAAAACTAAGTATTACTTTTCATAGGCGTGGCGCCGCCTACTTTCGTAATTACTAAATTGTATAGTCATCATAAGTAAAGGTGTCCACTAAATTTCAGATCAATCGGTTAACAAGAAAGGGCTAAAACTAAGTATTACTTTTTATGGGCCACTTTTTTAATTATAAAAGTGTATAGTCATTGTAAGTAAAAGTGTCCAGCAAATCTCAGATCAATCGGTAAGCAGGAAACGGCTACAACGAAGTACTACATTTTACGGGCATGGCGCCGTCCACTTTTTGAAATACAAAAGTGTATAGGCATTGTAAGTAAATGTGTCCAGCAAATCTGAGATCAATCGGTTAGCAGGAAAGGGCTAAAACTAAATGTCACTTTTTATGAGCGTGGTACCGCCCACTTTTTTAAATATAAAAGTGTAGAGTAATTGTAAGATAAGGCGTCCACTAAATCTCAGATCAATCGGTTAACAGAAAAGGTCTAACACTAAATACCACTTTATATTGGCGTGGCGCCGCCCACTTTTATAATCACAATATTAAATTGTCACCAAAGCTACAAGCGCTTACAAAATTTCAGATCAATCGGTCAACAGGAAGGGGGTAAATTTTCAATTACTAGATTTGACCCGACGACACAAACGCGACAAACTCCACAACAGGGTAAGTTAAATAAAACTATTTAATAAGTACACGAGAGCATGATTTGTCTTAATAGGGCCTTATAGACACATTTGGTACTTTAGGTCTGGTGTACCTTACTTTCAGACGCCATAGTATTACTGATGAGGGGTCTAATGTGACCCGAATTGACACTTAAACTCGAAGATTAATCTTACAATTTAGTTCACTTTAAAATTAATTTGATTTTACGTCACTGTTCTGTGTAGGTGAATATTAAAAGCATCTTTCTTCCCCTCTCCTTAATTAAAATCTGTACGACCGTTTTTGTTTAATAAATAATATTTTTTTATTATTATTAGATTTTACAATTAAGTGATGTATTTTTATGTAAATGCTTTATACTCCTATACAGTGCGGCAAGCCAGCCGCCTACACAGAAAAAAATAAGTTTCGTTTTTGATAACAAAAATCCCGGTATTCAATAATTTTTTTTTTAAATTTCCTGTGATAAAGAATTCCCCTATATTGATAACAAAATTATTTCAAAATAAAAATATATATAAATTAAAAAAATTTTGACATGGCTGGAATACGAACCCGGGCTTTCCGGACGTAAAGCATACACTCTATAGCTGAGCCATATCCCATTTATTTTTTTATGGGATACAACTTGTTTTAAGTACTAATGTATAAAAAGAAAAGAAATAACCGGCATGGAAAAGAAATACTTACAACGAAATATTTTATTATGTTAAAGATAAATGTTATTGAAATTCATATTTTTTTTATAACATGGTTTTATTGAATACAATTCTTGTCTATTTTTTTCTGTGTACATGCAAATTGAATGAATATGATTACTTTTCGCATAAAATAAATATAGCTGGACTAACAATATAAATTTGTGGTTTTCTTGAATAAAAGCGTATGTCTGAAACCAATTTTTTCAGAACCGAAATACTTTATTTTTAACACTACAGACTATGTGTAATTACTATCAAACTTTTTTTTGGACAGTCACTTAAATGTATGTTGTAAGAAGTTTGTTTAAAATTTTCAGACAAAAATTCCTTAAGGATAAGATCCTAGACAATAATTAAAAAAGCGATGTGCTACAGACACTAAAAGTGTGTGCAGAAAAAAACTTATTTTAACTGAACAATAATCAAAAAATACTTCGAAAATGTGTTCAAAAGTAACAACGTATGTGGTTATCTAGGTCGATTTAGTTCATTAGAGGTAAGCTTTTGAATGAATTAAGAAATTACGTTGTTCTTAGAAAAAAATTTCGGAATTGGTTCATCTTATTAGCGAAATTTTTGGTCCATGTAAAAGAGCATATAAAATAATGCAATTTGGCATCAATAACTCAAAATCGGCAAAAATGGACATCCGCATTTATAAAAAAAACACATTTCTTTACCAAGAAGTTGTAATATCTTCCTCGCGACTAAGTATATTGAATGCAAAGAAAATTCCACCAGGCTTATACCACAGCTCTCAGACCTCTCTTCAAGTATTAAGGTTAAATTAATTTAGAAATGGAAATGGTGCCTGGTTTCCTTGCCGCTCCCATAGGGGTTAATCAATGTAATGTGTTTAGTTTCATGTAAATTAAAATAATTTAATGTTATTTATTTTTAAATTTTAGCTTTTAATTAACAAAAACAAAGTTAAATTAGCTAAAAAGTTATATAATATTCATCATAATATGTGAAGCTTAAAAAAACAATTAATCACGTTCTAAGGGAAAACCCCAGTAAAGTTGCAAAGCTTTGAATATATTTTGTTAAATGTTATGTACGTTTAATGCTGGATGAGTCAGTTATTTTAAATTATAACACAGAATCTCTAGTATGTTCATCAAATAAACTATGATAATCTGATATTTATAAAAAATAAAAATAAAAAATTATTTGAAAATACTAAAAATAAAAAATACGCAGAGAAAAAACATGGTTGAGGGAGCCATACTATTATAAAAATAAATCTGTTCTAAATATAATATTGTTGTCATATAATAATATGATGTCGTACAACCTTCTGTATAATTAATATAATATGATTAAACTAATCACATTATATTTGTATGTGACTCATTCTCATTTTGAGTGTACCATCTCGAGTTCTATTTTACTTTGTCAATTTAAGTAATAAAAATATGAGAAAATAAGATACATATAATAGTTTTCGCCTCATTCAATGGTTCCTCAAATAATATTATATTATTCGACTTTTTTAAAATTTTGGTATATGAAGCGTCAAAGTTGTTCTGGGAATAATTGTCGCAAAAAAAATTCACCACAAAAAGTGCGAATAGAGTTTGAAGTAGCTCTTTATCTACTCTCTAAACAAAAATTTTAAATAATTGTAGGACGAAATTAAAAGTTAACGTCAAAAATTAGTATCTTTTAAAATAGTTCTTTACAAAAATTTATACATGAGCAAAAAAGGAGGATAGCTCTTCTTTAAAATAAAACTAACTAAATCGATCGACACTACGGCAGAATCAAAAATGGACACAAATCAGCCAATTCTAAACGAATAATGCCGTTTATGACGTTTACTGATAAATTATATTTAAGAATTTTGTCAACGTAATGCTCAATACATTTTCTTACGAATTTTATATTATTTTTTCAGAATGCACACTATACGGAAAATTTACAACAATTGAGATGTATAATCTTCAATGAGTTGTAACATAAACTACTTAATAATACAGTATGCTTTTTCAATTAAATTAAAAAACTATCGATAGCACTCAATACAATTTTAGAATACAAACAATGAGGGATTAATGAAACCTTTTGCAATATAATGATATTTGACAAAGTTCACAAAACTTTTAAATATTTAGAGTGATAAACCTACGCTGCTATTTTATTATATCTTGTTAATGCTATTTAAACTGATTAATGAAGCATACTAAAAAAGTGTAATCATTAATACACAAAATTGCGGACAACAACAATTTATTTTTGAAGGTGGATGCCAAATCAAGGAACATCAACAATTTAACCAATTTGTTTGACGAAATAGAATACGATAGGCAATATTGCTTCTTATATTTATTTTCGTTAATTCACCTTTGATCAGAATGAAATTCTCCATCCGACTGTTTATTCAAACGTTCAAAACTCTTATTTTGAATTTATTCTAAATAACGTAAACAGAAAAAAACTAAATTTAATTTTTAGTAAAGAAATCCAATGAATTAGTAAACAGTTTTCTAGAAACGGACCTACAAACAAATTTGTAAATACAGACAAAAGTGTCTCAAAAATTTCATTGACAAAAAAAATGTTTTTTACAAATTCTAAATAAAATAGTTTCTAGAAATAATTTTTCGTTTAAGTGTCCATTTCCTTTAAATTTTATATGAAAAATTTTTAATCTAACCTTAAATCTTTTTGATTTTAAACTTCTCACTGTTAAAACAACTTTGTTTTAAACGTTACATTTCATTTTAAAGTGTGTTAGCGTTTATTTGCTTTGTTCATTGCTACAATTCACTAGTGTGCTTCCTTGTGTGACTTGTTGTTTATTCTTATATGTGCCGGCTATGCAGACGACAAAAAAAAACTAATTATCAGCGAAAATTTATTGCTGCTGGCTTAAAATTACTATTGTTTCATATTAATTTTAAATTAAAAATTACTAATCTAACCTTAAATATCTTTGATTTAAAATTTTTCACTGTTAAAACAGCTTTGTTGTAAGCGTTACGTTTCATTTTAAATCAACTTGACTGCAACTTTAAATTCAAATAAGTTTTACGTTAAATAATCATTTAAATCATGTTGAATTAAAATAAAATTAATTTTTCATGCGATGGTATTTATTTAGCGATTAGCGCGTGGACTATCATGCAATGGCGCAAGTTCAAATCTTGGCTGAAGCAGCCATCTACAATACAAAGTTTTCTGATGCCTATGCTAATATACATCACGTAAGTAAAATAATTAATAAAATAGCTACATTAAGGTCATGGTGCTTCAGCTTGATATAACTTTACTTCAACATGATTCTTCGTGTTGTTTCAATATCAAATTCACGTTTTTTCAACTCGAAATAACATTGATTCAACATGATTTTTCGTATTATTTCAGTATCAACTTCATTTTCATTTAACATGAAATATAGTTAATTCAAAAGGATAAATGTTCCTTCAAGATTATTGTAAGTCATGTTGAATTAACATGAAACACCTATGAAGTAAAATCTCTACCGAAAAATGTTAAATCAACCTGGTTTTTGAAGATTTTACATTGAAATTTTTCTGTGTAAATAAATTCTTGTTTTTAAATGAGATTGTCCATGAATTCACAACATCACACTTAACCTGTGATGCGAAAATAAACGAATAGCCTCTAAAGCAAAGAATTTTTGATAGAAATATTCGCTAAATGCTCCCAAATATATAATATCGGAAAGTTCACTACGGCGAACTATTGGTGATAAATTGCCGAACACATTCCTTTAATGTTTAGTTTATGCACCATAACTGGGTGCCCTGGGAGACAGTCTATTAATCTGACGGTCGCACTGGTTCGGTACTATCTCGATACAATGTAGGACGGTTTTCGTCTAATTGAGCTATAATTTTTATTTTAGCCTTTTAATTTTTTCGATTTTAATACTGCAAAAAATTCGCTATTGATATCACTATCACTTTCGAGATCGAATGATTTGATGCCACAAACTGAGCGACGGGTATATTTCAGGAGCTTACTTTCGTTTCACTAGCAATAGTCGTCCTCAAATGTTTCCTTCGAGATGTGTTTGTCGATTATTCGAATGCGATATTACAAAATATTATTATCGAGTGGTATGGTGAAGCGGAATATATACAATGGAGCAGGTAGAATTTTTACAGTGTAATTAAAGAAGTAATATCGCCATAATTACTGGACATTTTTTTAAGTAGATGCGATTTTGCATAGAAATGTCTTGGGAGGCTTTTATAATACGTTTATTGAAGTAAGGGCAATAACAAATTTTAGAAATTTTCAAAGTGCAAATAACCGAAACTTTTTAATGCAAATTTCGAGAGGTGTGCTAATTTTATTAGTCAATTATGCGAGTGTTGCAATTAAGCGGAACTCATTTAAGCGTGTATTCTTCTGTACTTTTTATATGGGAAATTTTCATGCTATTATTTGTGGATCAGTTAGTCGGCTTAATCTATTAAGCGAGGAGCAATTAAGCAGAAACTACTGCATATGAAGTAACCTCTTCAAAGCTCGGAATTTTGGAAAAATGAAGTACCTTTAATTTATTGTGAATAAAATCAACATTTATCCATCGATTTTCATGAAAAACTGCCTTTGTTAGTGATATATTATATTTTAAATATATTTTTCATTATTTCGGACTGAAAGCCCGTTATAGGGTTGAGTATTTAAAATATGATATTGGAATAACTTAAAGTGTTAAAATTAAAAATGTTTGTTAAAAGCTTTTCTAATGTGATTCATCAGTTAAGCATTTGATAATTCCTCCATTGGAGGACAACAAATGTGGAATCGATTTTTGTTTAAAGATCTACTGATGAGTTGACATTAGCAACCAATGAAATGCCGGCATATACATATATTAGCTAACCACAACAAATGAATTTAACTTTTTTTGCACATTGTTGTTAACTTTTATTACAAAATTGGATGAGTCTTTTCAAGTTATGATAAAATATCTGAAGAGAGCTGCCTCCTCAAAACTTACAAATTTTATAAAAAAAAATTATCGATAGAATTTTAAAATTCAAGTGTTCATGCAGTTAGAGGACCACATCATATCAAAAAAATATGCCAGCTATCTTTATTAGAGTGTAGTGTAATAAAAAGTGGAAAACTCGCTTAACAGTTCGCTTAACATCGTGAAAATATTTTTTTTTACAAATTCTAGGAGCTCGTAGCATAAGTAAATTATGTGCTAAGAGTTTTTGAAATTTCATTTATAGGGATAAGAGAGAAGTGGAAAGAAGGTCAAATATCTTGGCGATACAATCTTCAAATTAAAAATAATTTTACTCATAATATCTTAACAATAAAAAGCAATAATTGAGTTGGACATTAAGGCGGAGTGCAAGTGCAAAAAAAAATAATTATTTTAAATCTCCTGTATTGTTAATCTATGACCCTATAGAAAAGCTGAGTTCGTGCCGAATGTCAAAAAAAATAGTGCCTCAGCGTCTCATGGACATTGTTGAGGCGAGTTGACAGATTATAAGCTTAAAATTTAACAATATTTATATGTATACGGTTGAGATAAAGAAGAAGAAGAAAAAAAAAATATATATAATATATATATATATATATATATATATATATATATATATATATATATATATATATATATATATATATATATATATATATATATATATATATATATATATATATATATATATATATATATATATATATATATATATATATATATATATATATATATATATATATATATATATATATATATATATATATATATATATATATATATATATATATATATATATATATATATATATATATATATATATATATATATATATATATATATATATATATATATATATATATATATATATATATATATATATATATATAAAGAAGAAATGAATACATTGTGAGAGTAAGTATACATTACGTGAGAAGCATTTCTAAATTTTGGAATAAATATTCCTTTAATTATTTCTTAAATGTTGAGATTGTTTCAACGTTCTTAATGTATAGTATTAGGCTTTTATTTATGAAGACAGACGTCCCACCATATCCATCCGATCTACAGCAATGTTCCACACTGTAACCTGGAATGTTATAAATCTGTACTAATTTGGAATCAAACCATGTCTCTTGTGTTGCTATTATACTTGGTAGTTTTGGAAGTGTAAATATTATAGCTTTAAATCTGTTAAATTTTTTAATACTTGAAATGGTTCTCATGTTTACCGATATTATATTTAAAATAGGAACATTAATTTGATTGAAATAATTCTTATAAGAATCAAGATTAGTAAAATTTTGATTTTTAATCATTGTATTAGGAATATTTGATTAATAAAATAAAAGAAACAAGAAGTATTTATATAATGCACTTGTTAATTTGGGGACATAAATGCAGCACCGTTTTCATCTTCCTGATCTGTATCTTCAGCACTTACATGCGCCTGAATATTTGATCTTCTTCTTTTTACTTGATTTGTGGTTGCTTCTAAAAGAATTTCGTCTACATCATCCTCATTTTTAATCAGCTTTGGTTTAGATGTCTCACTTCTCTTTGCATAAACTTTATTTTTGTATGTATAAACTGACCGATACCCGATTGTTTTTAATGCTTTGGCGTGGTTGAATAAGTTTAGATTTTCCTTACTTAAGTAATCATTCACATAAATAGATTTCGTTTTTTAATTTTCTTTAAAATTCGGTTTTGCTTGCATGAGTTTTTCTTTGCATTTTGTAGTTTCAAACTTGACGATCATTGTTTGTTTTAATTCTTTATTATTCTTAATAAAAAATTATTATTCTTAATAAAAAATGCATCCTCAACATCATCTTCCTTCAGATCTATATCAACGTCTTTTGAAATTTCCATTAGAGCATCCACCGCCGAAATTCCATCTTTAACAACAACACCACTAAGAAGGCAATGATTTTTTACTCTTTCATTATTTAATATTTTTACAGAATCTTTTAAAGTTTTTATTTAACTTCTCAGCAATCTATTTTCTTTTTGTACTACTTCTATTTTCTGTTTGTTTTCTGTTACACCTCGCACAACTTCATGAAATTGACTTGACAGAGAATTTATTGTTTCTTGCAATGCAGTCAGCTGATCAAGTTTGCCGAGTTGCGTCTTTATTCCCACTAATTCTTCTTTTAATGTTCCATTACAATCTTTACATATATCCCATATGTACTCTTCATTCTCATTTTTTAAAAAGTATTCAAATTGTCTTTTATCCAATCCTGTACAAAATGCATGTTATGTTTTTTTCGCACTTGTCACACTGAATGCTATCTTCATTATCTTTTACCTCCATTCTACATTTACCACATAAAATCTTTGGATTTTTTATGCTACGGCGCACAGTGGCTGAAAATCGTTTTTCATTGGCCAAAATTCTGTAACTTTTGAACCGATCAAAATATTGGAGTAATTTTTATTTTAATGGATAGATATTTAGTTCAGCTTGACTCAGTTTTAATTACATTGAAATTGATTGAGGACTTTTTAAGGAATTCTAGGTCAAAGTTGAACTTTTGAATTTTTTTAACTTTTAGAGTGAAATATGGGTTTATTATATTTTTATTTATTAAAAAATTTAATATATGGAAATTAATAATAATTATAAATATTTTTTGTTATAATGAAATTTTTTTAATGTTACACTAAAAAAATTTTTACACTAAAAAAATAGTAAAATCAACTGGAGATTTTGCTATTATTACAGAAAAATTAAAAATTTTTTGCTGTCTAATTTGCAAATTTGTTTACAATCAAAGAATAGTTACACTTAAAAAAAACGTGAATAATATTATCTAAAAATATTGCTATTACTATAGAAAAATTTATTATTTTTTGCTGTCAATTTAAAAAACATATTAAAAATAAAAACTGCAATAAATTTTAATAGCATTTGCAACAATGGTAGGTTCTGTTTATTATTATTTTTTACTAATACTATGTTTTTCGTACTTAAATAACAATGAAAGGCAATTATAATTATTATTCATTTGACTCAAATATTGATTGCAAATATTCCATATTTTGTTCTGTGCTATTTCTGTTCTTTAGTAGTTTTATGGCTTCTTCATCTAAGTCCCGATGTTCCACTTTCCATTGATTTCGAATACTGGAGATGAACGGATCTGACGTTGCCAATAATATATTAAATAGATCTTCATTAGTGGAATTTCTTGAAATTTTTCTAGTATTGTGCTCTCTATAAAATCTGTAATCCTTGTTCCTTTTTTCCTGAGCCTCCTCTGATAGATCTCCAAGTGGCAGCAAATGATATTTAATGACATCTTCTCCATGATAAAGGATTTTGTGAACTGTTGCAGACATATTTCTCCATGGGTAGTTGGTTGTATATATTTTTGCAGTTTCCTTAGCATAATCTCCAAATTTTCTAGAGTCAATTTCTTCATTGCACGCAAGTACTTCTAGGATTATTTTAAATCTAAAAATAAGGTTTAAATTAGGGATGTAACGATACGCCGTTTTGCCGATCCGATACCGATTCCGATACTTAAAAAAAATATCGCCGATACCGATTCCGATACCGATACGAATATTGAAATTGAGTTCAAGTTTAGATTAACAAAACTCAAGAGGGGCAATTTTTTTATTATGCAACATTACAGTGTAAGAGATTATTAATATTTAAAATAGATATTAATACAGTATATAAAATTGGAAGTAATTTTTAAGGAACTACATTTTCATTGCTTTCAAAGAATCTATATTAAAAATATGCAGATCATTAGTAGAAAAGCCAGTACAAATTTGTAATTACTTTATAATTTTAAAAAATACTCGCCATGCTTTTTAAAAATTTGATTTCTTAAAGGACATTTATCAACTAATATTCTTCTAAATAACTTATTAGCTTAATTATTAAAAGTCTGCTAAAAGTTTATATTTATTCACTTAAATTTACATGAAAACACAGTTTTGTGTTTAAATTCGCATAAAAAGAAAGAAGTTCTGAAAATGGGTAATTTTTCATCCTTTTTTAACCGACTTCCAAAAAGAAGAAGGTTATCAATTCGTGTGTGTTTTTTTTTACTTTTTTATGTTTGTACACGCATAACTCTGTCATTTGTGAAGCGATTTTAAAAATTATTTTTTTGCTGGAAAGGGTTTGCCTGCCGTTTGGTCCCATAATTTTTTTTTTGAAAATCGGAGGGGGGAGCCATGCTGTCATTTGTGAACCGATTTTTAAAATTTTTGTTTTGTTTGAAAGGGTTTGACAAAAACTGGTCCCAATTTTTTTTCGAAAATCGGAGAAGCAAGTTTGCTCCCCCTCCCCACCAATCCATAACTATGTCATTTGTGAACAGCTTTTCAAAATTCTTGTGTTGTTTGCAAGGGTTCGCTAGTAGTTTAGCCCCATAATTCTTTTCGAAAATGGGAGGGGGAACCATGCATGTATAACTTTGTCATTGGGAACCGATTATCAAAATTTTAATTTTTTTTTTGAAAGGGTTTGACTACAGTTTTTTTTCGAAAATCAGTTGTGAAATTTGCTGCAAACCCCCCTTCAGGTTGGTACCATAATTGTTCTCCAAAATCTGTGCGGAATTTCCCCTTCCCCCAGAAATATTAATTATCGCATAGCTCCTCCATTTATGGGCCGAATTCCAAAATTTATTTTTTGTTTGGAATGGTTTGCCTAGAGTTTGGTCGCATAATTTTTCTACGAAAATCTGTGGGGCAAGTCTTCCACGCCTCCACCCAAAATATTTATTAGAGCACAATTCCTCCATTGGCATACCGATTTTCAAAATTGTTTATATGGAAGGCCATCAAGTATATTACTCTTTATACTGAAGTCGGGTTTTTTTCCAGAATTATTTGAGGAATCATTATAGAACACCGAAAAAGAAATTTGTCCTAACATCACTTCAAATTCGGTGATTGGTAATGGAAAAAGGGAACTTCTTGCAATGACAAGCAAATGTGAAACTAATTGGAAATTATGCAAATTCGCAATATTTCCGGATCGCGACTGCTACATTTTCATGATTTCTTTATAACGTCTTTTTTTGCTGGGAATAAGATTTAAAAAACAACGAATTGAATTTGAGTTCATGGTAAAATTAACAATAAATAAATTATTGTTTTTGTAAAATAACAGCGTAAAATATTATTCATTTTTAAAATTGATATTACTAAGATTTAAAAAATAACGAAATGAATTTAGTTCTTGGTAAAATTAACAAAAAAATAAATAATTTGTTTAAAAAAAACTGAAAAAATTTTTTAAAGTATCGTCGTATCGACAGTAAAATATCGCCGATACCGATGTATCGGAAAATCTGAAGTATCGCCGATATATCGGTATCGGTATTCGTTACATCCCTAGTTTAAATCCACTCCTGTTATTTCAGATGCTGTTTCTGGATCTGAAAAGAATCTTCTTGCGGTATTGCCATCATTTGTATTGCCTGACCCTTGTTTTGGCTGATCTATAATCAATCCTAATTTGCGATATTCATCTTGAACATGTTTCTTTTTTGAACTTCTTAACTCTTTGTTGGTTTCGTTGTTTCTTATTGATCCTGAAGACCCGAAATCCAAATCATAACTGATTTTTAGTATGTGTTCCATAAGTCGTATTCTTGCATGTAGTGGTGATAATCCAAATTCATATGCATCGGTATTATCTAATGATTTTGTCGGGACTTGGTTTAATTGGGTTGATGTTGCTTGGCATATAATGCAGCTGGATGCAGCCTTCGTGCTAGTCAAAGCCTGACCTACTTTTCCATCTATCATTGTCAGCACTAATTGGTAGCTTACTTCAATTTGCTGCCCATCTAACTGTAATGGTAATGGCTGTAGTGTTGCAATTTGGGTCTTGATATCACTAACTTCTTTGTTAATGGCATCATGAGTTTCTTTTTTGAATTTAAATTTGATTGGCCTGCAGTATTTCGTAGAAGATGGTGTCTCATTTTTCCAAATATCCATTGTTTGCGTTGTACTAGTCGAAGGCTCTGAATCTTCCAAAATCTTTTTCAATCGCAATGGTACAAATGATACCATGAACATATCTGAGTCCGATATATTTTTACATACAGCTTGTTTGTATTGTTCTTGTCCCGAAGAACCATCACATCCCCATTTACAAAAAAGAATTAAATTTGTGTTTCCATATTTCTTTAACTCATTTCCTGTTATTGATTGTAGCAAGCGTTCGGCTGTGTGATCAAGTAGATATTGTAGTTGTACCTCTGCAGAAATTGGTGTGATTGTAATAGTGTCCTTTCATGGCAAACAGTCCATTTTAGCAGCGGTTATGTGATGATATGCTGGATACATATATGAGCCTTTTTCAATCGCACGCAGTCTGAGCTTAATATATTGCTGTTTTGTTAATTTCAAATCCAGAAATAATGCTAATGCCTCCTCATTTGTGTACTGTATTGCATCACTCGGAGTTGGTATACTTTTAAGAATCCGTTTTGTTCTCACTGGACTAGCTTTAAAAACTTTTTCAATGATATCCACTTTTGTTAATTGGTTCTGTGATCGTAATTGATGTAGGAAAGATTCTTTTATATTTGTACAACCAATTGCATCGTTAATATCTTTAAGTTTCCGCCTCTTAGATCTATCGCTGCAGTTGCCCATTGATGATTTGCGTGGTCTTCCAGCCTTTTCTTGCTTTGCTGTTTCTGCAGCGACAGTAAGTTGGCCTAGCTAAGAACATCTTCCTGGTTTTTGTTTCTAAAATATTCTTCGGCCAGTTCTTTATAACTGAAGCTCTCCATATTTTTCTGAATATTTTTATTTGTGTCTGTTATGTTTTATCCGTACACTTAAAGGATTAACTTATTACTGAGTAATCCCTTATCGAATCCGTAGTTTTATACATTTTTAGATACATGTTATTCACACATTGATCTTTAATTTCATAGCAGGTAGTGCTTAAATTGAAAAAAACTGCACATGTTATCCAGACCTTAATATCAGGTAAAACTGATTAGTATCTCGTTATAAAATTGTTTATGACTTTGGTTGACCCTAACATTTGATAACAGGTAAATTTAGAAAGAGATCATATGTTTACTGTAGAACCTATTGTGATAATTTTATGACTTATTTTTTGCTGATCAAAACAAAGCCATTAAACCCTTTCGCAGGTATTATATTTAATTTTTTTAGTTTTACGTAGTCTAAAGTAAAAAAAAAAACATAAACTTTTAGGCAAAAAAGTGAAAATTTAATACACCATTGTATACGAGTACTTATAGGGCTGTTTAAATTAATTTGAATTTTTTTTAGAGTAATTTCATTAAAATGAAAAAAGTGTTCTACCCACGGCTCGTCACGGGTGCAAAAGTATATATAGCGTTAAAGAGGACACTTTCACCTTTCTCTTGGTGGTATACGTTTCTTGTTCCCTTTTGTTCCTTAGCGGTTCTATTCCACTAAAATTTAAATTTGAGAAAAATATAGTAGTTTCATTAATATTTCATAACGCCCTTAATATTAAACGCTAGAGCTGTGACCACTTACAACAACTAAAGACTATAATCCCACCAACATTATAAAAAAGACCGCAGGCCATTATCGATGATAGCTTGCGAGTAGTAAACATTTATTTTTGATAAAAAAACAAAAGATAAACACCTTTTCCTGAAATTAAAAAAACAGTTGAGTTTGAAAGCATGCCACGCCCACAATTATCAATAGTTTAACCTAATTTTTTGGCTACCTTAATCTGGATATATTAGCTATAAAAAGGCGTACAAATTTTAAAAATCAGCGACAAAAAAAATTTGACTTTTGGCCAATGAAAAACGATTTTCAGCCACTGTGCGGCGTGTTTTTCCAGCCATTCATTCCTCAATCAATTATTGTTTTTTATACTTTGTTTTAGGTATATAACAATAACTGACGTTTAAAAGCAGCAAATAAAAATTTATTTTGTAAAACTAAAAAAATAAAACTTGGAGATAAAGAAAAAAAGACGTGACGTTATCGATGGTTGCCAACTTTTCTTGACAAAGTTTTAGTAAAAACTCTCAGCTCCGCAGCAAGTTTTAAGCCCCCTAAGTACTTTACGTATTATGTGAACAGACCCAAAACTCCTAACTGTGTCTTCAATATGCATATGTTTGTAGACCGGAACCAAAAGAATATTACATATAAAATGGCCTGATTCAAAACTTCACCTCTGCACCGAGGGAGACTATAGAGAATCGAATCACAATACAGGGAAATTCAAATTAAAGAAAAAAGTTTTTCGCTCCACCCTATTAAACATTCATTAATGAATTAAAATGCGTGCAAAACAAGTGTTTAGAAAATAGCACTAAGGCAACATTGTTTTAATAATATGACATGCTTAATTTAAATATGTTGTGATGTAATAGATACATATTTTTGTTAGGAATGAATTTTATTGTTTGAAACTAGACATTCTATCATAAAAATAAAATTAACAACTGCATTAACATATTAGTTTTTATTAGGATTGAATAGTTTGTTGCATATTAGGGTGGGCCGAAAAATTTTTTTTTCAATTTTAATAGGGTTCAACGATAAAAATGGTGCCCAAATGCCAAAGTTGTATTAAAATAATTTCCCTTTTGTTTCCTTAACAAAATATTTTTTTGGAAGATTGAAGTTTTCTAATGTTTTTTAGGGTAATTAAAATGTGCTAATTTCGCTCATTCTCCAGATAGCCGTACATTTGTGTTTTTCGAAAATCATTTGAAAATCGAAAATCAAGAACTGGAAATTTTAAATCTTCCAAAAAAAATTTTTTCAAGTAGTGCTCTCAATCTTCCGATACAATTCGGAGACAACAAAACTTAAAATATTTTAATAAAACTTTAGGTGTTAAGCTTGCCATTTGTCACCTTTTTATCGTTGAGTCCTATTAAAAATAAAAATAAAAAATAAAAATTGTTCGGCCCACGCTATTGAGCATATATGAGAATATACAGAATATATTACTTAAGTCTAGTTTGCTAGATAAATTTTGAGATTTTTTGTATTACTCATTTAAAAGATATTAAATTAAAAAAATATTTTTTAGTTTTTTACTCATAATGGTCAAAATTGAACTATTTCTTTTTTTAATTTTTGTTTTTAGATGTTTTTTGGATTTTAAATTTTAAATCGTGTTTTTCAAAATGACGGTATCCTTCAAATTTTTTAATTTTAAGCTTTTATCAACCAACAACTTTTAAGCCCTGTAGTGGCTAATGGAGTATTTATTTAGATTTTTTTTTAATTTTTCTATATTGGTCATTTTGCCTCTTTCTGCAAAAAAGGCAAAACACCCTCATGCAGCGGCGAATCAACGGGCTGGAATGTTCTACAAAAATATTTGCTGTGAAATTGTGCCCGCTTTATCGCCGGTGAAAATTATTGTTTTCCCATTTTAGGATAAGGGCAAAACGACCCACATAGTGAATAGTTAGAGGGTCATATATTATACCCTAAACATAAGACTTAAAAGATTAATTATGCTTTACAAAAAAATTTTTTTTTTAGATTTTCAACAATCAAAAAAATATAATTAGTTAGTAGGCCACTACCGGACCGGGCTTAAAAGTTGTCGGGTTGATTGAACTTTAAAATTACAAACCTTCGAAAATTCAAATCCAAAAATCTTGGAATATTTTTATGTAAAAACATCTAAAACAAAAATGTAAAAAAAGTGTTCAATTTGGACCGTTATTAAGGGCCTCAATTTGTAAAATCAAACTAATTTGCGTTTGCGTTTATAGTTGGAACGCAAACGAAAAATTTTTCTATTTTGTAAAGCGCTACGTTATTTTGTTTTCAAGTCAAAATGTTTAAGTGTTGGAATGATAAATAATTTTACATCAAAATTACAAATTTATTTTTAATTCAATAATTTTCTTTTTTCAATGCAATAAAATTTAAAATATAGACGTTACATACATAATCAAGTACGAATTAAACCGACTCACTTTGTGTGAAGATGAGAAACGCAATTCGTTAACCGTTTCAAATAAAAAATCGGTTAGTTTTGGTAGGACTTCTAAAACATTTTTCTCTAGAGATGACCATTCTGTATATCTAAGCAAGGTACATATAAATATTTCTGTAGGCTTTTGTTTCCAATACAACGTGATATGCACTATAATATAGTGCATATCATATCATATCTGCACGTAAGTGTGTATATAGTAGGGTATTCATTTAACCGGGTTTTTGCTTTAATCGGTTAATCGCTCGATTAATTAATCGAGGTTTTGGCTTAATCGGTTAATTGCGGTATTAACCGGTTAACCGATTAATGAAGTTTTTTTATAAATCAAGTAATTTTAGCAAATAAAATTGCATAAATTATCTTTTATTTTGAATTTATTAGTAAAAAAGCAATAACATAATTCAGCAATAACATAATTCAAGCAAAAGAAATCATAAATATGTAAACATTAAAAAATTAACAAGTTTGTGAGATCATTATATCAGTTATTTCAATAGTTTAAGGAGATCTTCTAGAACAATCTTTAAGAAAAATAATTTCTTTAGTTTTGATGAAACTTGGCTTGAAAAAATCCTTTCATTTATTGTAGAAAATGAAGAAATCGAAAGCAGTCCATAATACAAAACATCTAGTATCTCAGTCCTTTTCCTGGATTTCTCTAAACTTATAAAATTTTCCATTATGCCATTAGAGTCCTGTTTTAATTTTTTTTCAAATGCTTAACACTTCTAATTGTTTCGGTTAACTCTGTTAAAAAACATTTCTTGTATTAGTATCGATAGTTTCTTCTGTTGTAAGGTCGTCATCTAATTCATGCTGGCAGAGCTCAGCCAAAAAAGTTTATTTCCGAATTCCTTAGTTTCCGTTTTTGTGCTGTATTTTTTTAGAACACAGTTGCTAGAAAGAAATATTCCTGAGTGGAGGTATAAAATAATTGAATTCGTCTCTCATTAAATCGAGTCCTTAGATTTTTAATTAAATCGTTGGCAACAGTATTACGAGTATTAGATTTTATAAAACTATTAAACAAAAACTTAATAAATAATTCCCTCAAGTTCAATTAGAGTAAGTAAACTAAATTCTTTTATAGACACGTCCAAAGATTTTAATGTTTTACTTAAGTTAAAATAACTGAACACACTTATTTGTTTGTATGAAAAGTAATTTCTAAACACATACATTTTGTATATTATACGAAACAAATAATTAAACACGCAAAAAATACGTTATAATACTACAAAATACGAAAAAATTTGCTACGTCTGTTAATCGGTTAATCGACTGAAATTAACCGGTTTAACCGTTAAACGAAAAAAGCCAATTATAAATTAACCGGTCAGTTAATCGGGTAGTAATTAACCGGTTAACCAATTAACGGTTAACCGGTTAATTACAGTGTTACAAGCTCCTCTGGTGTCAAGTAGAGGCATTGAGTTGTTTTAAGCTGTATAGCCATTTTATTAGTTCTTTTCCTTCGCCGACGATGCTGCTACAATACCGATGAAGGAGGGTGCTGTGAAGTACATTAGGATATGTTAGTATTAATCACTGCCGGTACTACCAAGGTCATCAGTGCGCTACGCCTTCACCACTTTAACAGTCCAACGACAACCAACACAATAACACACTAATGCAGATGAGAAAAATGCATGATGTTGCTGGCTTACCTGAAACTATTCTTGAACTCAAGACTTCAGGGTTTGTAGTCCAACGCGCCAACTATTCAACCAACAGCACCCCCACAAAGGCTAGTGGTAATGAAATCTTTGGCATTGCTCATTTTACTTTGCATAAATGCATAAGTACCCAGCAAAATTATCCGTCTACCGGAAGCAGGTTTATAAGGGAGAGATTTCGGTAATCTCCCTTACCAACCTGCTTCCGTATTACATGATTTTTGCATGGGATGTCCCACTTGGTAGGTCTGGACCAGTCATGCCAACTTTTGGAACCCAAAAAGCGCAAAAAATTTTCAAAAACGGGTTAAAAAGTGCTAAATTGAAAAAAGACAAGTATAAAGCAATATCCAGTAAAATATTTTGAAAAAGCGCAAAAAGGGCTAACTTTAAAGCACGTTTAAATTTTTGAACCAACTTAAAATCACCTCCAATTTTTAAAAATATAGAACATTGCTCTAGACTCTTCTTATTATTATTACTGGTACAGCGAACTAACAAAAGAAAATGAGTAAAAACGATGTTAGCATATTAATTCACAAGCCGATATGCTAGAATAAAAGAAGAAAAAGTTCGCAAAAACGAAAAATGTACCCATATTGACCAAAAAGTAAAAAGGGGCTAAAAGGGCCAAAAGGGCCAAAAGATAATTGTAAAAAGTGCTAAATTTGCGCGTTATTTTGTTTGGGGCTAGACATTTTTTTCGCGTTTTGAGTAACTAAAAACGGGCTAAATCTAGTCCGAAAAGGGCTAAGTTGGCATCCCTGGTCTGGAGGCATGAGATTCTTTTTGCGCATCTTAGATGCATTAATCTTATGTCTTTTTTATATGTATATAATTAAAAAAAACTTTTGCTCTTTATATCACAATTTCACCTACACTTGGATAAATTTTTTATTTGAAATTATTTTATGTTGTTTTTATGTTTTCTTTATGTATTAATGGTGCAAACACAATTGGAAACTATATTTCACTAATATTTACTTTCATTAAATACTTGTTGCTCGCGTATTGAATCTGGAATCGATCCCACGATCTCCGCATGGTAGGCGAGAACACTAACCACTAAGCTACCGAGAAACATTTATTTTCATACACAATTCAATGGAAGAATAAAAAATATAATTACGAAGGAAAAATAGCACTCGCATCCATATTTGTATCCACGTAAGAGAGAGAGGATGCACTATAAGCTAGTTTGAGTTAAAAAAAAAAAAACTTCGAAAAAAACTTGAAAAGAAAACGTAATTGCCGACCACCTTTCTCGTGTGTGCGTTAAATTTATTCATTCGCTTACGTTATTGCAATCTTGTAAGACAGAGGTGATGCACTGTTTGCTTTTGCGCATCTCCGAAGCCCTTCTATTTAATCTTACTGCATCCTTGTACCAAATTTATTTTTGCTGGGTACTTATTAGTGCTTCTGCCAATGAAGACACAAATTTTTACGCACTAATTTTGTATATAAAATTTCAATTAGTATTCCGTATTCTATAAAAGTACCTATTCATTTAACATTATTATCAAAACATTGCAAGTTTTTCGAAACAAATCATAGACAATTGAAAAATACTCAACGTTTGAAAAAACTATTTTGTTCATTAAAAACGTTTTGTTCTGTTATACAAAATAAAATTTTTTTACGTAACGAAAAATTTCGTTTATAAATGTTTTACAAAATTTTAAAATAGAAATAAACCAAAAATTTCTGCCTGAAACGTTTTGTTCTGTCTTACAAAATTAGGCCATAAGAAAGTTATGAGCAAACAAACTAAAAAATTAATTTTTTTGAAGAATTGATATCTATTGAAAGAGTAATCGAAAAAATTTCAAAATTTGCCAGGAAGGATTTTTTGAATGGTACTAAAATATTTCACAAAATTGGGCGTGGAATGCCCCAAATAGAAATCTAGTTTGCTATTATATGTGTAAGCTTACCAATTCCACGAAGAATTTCTTTTGATGAAATCCCAGAACTAGCAACAGAAAGACCTGAAAATTTAAGCAGAATTTGATTAAAAACTCCTATTAACATTTAATAAATAATAAAAAATTAAATAACAATAAACACTCTCTCTACATGATGATCAGAGTCATTTTAATTATTAAGCTTGACATGACAAAACAAAGTATAAACATACATATCGTCACAAGTAGAAAGGCCCTAACTCAAATAATCGTAACTTTAAAGGAGAATGTAAAAACATAATAGAAACTGTAATTTTCAAAATGTAACTTTTTTAAAGGCATGTTTTAATGAAAATGAAACACAAATTTGATGTTAAGATTTTTTTTTTAATTTTATATAGGTATGTGTGTGAAATATATTGGAGTCACTGAAAAACTAAATTTCGTAAAAAATACGAGCTAGGGCCTTTCTGCTTGAAACCATTGATATATACTTATGTATGTATGTATGTATGTATGTATGTATGTATGTATGTATGTATGTATGTATGTATGTATGTATGTATGTATGTATGTATGTATGTATGTATGTATGTATGTATGTATGTATGTATGTATGTATGTATGTATGTATGTATGTATGTATGTATGTATGTATGTATGTATGTATGTATGTATGTATGTATGTATGTATGTATGTATGTATGTATGTATGTATGTATGTATGTATGTATGTATGTATGTATGTATGTATGTATGTATGTATGTATGTATGTATGTATGTATGTATGTATGTATGTATGTATGTATGTATGTATGTATGTATGTATGTATGTATGTATGTATGTATGTATGTATGTATGTATGTATGTATGTATGTATGTATGTATGTATGTATGTATGTATGTATGTATGTATGTATGTATGTATGTATGTATGTATGTATGTATGTATGTATGTATGTATGTATGTATGTATGTATGTATGTATGTATGTATGTATGTATGTATGTATGTATGTATGTATGTATGTATGTATGTATGTATGTATGTATGTATGTATGTATGTATGTATGTATGTATGTATGTATGTATGTATGTATGTATGTATGTATGTATGTATGTATGTATGTATGTATGTATGTATGTATGTATGTATGTATGTATGTATGTATGTATGTATGTATGTATGTATGTATGTATGTATGTATGTATGTATGTATGTATGTATGTATGTATGTATGTATGTATGTATGTATGTATGTATGTATGTATGTATGTATGTATGTATGTATGTATGTATGTATGTATGTATGTATGTATGTATGTATGTATGTATGTATGTATGTATGTATGTATGTATGTATGTATGTATGTATGTATGTATGTATGTATGTATGTATGTATGTATGTATGTATGTATGTATGTATGTATGTATGTATGTATGTATGTATGTATGTATGTATGTATGTATGTATGTATGTATGTATGTATGTATGTATGTATGTATGTATGTATGTATGTATGTATGTATGTATGTATGTATGTATGTATGTATGTATATATGTATGTATGTATGTATGTATGTATGTATGTATGTATGTATGTATGTATGTATGTATGTATGTATGTATGTATGTATGTATGTATGTATGTATGTATGTATGTATGTATGTATGTATGTATGTATGTATGTATGTATGTATGTATATTTAAACATGACATCCTAAGAAATCTTTTTTATGACTGATAAATCAGTGAACGTTTAAACTCTAGTTTTGTTAAACTAAGCTAAAATTTAAATCTAGTTTTAACTTAACAGCAGTAAATCATTTCCTATGTGTTATCCCGGGTTTAAACAATAATAAACGATACATGTCAAAAATACCTGGTTTTGTGGTGGAATATCGATCTAAAACATATGGTTTATATTGGTATTTTTTGCGTTTAATATATGGTTTTTAAGTTTACTGATTTATATATTTGCTGGTTTAAATTAGGAATGTAACGAATACCGATACCGATACCGATATATCGGCGATACTGCAAATTTTCCGATACATCGGTATCGGCGATATTTTACTGTCGCTACGACGATACTTTAAAAAAATTTTCTTTGACAAATTATTTATTTTTTGTTAATTTTACCAAGAACTAAATTCATTTCTTTGTTTTTTAAATCTTATTCCCAGCAAAAAAAGACACTCCAAAGAAGTCATGAAAATGTAGAATTCGCAATCCGGAAATATTGCAAATTTGGATAAATTTTTAATTAGTTTCACATTTGCTTGTCATTGCAAGAAGTTCTCTTTTTCGATTACCAATCACCGAATTTGAAGCGATATTAGGACAAATTTCTTTTTCGGTGTTCTATAATGATTCCTCAAAAACAGGATGAAAAATTACCCATTTTCAGAACTTGTTTCTTTTTATGTGAATTTAAACACGAAACTGTGTTTCATGTAAATTTAAGTGAATAAATATAAACTTTTAGAAGACTTTTAATTATTAAGCTATTAAGTTATTTAGTTGATAAAAATCGATATTTTAAAAAGCATGGCGAGTATTTTTTAAAATTTTTTTAAAATTATAGAGGAATTACAAATTGCTTTTCTACAAATTATCTGCATATTTTTAATATAGATTCTTCAGAAGCAATGAAAATATAGGTCTTTAATTACTTCCAATACTGGGTTAATATCAATTTTAAATATTAATAATCTCTTACACTGTAATTTTGTATAATAAAAAAATTGTCCTCTTGTCCTTCAATATTCGTATCGGTATCGGAATCGGTACCGGCGATATTTATTTTTAAGTATCGGAATCGGTATCGGATCGGCAAAACGGCGTATCGTTACACCCCTAGTTTAAATACAATTTAAACCAAAAACAGTGTTTAACTTGCACTGATTTATTAGCCCTTAGTCATTCAATATTAAAAGCATTTATTTGTTAATTTTTTTAACTAATGAATTGCAAAAAAAAAGAATTTGTAAATATTTGCACATATATAATTTATTTACTATTCCACAATTTGTAAAATACAATATAAGAAAAACAATAAAATATTTTAAAAATACTTGCTAAAATTATTTATTTGCATAGAAAATAAATAAGAAAAAGAAAAAACTTGAAAGACAAAATATTTATTTAATTTTATGCAAATTCTTGAGCAAATCTTGATTATTTATTTAGAGCTTAATTTTGCTGTTGTTTGTTTGTTTGTTTATTAATTTTTTTGGGGTTTTTGTGGTTTCCCAACATAAAAACTATTTAAACTCAAACAAACGTTTTTATTGTTTCTCAGTTTTGGATTTTGTTTATTTCTTTAATTTCTTTGTTAATGATGTGAATTTTAAATGAGTGTGTGAATTATTTCATTGGGACTTCGTTACAGTGATGGTAACCGTATAGTAATTACCGCTTTGTACGGTAATTTCGGGCCCAAAAAGGTAAAAAGGTAATTTCATTAAAAATAAGGTAATTTCAAAAAATTTTAAGTTAAGAAACTCAACAATACATACACAAATTGAATTTTGGTGGTTGTATGAAATTCGTGATTTTTATCAATTGAGTTCCCTCATTTACTTGTGAATAAATTCATATCGATTTTAATAAAAAACGGGTTTTTTATGGTACTTTTGTAGCATTTATTAAATCAGTTAGGAGTCGATTACGCCAAAAAATAAAAAAATATCTATCGTGTATATTTGCGTACAACCTTCAATGTCGTTTTTTCCATTCCAAGTTTGTGGCATATGCTCCAAACCAATAATAAAATATATATTTCTTCGCCTAAAAACCCGTTACAGATAAACCCGGTTTCGGATCAAGTGGTCAAATTTAGACCACCGGACGGGCTTCTAGTTCAAATAAATTGTTTATGAATACTGCTGTTGTTTTAACTAAAAACCTTTGCGTACGGTAATTTCCTCTTAAAAATGGTAATTTTCCGAGGACCGTACGGTAATGAAAAAATAAAAGTTAACATCACTGACTTTCATCAAGCCGGTTAGAAATTAACATCTTTTTACTGAAAGTAAAAAAACTTGAAAAAAACACTAAAGGCACTGCTGAACATTTTAAAAAGCACCAAGTTGGTGATTTTTCTTATTAAAGCGCCACAGCTAAAATTTTGTCGTTTTGAGACATCAAAAAGCAATAAAAATAGTGCCAAAGGCACTAAGTTGGCATCGCTGAAGTATACAGAGGACAAGGTAACTCCTAGTTGGTGTCCTAGAAAGGAACGCAATCTACGAGTTATCTCGTAGTTTGTAATCAACGTGTTAAGTTACTTTATCAAGATGCACATTAAAATTCTCGCAATAAATTCCCGGGATTGAAAATGTTGCACAGTTTCCGAGAATGTATGCAAAACGGAACTATTTTTTTAGTTAACTACAAAAAGGATAAAATATCGCCAAAAATTTTAAAAGTCGCAAAATGAGATGATTTTGAAATACGTAGTCACAAAAAAGTGCCTGGCCGTCAAAAAGGTCGCAAATAGCGACTTTAGTCGACGAACGGCAACGCTGAAAAAAAGTCTGAAACAATTTTGCTATTTAAAAAAGCAAAACCTTGTCGATGGTTACAACAAAAAGATGTTGTTTAAACCACAGAATATGAAATAGAACACCCAATTTTGACGTTTAAAAAAGGCTGTTATCATATGTTATGCATTTTTACATCCAAAATGTTCAATTACTACTATAATATGAAAGAGATAGTCAAATTGGAAACAATAAGGTTTTCTATTTCTTTCATGTACGGCCCTGTTCGGGAAACCGAATCCAAGTAAATTTCTCGGTTTCCAAAAATAAATAATGCCCCCATCGATGTATTTTAAATCGTATATAGTAAATTAATTGCAGATATGATATTTTAAGGTCTAAGAAATATGAAATTGCAAGAAAGTATGAAAAAAGTTTGCTATTAGTGGATTTAATTTTTCTATATCGAGCGTTTTTAAATCGACTCGATTTACAGAACAGGTAGGATAATCTTCGTTATGTTGTTGTAAGCTGTCAGGTCTAGTTAGTAGTGTATGGTTTAAAATATCTAGAAAGTTTTTGTGTTATTTGTGGTGGTTATATCGTAAGCACAGTCTAACCCGACACGTCAACTTTGACAGGTCAAAATTACCCAGATCAGCTTTTTCTGCCGGCGAGTTTAGAAAGAGACAACAATTACGTATTGGTGTTTCATTCTATCCAATTAAAAGTGTGCACATTTTATTCGTAAGAAAAAAAATGGAAACACTAATACTTTCTTATTTCTCTTTAGTGATGCTGGCCACTTCAGCTGAGACGGCAATATCTTCCGGCTCATGTCGCGTCTGGTTAGACTGTGTCGTAAGCCTATCACAAACTTCGTAAAAGCCATTTCCATAAAACAAATTTATTTTAGGTTTAAGACAAATTTGTAGAAAAGTTAGAAAAATTAACAGAATCTTCAATTACAGTAATTTCCAATTATAATTAAACTTAAAATAAAAGTGTTTTCTAATATAATTATGGATGGCTGAACCCGAAATTGAAATTAATTAATTTTTCCTACGAACCATTTTCGAAATACCAGCGTAAGACGTAATTTTTTCAACTAATCGCGTTTTTCGCGGATATCTCGAAAACTGTTCATGGGAAAAATAAATTAATATCAGTTTCATGTTCAGCTATCCCTAGTTATCTTAGAAACCAGTTTTGCTTTAAGTTTCACTTATATTGCAAACTATTGCAATTGAAGATTCTACTAATTTTTCTAACTATTTCTACAATTTAGTCAATAACTTTATATATAAGACTTTACCACTTTAGGGCTAAGTAGTCTCAGTAGACATGAAACAAAACATATATTTATTTTGAAAATTTTAAAAATTAAGTTTTTTAAAATATGGCGATTTTAAATTTCGGGAATCTAAATATATTTTGTGCTCCGCAAGCATTTTAGGTTACGGTATGTTACTGAGATCTGTAACTTAACCACTTTTGCAGATAATGAAAATTTTTTAAGGAAACTCAGAGTTATAGATATATTGTTTTTAGTTTTGATGACGAGTTGGAGATAAAAAATTTGACATCCAGTACTTTAATATACACACAAAGTTTTATCAAAAGCGAAGATGGTGAGGTCCACCTATTGGTTGATTTGACGTTGAGTTACTCATTAGGTGCATACCATCTATAAACCTATTTTAAAATTTTCTTGTAATTTACGTTTTAGTAAAATACTAAACATAAATCATACTGTTATGGTAAATTCAACAACAAAGCTAACAGAATATAAAGGAAAAGTTGCAGTAGGTGCCGAACTAGACTCCGAACAGAGAACTTTACGGTTGTCACAATAATGCGACAATATTGCAGGCACATAAACAAAATGACAGCTTGTTGTGATTTTGGCGCATTGAATTGTTAAATTGAAATATGATACCACAAAATGACAACAAAAGAAATATCCAATGTGTACGAAGAAGATGTTTTCAAAGATAAATTGAAAAAATTCATGAACAAAAATGCGTCATCTAAATTGGGCCAAAGTATACAATATAATCATCACCAGGGATAGGACTTTCATGCAACTAAAAATTAAAAATATGCTCAAAAATAGCCATTTACCTATGAACAAAGCACCAAAACTAAAATAGTATGGAAATAATTTTAAAATATTTTATTATTGTTTAAAGAAAGAAAACTTAAAATAAACACAATAATTCATGTAATAAAGCTAATAAAGGTAGAGTTAGCCGACTGGAACGGAATGCAACTGTAACTTAGTGTCCACACCTGATGAATTTTCATCATAACACCTAATAAAACGTCGGCAGAGAAATTGTAAATTTTTCATTCATATCAATACATAGGGGTAGACGTTGCTGAATTTATATCATAATGAATCATATTTTCTTATTCGTCGTACAGCTAAGATCGAACATTTAGACCTTTATATGGATAACAATAACCACCAAAATATATTGAATATTTTTATTATAAGATTTATTTAATATTATCACAAAATTTATGTTTTTTCAGTAAAAAATATTTATTTCTTGTAATTTGCACTAATTATAATAAAGAAAATAAACGATAAAGTAAAAACAACAAATAAAATGACGTTTCATATCATAATATATTCATCTGAGCTTGAGCTCTGATGATTATATCATAACGCTGATATAACATTAATAAATGGGGTCTATACCTGATGAATTTTCATAATGATATCAATTTGACATTCATCATAATATAAATTCATCAGGTGTGGACACTATATAAAGGAATGAAACAGTTGATCGATATTGTTATGTGCAGGGAAACCGCAAATATGCAAATGCACGCCTTTTCCTGTGCGATGTATTTAGTCACAAATAAGATATTTGTACGTTTCGGAGCTTTTTAAGAACTTTTTAATCGATTTGTTAGTGCATATTTCTGTATATTTTACCCTTTAAAGCCTGTTTTTCATATTTCAGACTTAGCCGCATGCTTAGGACATTTTTCTAGTTTTGTGGCATATTTGGCTCTTTTTCTGCATATTTTGGCTTTTTTAATGCTCAAATGCATATTTGTACAAACAACAACATCTGTTTTATAAACGGAAAAAAAATTTTAATTTTTCAGTAATTTTTTCAAATTTACAAATTTTTTCTTTGGTGATTTTAAACTTGCTCTAATATATTTTATCCCCAAATTCTTAAAAATTCTCTTAATACCAATAATTGATTCTGAGTTTATTCAAAGCTTTCACAATTTTAATTACTTTTTGGGGATTTTTGAGCAAACCAATTTTTTCGAGATTGTCCACTAACATATTTACATTTTATTAAGAAATAAACACGAAGAAAATAGTCGCGTTTTGTAAATATTTAAGCTATTTAGGCGATTTTTCTGATACATAGAAAACAATATAGAAACCGTGCGATGTATTAGTAAAAATTGAAGTCCATAAATAATTTGGGCCCTTGGTCCCCATCATTTTATATAGGAACAGATGAAAGCATAGGCTAGCATTGCTAAATCGACTTCCATGCCCATGATGGAACAGGACATATACTTCGTGGTATCAGAAATGAATATTATAAAAATTTTACACGAAATTATGACGTTTGTATATACTTTTAAGAGCATATTTTTTTAAAGCTCTAGATCATATTTTAATATTTTTAGTGCATATTTAATGCGCATAAAAAAACTTTTTTATTTCCGGTTTCCCTGATTATGTGTAAAGTAGTTCAAACGCTTATAATCAACTTAACAGGAATGTACAAACATGTTAAAAATTATATTTCCTTACATTTTAACGTAACATCACCTAAATTAAAAATAGTATACACAATTTATTAGAAAAAATATAAAAAAAATTTTAAATTCATAAGCCAAGCTAGGAATAAATCACACCTATCTCGAAAATGTCACCAACTCGCAAAAATCGCCATATTGGAAACAAAGTCTAAAATTTATTAAAACTCGCTTAAAGTGTAAGAAATATCAAGAACTCGGAAAAAATCACGAAAATTCGCAAAACTAACGCTAAAACTTAAAATATTACAAAGCGTAATATTGATAAAAAAAAATTCTCTAAAAATGTAAGAAAGCGAAAAAGTAGCTTTTATCGCGAACATTGCTGAAATTCGCGAAAGTTAAACAATCGGTAATAAGCCCTAAAATTTATTAGAATACAAAAAACCTGGAAGAGGACGCGAAAAGTCTCAAGTTCGACAAAAATTGCTTATTGTATTAATGAAATCACTAAAGCTATAAAGATTAAGAAAATCTCAATATATCGCGATCTGTGTGATTGATTCTGAAAGTGGCGAAAATTCGCAAGAACTGCTGACATTGTGACAATGACTTTCAAACGTTTTTGTTGCTTAATTCTAATGTTAGAATTAACATATTATTAATGTGTGCTTTTCTTTGGTTTTATAATTTTTATTTGGTTTATGTCAAAAATATTTGATACGTTTTTACAAAAATACACCTCTTTTAGACACGGTCCAGCTCACGGGAGGTCATCGCTAGACCCCGCAAATGTTTTGGAAAACCTCATTAAAAATACCGATCTTTAATATGAGAGGTAACAAAACTTTTTTTTTCTGTGAGTCAGTTTAATACACGTAACTATCGCGTCAATGACTGGTAAATTGACAAATGTGACATTAAAACCAAATTTTTCAATGGCATTAGAGCAGCGAAATTTAAATAGTTTTTTTAATAATGCACAATATCACTAGAACAAAAGGTGATAGAAAAAAACTTGCTATTTTCGTAATAACAAAACAACTAAAAACACGATTTTTAGCATCCTTCCAATAACAGTAAGATATCATGTAGCGCGATTCACTAAATTTTATAGCGATAATCGTATCGTTAAATTAAATATAACCAAAACATCGATTTTGCTATTCAGTAACATTTTTAACGATATTCGTTGAGGGTTAACTAACGACAATAATTTTTCTGTTCTTACTGAACAGACAATAGTCAGCTGTTCAGTCGTAGCCCGTACTTTATGCGCTACTGAAAAACTCACATATTTGATTATATTCAAATGACAGAGATTTTTGTCTATATTAATAACCCAGAAAGCATTTCAATGTTTTAAAGACCATTCCTGAAATATTAAGCGAAAAATACAAAAACTTAGTCAAATTATGCAAATTTTAGATGTAACTATCAGCCGTGTCACAAATTCCGTTTTGATTACGTAATTCTCATTCCGCAAAGAGATAATTTTTGGTGCTTTAAGTGTAGTGTGCAGTTCTGTCTGAATTGCAGGCTGCCATAAGAAGTATGTGGAAAAAAACTGAAATTCAGGTTCTAAAAATTTTCAGGCAACTTTCCTTTTGGTAATACACAGCTAAAGCGTAGTACGGAGTTCTTAAGGAATTTCACATTCCCATAAGAACTGTGTGTAAGAAATTACGGAAATTCACGTTGATAAATTCTTTAAAGAAATTTTCGTTTGCTAGTACGGAGTTCCAAAAGAAAAGTACAGGGAATTTTTGACCGTTATTGTCTATTACAGGGATGTTACAACTATAAGTGGAGACTTTTTTCCGTAAACTGAAACAAAAATTAATGTTCATACAATTGTTTGGTCACGGAATTTTTTACATTTTGTATTTTCCGCAATTTGTATTTAATTTTTAATGTTTTTTTGTGTTTTAAACTAAAAAATAAAGGAATTTTTGTGTATGCAAACATTATTCTCTACAGAAGGCTACACGATTATTTTTCCGTGTAGAAATAAATGTAAATTTCCAAATGTGAATTTCCGTAAGAAGTCCGTACCGCGCTTAAAAAGAAAAATCAACACATATTTTGTCTAATACAGGGATGTGATATCAATTAGTTTAGATCTTTTTCCGTCAACTGAAACAAAACGTACTGCATGTTCGCGGATGTCGAAGGAGTTCTTTTTTTCGCACAGTTACATTTAAAACAATAACAAAATTTTTGAATTTGTTTTTGCTTTTGCTTTAAATGTAATTTGTGCGAAAGAAAGAACTACTTCGACATCGGCGAACATGCAGTTAATGTTCAGACAATTGTTTGGTCACGGAATTTCTGACATTTTTTTGTTTGGTCTTGTGAATAATTTTTTATGTTATGTACATTATAAATAATAAATAAATGTGAATTTGCGTGAATGAAAACCAATTTCTCTACAAAATTATTTTTCCGTGTAGAAATAAATACAAAATTTCACTTTTACCAGTTATGAAGGTGGATGCTTTTTATAATTAAACATCAGCTATTTAACCAATTTTTGTCACGAAATAATACACAAGACTTTTCCTGTAAATTCTTTTATTTCAACCCAATTTAGTTAGCCGAATTTTTGTGCACTTCATATTTTTTAAGCCCCACTCAACTGAAGATGAACGGGGAGCGGAAAAATAACACTTCTGCTTATTCTATACATATCATGGGTGGTCTAATATGTACATGGCATATTCGTGCATACTATTTAGAATGTAACCCTTTAACTTTTAGACTAGCGATATCTCGGAAATAGCGATTCTTAGAAAAAAAATACAAGATCATTTTAATTAAGATCTACAATTTTGTCTGACCTATTTTTTTATAAAACGTACCGGTTACTAGAAAAATCCAAAAAACTGAACATTTTACCTCTGACCCTGAATAAGTTTTTTAGCACACATGGGATTTATGGGGACTTTTAGTATTTTGTTTGTAATGGCTTACCCAAGGCCTCTACCAAAATTCAGCTTTTTGGGAATTTTCGCAATTTGACCACTAATTAATTGTTGGTCTAATTTGACCGGACTATGATAGTTACATCGGTAGTCACGGTGATGATTGGGATATTATTTACAAAATTATTTTACAATAGCATATCTTATAACATGTATTATATGATCCAATTCATCCCGTTCACAAATTATTCAAATCTGAAACCAGAAGTAAAAGAGTAAACAGTGAGTCATCCATTTTTAATAATTTTAGTGCACATTTAGGTTTTTTCATACTTACATATGTATAATTAAATGCTTTTTTAAACTCATCTGCCTGTTAAATGGTCATCTGCTTACAATTTTTCTAAAAGTACTGATAAACAGTTTAAACTAAAAGAAAATATATTTTCGGTCTCTCATATTACAAAACAAATTACAATTTGTTTCGAAGTTTTAGCAATTTGCTATTTGAAAATATGTACACATACTTTTTTAGCTTTTTTAGCCATAATCCACCATCCCTTGTTTATTTTCAATGGAATACAAACTAAAATATTCGTCAACAATAAATTATTAATTAGTTTTCTAGTTAATAATGTTAATCAGTCGAGGAAATAAAAATAAACGAAAATGATGATGATCATGATAATGGTAATTAACCTTAATATGTAAATATGTTTTATTTGAAATTTCTAAAAAAAATATGTTGACGCTTGTAATATTGAAGAGGAACGAGGTGGGAGAACATTTAAGTTGCTAAGCGAAAGACAAAAAATACAATAGATAAAAGGGTTATAAACAGGGCTCGGACTTCCATGCAAATGCATGTTTCTTGTGGTGATAGATAAAGAGGTATTGACTAATTATCTATGCGAATCATTAAATTTCAAGTAATTTGGCATCGATTTGTAGTTCCAGATGTTTGCATATTTTGGTGGAAAGTGCATATTTTTGCATATTTTGGCAATAAATGCATATTTTTGGAGTAATACAAATTTGTCAATGCATATTTCTCAATTTTTTAAAAAATATATTAATAGTCCGATTATTGATGGCAACTGAGTGAGCCTCAGTTGCGTTGCCAGTTGCTGAAAATTATGCACTGATGGCAACTCCCAATGGCAAATAAATTAAAAATAAACGTTTTAAACTACTTCGAACGCTGCTCTAGCAATATAATATATATTACTATTATTTGGTAGCACTACTACATCCAGGATTAAAAATAATTTATTTGGAAGATTTTTACCTGAAGTTATGAAGTTATCTAGTTATGAAGTTACTCGTTCAGACAACATCACTGGGAGTGGAGTGAAATATCTTGTTGATGTTGAGTTTGATTTATGGGCCCACAATTGAGAAAATGAGCTCAATCCTTCTTAACGCTTCACTTCTCCAGAGCGATTTTTCTAAAGCGGGTGCAATCTCTGCAGATATAAGAAGCAGATTGACAACAAAGAACTTATTAATATGATTATTTCAAACGTATTTGCTTGTGAATCCAAATTGATTATTAGGCTAAGGATCGTAACGTTTAATTTAGAAATAATTGTGCATCATTAATATTCCAAGGACCAAGGGAAAAAATAATATAAACTAAATTTTTCAACGTACACAGCACGACAGAGTAGCGCCACTTTCGGAAACAGTCACACTTCCATCGTCAGTGCTCAAGTGTATTTTGCTGATCACCACTTGTCAGGTGGCTTTATTAAAAGTGATTTCAATTATTATATATGCAACTTTTTGCGTGAAAATTGATTACGAGAACTAGATCACTCAAGTTGATTTTAAACTGCACTGTCCCATTGCTCCTATTATTTTATTTTTCTTCATTCCCATTTTTCTGATATTTTGCTCTACTTGAGACAAACTTGTTTGGTTTGATTTTATACTTAAGTAGGGTTTCCAGTTCCATTTTGAGAAACAAAAAGCCTTTGGCAATCAAAATAAGTGATGCCATGTCTTTTGAAACAACAATGAAAATACAGCGCTGTCAACGATTCAAATATTTCGATGTAAGACTGAATTTACACGATGAAATATTTCATTGAATTTTGTTTTGTTGATGATCAGGCGATTTTTATTGATATATACTTCAATTCTTTAGTCTTAATTATTCTTATCGAAATATTTTTCGTATACATATTATTCTAATCACATTTTACACAGACCACAAAATAAATCGGATTATTGCTGAACATTTTACAATTTTAAATTGGAACTCCAAAATATCAGAAATATCAGAGGTGCCGCTGTGGCCGGGTGATAGCCTGTCAGTCCAGAGGTCGTGGGTTCGATTCCCGAAATAGACCCCGGGTGTTTTCCGCAGACAAGCTAATTGCTTTGCGGGTTGTGTTTATTTAAAAATAAAAAAATAAATAAATACAATTTAAAAATTCTGAACTGGCATTTCGTTTGCTACTTCAAACATATGTTCTGATAAATCAATAATATAGAACTGGTTTATTAGGCCTGTTCTGTACTTCATACGAAAGGAAAATGTTCGGAGTTATCAAAGCATTGTTGTTATATAATATTTACAACAACGATGCTTTCACAATTCCGACCATTTTCATTACTCATAGAATACAGAACAGGTCTGCATATAATCGAAAGCTATTGCGCAATTTTCGACACAAAATTTAAGTTTACATTTTTAACTTTAGTGAAATTCGGAGCATATACTATTTTTAGAACGAATCGGTATCAAACTATTTTGTAACATTCTAAATGTCTGTATCTCGACAATTTTTGTGAAAATTATTCATTATATTTATAGAACGCATCATCCACATTTGCAAAGCTTATGTTTCCTCTTCGCAAATATATATCTAATACAAAAAACCTATTTTTCTGTTAATCCTTAAAACTTTTTTGGTTTATTTTTGGTTTAATCCTTAAAACTTTTTTGTTTTAATTTAATTTTTTGAAATTAAAATAACGCATCATTATGTATATTCGTCCGCTGATCACGAAAATAGCTTTATTATTTTTCTACCACCTCTAGTTTCAGAGATATTGTGCATTATATAGAAAAATACTTTAAATTTTTCTTGTCTCACGCCATCCAAAAAAATTTGTTTTTTGTATCAAAATTGTCAATTTACAAGTCATTAATGCAATGGTTAGAAAATTTTAGTGTTATTTGTGCTGATTATCATATATTTGAAATTTGCAGCTTTTAAGAAATCAAAAATATAAAAACCACTTTTAAAGAAAAATTTAAATTTTTAATACAAAATTATTAGAATATAATTACAACGTGTCGGAAAATAGAGGCTAGATTTAAAATCAGCGACCTGTTAATATAAAAATAACAATAAAATTGTCCAAATCTATTAAACAATTTGTCTAAAAATATTAACAAATTCTAAACAAAATAATTTACTGAATCAAATAAAAGTATTTATTGGATTTTTTGTAACAAACTTTTTGTCTAAGTGAAAATTTTTTTTATATTTTTCAGTTCTAAATAATAGCATTAACTGAAGCTGACAATTAAGTTTGCTAATTTATTTGTAATATATTAGACAAACTTTTTGTTTTAACCTATAAAAACTGTTAAAAAGGATCCATTAAGCATTTATGAAACTTCAGTTTGATAAATGTGCTCAACTCTGTATGTTTATTCGAAGGCTCTAAAAAAATATGAGAAACAACGCAGAAATCTTCAGTAAACAAACTTCTTACAATTTATGTTTGATACTAGTTGTATGAATTCCGACATCGCATTTCTTTTGCTAGAATTGTTGCTATTAACGTGTATGTCGTCATGGTTTTTGTTGTTGTTTTTGCGTCCTAAATAAAAGTCAAACAAAAAATTCACTGATTAAGTAAAGAACATTTACTGAAAATGAAATTTTATTTTAGACAAACTTTAGTTTGAACATTTTTTTGGTGATAATTTTGTCTGTGCAGCAAAACTGGGGGCTTATACAACATCCAGATTAGTATATGAATGACAGATGTCTGTAGATGAGATAGCATGACATTCAAACCTGGAACTCTGGGTTTCATAGCAGTGTGCCCGGAAATATTGTTGCGGATGGATTAACTAGATCCCAAACCGAATGCACATTCGGGATAAGGATCTCTGTGGTTGCCCTCTCTTTAAAATGCTGACAAACATTAATTCAGCAGAATATATTTTGGATCGCATAGATTGTAGTAAATCTGCAATCCTAGAGGGACACCTCCTGGGCAACTACGAACAGTTGTTTCGGTAATAACAGAGCATGCTAGGAGTTTGAATCTACCGTATGTATAGTGACTTCTGTAGAAGATGTCATAATGAGAAGGACGAAGAGAATGGAGAGCACCTCCTCTGTAATTTCCACTCTCTCTCTCTGTCTAAGAAAGAGACGGCTTTCATGGGCGGTTCGCTACTACAAAATTTAGCAGATCAGAAAAATAAACTGGGTTATCCGGTCGTCGGTATTGCTTAGCACTGAACCGAACGGGAAATTGTAGAAGTAACCTTATTTCTCCTCTTCAGGCAACCTCTAACTTATAAAAAATAAATCAACTTTAGGTGATTTAATCGATTAATCGTTTCTTTATTTGCGATTCGTATGATTATTAAAAAATAATTATAATTTTTATTCGACTATGATTAATTGAATAAAAAAGTCATTCGAAAAAATTATTCGAACAAAATTATTCGTATAAAAAATTCGCTATGATTAATTGAATAAAAAATCATTGTGAATAACGTGATGATGAATATCTGCGAACAAAAAGTGTAATCTTTCAATTTAAATTGAAATGGCAATTTGTCACAGCCTCTTAACAAACCAAAATTTGTTCAATACATTTGTTATTTAACGTATTAATCAATTTTGTAGTGTACTTATTTACTTATAATTAGCAAGGTTAACATTGTAAAGTAAATGCTCTTTCGGCTTTTCAGAAATAAATTATAAAAAAAAATAAATTAAACAGACTTTTATGGCATGACTAGGATTCATGTTTTTTTTTACGCTGTTAAGGATAAAATCAAATTTCATCTTGATGCAATATTATTATGTAACAGGAAAAAAGTAATATTGCATCAATTTGTCCGAACACATTTAAAACATTTTCAAACGTAACATCGTCGTAAATCTATTCATAATGAATTGACAAGCCACGTAAACTCAAAGCCACTGAGAACTGTCAAGTCCTCTTTTATAAAAAAAATTTTTTGCCGAATTAAAATTTTTCGACTACAAAAAACACCCGATACTTCAAACAATTTATTAATTTAAGCATAAGTAATTGCTTATAGAAATTATGTACTTGAAATAACAAATCAATAAACTTATTCAAATAAAGAATTCAACCAATTATATACAATACAAAAAACTCGTGACTACGTAACTGTATTTATACTTTTCTGGCCGTGTATAGTTTTTAAGATTTCGTGCTGCCTACATTCATGTATTTTTTTCTTTAATATTTATTAATTTTTGGGAATTTTTTCATCCAAAATTTAGCAGACACATGTGTTGCTTGTTTGTCTGGTTCATTGTCGCTGAATGTTGGGTGTTAAAAATCAATATTCATCGTTTTATGACAATTTTTTTTATATCTTTAAATTGATTTCGATTTCTTTTTTAATTTATGTATATTTTTATGGAATCGCTTCAATGCTAAGTTTAAACAGATAAAAAAAAGACAAAGTAGAAAATAATTTACAGAAATTATGTAAAAAAAAGTCGTGTTGACATTATTTTTTTTCGCTATTCATAATTCCTTTACGTGCGTAAAGATGATGACAACAACCTGTTTTATCATTAAACCATCCGACTACAACTAAGCTTTCATACAAAAAACAAGTTAAAAATGATGCAATCATATGAACCAATTTTGCAAAAATGTTACTATACTTTTGGGACTGTTTGTTTTAGAAATATTTAAGGTACTACATACTCGTACCTCTTGTAGTAAGATAAAAGTTTAAAATAAGTATGTACACACAAAGGGTCATGTAAATGAAGTTACCACAAAGTAAAGGCACGGTCACATGAGGAAAACACGTATATGACAAATTAACCCTAGAATATATAACCGGATATCCGGGTGTGCACTAGCAGCTGTAAACGTTTGTAGCTCCAAAAACCAATAATAATAGAGTATTGAAACTTCTAGGAAATTCAAGCCCGTTTGTATCGTTTTATTGACCATTTATGAAATTCGGTTCAGTGGCTCCATAGCTATAAGCTTCCGAAAATGACACCTACGCAAACACATAACCGGGGTACCCGTGTACCCAATAATTTTTATGTGAAAAAATTAGCTGTTCAAAGATTTGATCATAAAATTTTTACTAAGAATTTTTAAATATACATTAACGGGTATTTAAAATTAAATATTTTCTTTTCTGTGAAGCTGAAAATCATTAAAAATTTACGAAATTCGGCTCAGTGGCTCCATAGCAATAAGATTCCGAAGATGGCACCTACGCAAACACATAACCGGTGTACCCGTGTACCCAATAGTTTTTATATGAAAAAATGAGCGAATAAGAGACTGTTCAAAGATTTGATTTTGAAAGTTTACTAAGGACTTTTAAATATATATTAACGCTATTTAAAATTAAATATTTTTTTCTGTGAAGCTGAAAATTATTAAAAATTATAATGGGGTGCACGGGTACCTTGGTTATATGTTTGTGTAGTATTTTTTGGATATGTGTTCTACGGTTAAGCAAAACCACAAATTTTGGCAAATATTATTTAATTTTAGGTGACATACATACGAGCAAATAAGCTAAATTAATTCGAAAAACGCCTTTTACCTTAAATAGATATAGTCTTGCTTAAGGCCGTTTTACATTATTAAACTGAATAATAAGTTGTGTTGTTCTGTAACGCGATTCTGTAACTTTTATTACGATAATCGTATCGTTAAAATAAATATAACGAAAATTTATCGAATTTGTTACTCAGTAACATTTATAACGATATTCGCCGTCGGTTAACTAACGACAATCATTTCTCTGTTGTTAATGGATAGAGAAGATTCAGCTGTGCAGCCGTAGCACGTACTTTATGCCAACAACTAAAGTTATTCTTCTACAACAATATAGAAACATATAAACACTTATATGTAAAATAACAATATTTCTATCATTTAAACATTTATTTTAACATATAATTCTCAAAATTAAAAAAATAATAATAATGAAAAAGATTGTCTGTACACTGTTTAGAATGGACAAATTCATTTGTTTTTTTTTCATTCCTCTTTGCTCTTTTCGCTTTTTTTAACAGAGATGCTACATGATATCGAATAAAATTACACAATCGCAATATGTTACTGCAAGCGACTAAATATGTCGAAAAATGTAACGATTGTCGGATGGTTAAAAGTTATAGAATCCCGCTACTGGTTTAAATATGTTCAAATAAAAGTTCACGATTTATTAGATAATTAGAGCGAATTAAGAATAAAACTGTTTATTCGAATAATTGAATAATATATGAATGGAAACATTTTCGTAACAAAAAGTCATAATAATAAATTTAAGTAGTAGATATGAGAGGCTTAGTGCAATAACTCGGTAAGCCACGAAAATAAACTATTGAATAAATCCACTTTTAAGTTTAAACTAAATTTAAAATTGTATGGTTTTTGGAATTTTCTACTGTAAATACGCAGCATATTATATGCAAAATACTAGAATTTATCCAAAACTTTATCTAGGATGCAAAACTATGTTACCTGGCAAAGGAATGAGCACATAACACCAATTTTTGATTTCGTGTGGCTTACTAAGTTATTGCAATAAGTCCTTCATATATAAAAATTGAAGTATATTTAACGTCAGCAGATAAATAAACTCTTTCCGTTTTAATACTATTCTAAATAAACTAGCTAATTTTTCATACTATCCTAAATGAACTTGCTCATTTTTTATATTATTCGAAATGATTTAGTTCATTTTTCATTCCATTCGAAATGAATTGGTTAATTTTTCATACTACTGCAATGAACTAGTTTATTTCGCATACTTTTTTAAATGAAATATTTCGTTGTGCATGCTAATTTAAATGAACTAGCTAATTTTTCGTACTATTCTATTTGAACTAATTAATTTTTCATTATATTCTAAATGATCTAGCCAAATAGCACTAAAATAATAGGTATGTTTGCTTACTGTTACAGTAAAAGCTGTTACTGTTACAGTAAACGAGTAATTACTGAGTAAACTGAAAACTAACTATCAAAAAAAGATTTTGCCCATAGAAGCACAGGAACGGAATAATTTTTAAAATTCGTAAGAATAGGAAAACAGCTGAGGCAAATAAATGAGGAATTGAAAAGCATTCGCTACTTTTGAGGTTTCTAAAAATTTTGTTTCTTATTTAAAGGTATATAATTGTGTTAACATATATTTGTCCAGTTTTATTTCAATTTATTCTTTCTTCGACAATTTTTCGAACGCAGCTAACGTTGAAAATAAATTATTGCTTTGAATTTGTAAACAAAAAACAGTTGACTAAATAGCACACTGAAAAACATACGTAACAAAATAATATTGTCCTATAATATTTTTATATGAAAAATATCAACAACATTTTTATGACAGTCATAAAATTTTACCAAATATTACAAATAGGACGCGATAGTACACTTTGTGAATTGGCTAATTGTTCATGCTGTTCTAAATGAACTAGTTAATTTTTCACACTGTTCTAAATCAAATAGTCCATATTTCACACGATTCGAAACGAGCTAGTTCATTTTTCATCATATATATTCTGTATGATCTAGTTCATTTTTCGTACTTTTCTTAGTGAATTACCTAATTTTTCATACTATTCTAAATGAAATATCTCCTTTTTCATGGCATTCCAAATGAAACAGTTCCTTTTTCATACTATTCTAATGGCTGTATGCATAACCAAAACTTGGCAGGAACTTAGCATGAGTGACGAAATTTAACTGGGTCTTATGGAGTTTTTCCATACAATTAGACACTAAAAACTACTGTATCTTGTAGTCCTGACTCATCACTAAATCGTACACTAATTTGTAATATCAAATAGTCCAATAGAACTCGTTAAGAGCCAGTTCAATTTCGTCGGTTATGATATCTTCATGTCAAGTTTTCGCTATGCATATGGCCCTAAGTGGAGAAGCTCATGAATGAACTAGTTCATATTTCATGCTATACCAAATGAACTAGTTCATTTTTCGCATTATAACATATCTTGCCCGAAATTCGACGACTTTATTTGATAATGTTGTACTGCTTTTTTAATTTGAGTGCTAAGCTTTTTTTAAATATCCCTCATATAAGTACATATTATGTATATTTTTACCCGGCTACGCAACTCAAAGAAGGGTATTGTGTTTATCAGTCTATGTATTTATGTATGGGTGTTCCTTTGCGCCACTATATAAACCAAACGCGTAGGCCGATTTTGATGATTCTGACGTCAATCGATTTGTCTTAATCCCGGGAGTGTCACTAAGGATATGACAATATCAAAATGAGTATCATTCGACAAGTATTTAGGTTTCTCTTATGATTTTTAATTTCGAATGACCATTTAGTATATGTGATGGTTTAAAGTTGTTTTCTTTTATTTTTTTACGCAGTCGGGTTTTTACTTAAGCAAACAGAACTATTGGTGAGAAGTTTCTAACAAATGTTGTCACTATATATTTAAGATCCAAACCATTTGGGTATCCAAAAACACTTGTAATCAATTTTTAATTATAAATAACCAAAGTAAATAGGTAGGTTTTCACAGTGTTAAATAAATAAATCTAAAAGTAAAACACTTTTACACTATCAAGATAAGGGGAGTTTTTAAATTCTGATAACAAGAATGAATTGTTTAAAAATGAAATATCATTTGAAATAAATTCATTTGTATTTTGATAGGATTCCCATAAAACGGGTTTGTTTATAATTAATAAAATAAAAAACAATCAAAAAATAAAAATTCAATTGAATTAAACAATAACGAGAGTGCCAAATGGTTATTCAAGTGTAAACAATTCAATTGTTTTGAATGATAAGAGATCGTAGGTAGTAAGTACGGTAACCGAATATTGTTCTTAAAATTTTAACACAAAATAAAAGTATTTTCATTAATTGTTGGTCCTAATTGTGAAATTTTTTACACAATTGAGAAAACTATAATAGTTTTTTTTTTCAGTTGTAAGCTTCTACAGTTCTCTGGCAGGCAATGAGTCTAAAAAAATACTTTAAATATTAAAATTTCAGATTAGTTTTTAGTTATTTAAAGTTCGTTAATATTTTATTCTATTACAATCTTATAATTTAAAAACAACATTCCCCGAAGAAGCCATACCGAAATATCGGAAGAATTAATAAATAAAATTTTTATAAAAAAACAAGAGACCTGGAGATATCTAAATAAATAAATACAAAAGAAGGTCGAATAACAGATATCAATTTTATTAGTTATAGCGATAAAAAATACATATCTGAAATTTTAAAATTTATAAAAATAAATAAAAAGACCAAAATCTCGTTCTTGCTCTACATTAGGGTATTCAATTAATCGGGTGTCTGTTTTAACAGGTTAATCGCTCAATTAACTAAAGGATGTTTTCATTTGATCGGTTAGTAGTCGGCTATTTTTGGATTAATCGGTTAACCGATTAACAACACTTTTCCCCAAATCAATTAGTTTCAATAAAGAAAAATACATAAATTATTTATTATTTTGAAATATTAGTAAAAATAAACAATAACATAACAAACATAGCAATTCTTAAACTAATTCAGACAGAAGAAGAGTTCATATTTATTAAATAAAAAAAATTTAATGTACAATTAGTTTTTAAGAATGAGTTGCAAATTAGATTTCAAAAGATTTGTTTTAACAACTAATGTGTTTATACGTGTTTGCTTCTGATCCATATATCAAAATATGTTTGCATATTTTAGCATAAAATGAATTTTTTTGCATAAAGTGCATATTTTTTACTTCAAATGCATTATTTTAATGCATAAAACAATTTTTAACAAATAAATAGCTTTTGAATATTTTAATTTTGTAATTTAAGTATTTTTTAAGTTATTAAACAAGGTTTGAGATTGTTAATTCAAACTATTTTGTATTACGAAAGGAGTGCAGGAAAAATTAAAGAGTTCCGACAACACTCGCACAGGAACTAAAAGTGTTTTCCCTAATATTTTTTTTAGGAATATCAACTCTTTAGCCGAATTATTTAATTCATATTAATTTTTTGCAGATAAAGAGCTGGCTTGCTGTAGGTAAAGTTGTAGTATGCTGAGTTCATGTGTTAAGGGACATAGGATAGAAGCTAAGCTCTTGTCGCCTTTGGTTTACAGCGCCTCGGCCCGGGCCCGCCGTCTTCAGCAGGCCACCTTCTGCCGGCCACCTTCAACCTGTCGGCTTCGGTGGGTAACTTTCACCCTCTCAGCGTCGGTCGGTCGTATTTGGTCGAACATATTCGCCCGTTCATATTCGGCCGCTCACATTCGGTCGGTTTCAATGAAATTGTTGAGATATTTTTGTCTATATTTACAAATTTGCTTGTAGGTCCGTTCCTAGACAAAATATTTACTATTTCATTGAATTCCTTTACAGAAAATGGAAATTAGTTTTTTCTGCGTAGAAACAAAACAAAGTTTACATCTACATACTATGTAGTTGAAAATGAATTCTTTAAAAATTAAGCAAGTGAATGTAATAAGACAGATATAAAAAAATTTAAAGGAGAAATTAATAAATTGTACTTCCTTCACCAAACAGAAATTTTGAAGTAATATTCATTATTTTCAAGATACATAACTTACGGCTTTCTTATATATGTACATGTACATAATTAATATGTTTTAAATTTTAAACATTTAATATTAGAGAACTTATCAAAAAGTTTCTACATTAAATTATTCATGTGATTTATGTTGTGTTTCGGCATCTTAAATAAACGCTTAACAATTAAACTGACATTGGAGTCAACTAAACTGAAGAGGTTGCTCACGTCAAACGAATGCAAGTACGCAATTTTGATCAGTTGCAAGAGTAAAAAAATTTGATGTGAATACCTTTAGTATTATTAAATTTGGTGCAAATGTTTAGGATTTATGCGATTTTTTATTTAATTTTTAATAAAACCTCACTTAAAACAAAATCCTTTCAATTATCGTTAATATTAGAGAATTCTGAACCAATCCATAAGGGAGAATCTACAATTTCTCAGTACTTTTTCTGATTTCCAACTTCTTAACACTTCTATTAGTTTCGTGAATTCTATAATGAGATTGTTTCATTAGTGTCGATAGTTTCTTCTGTTGCCAAGGCATCATCAGACTTACTTTAGCTCAGTTAAACACAACAAACTCTACAAAAAATGTTTGCTAAATTTCTTTGTTTGTGTTTTGTGCCGTAAAAACTCTTACTAGAAGGATATATTCCTAATTTGAGGCATAAAATGAGCGTACTTAAAACTTGAATTCGTCTCTATTTCATCAAGATTTTTAATTAAATAGTTTACAATAGTACTATTGGGTTTCATGAAATTATTAATTTAAAACATTTAATACTTGCTTCAAATTAAGTCTAAGGATTTGTATAGAAAATAATTTCACGGCACATTCCTTATATACGAAACAAGTAATTAAACACATAAAAATACGTTCAAATACCACACAAATATATAAAATTTTGTTGAAATGGTTAACGGAGTTAATGGAGTGAAATTAACCGATTTAAGCGTTACTCGAAAATAGATAATTTTCAAATAATCAACGATTAATCGGGAAGCAATAAATCGTTTAAATTAGGGATGTAACGAATACCGATACCGATACCGATATATCGGCGATACTTCAGATTTTCCGATATATCGGTATCGGCGATATTTTACTGTCGATACGACGATACTTTTAAACATTTTTTCAGAGTTTTTTTTTAACAAATAATTTATTTTTGTTCGATTTTACCATGAATTAAATTCACTTCGTTATTTTGTAAATCTTATTAATACCGATTTTAAAAATTAATAATATATTATGCTGTTATTTTGTAAAAAAAATATTTATTTTTGGTTAATTTTACCATGAATTCAAATTCAAGTCGTTGATTTTTAAATCTTATTCTAGCAAAAAAAAAGATACTCCAAAGAAGTCATGAAAATGTAGAATTCGCGATCGGGAAGTACATATTGCAAATTTGGATGATTTCTAATTAGTTTTACATATCCTTGCCATTGCAAGAAGTTCTGTTTTTCGATTACCAATCGCCGAATTGGAAGCGATGCTAGGACAAATTTCTTTTTAGGTATTCTATAATGATTTTTCCTCAAGGAAAAAGGATTAAAAATTACCCATTTTCACAATTTTTTTTATGCGAATTTAAACTCAGAAGCGTATTTTCATGTAAATGTAAGTGAATATATATAAACTTAGAAGTCTTTTAATAATTAAGCTATTAAGTTATTTATAAGAATATTAGTTGATAAATGTCCTTAAAAAATCGATTTTTTAAAAAGCATGGGGAGTATTTTTTAAAATTATAAAGGAATTAAACATTTTTTCTTGCTTTTCTACTAATTATCTGCATATTTTTAATATAGATATTTTTGAAGCAAAGAAAATGTAGCTCCTTAAAAATTAATTCCAATTTTTTATACTGGGTTAAAATCAATTTTAAATATTCTCTCTTACAATGTAATTTTGTATAATAAAAAAATTGCACTTGAGTTTTCTTGATCTAAACTTGAACTCAATTTCAATATTCGTATCGGTATCGGAATCGGTATCGGCGATATTTATTTTTAAATATCGGTATCGGTATCGGATCGGCAAAACGGCGTATCGTTACATCCCTAGTTTAAATGCTTAAAGGTTAACCGAATGAATACTCTACTCTACATACATAAAGCTGAATATGTCACAAAAAGTGCGCAAAGTAACAAAGATCCTTGTTGTTGTGAAGCAGACTATCGGATCATTTGATGGGAATCGAACTCAAAACCCTCTGACTGAACTGAAATTATACATTATATATATCAATATACTTTGTGAGCAAACTGTGTAAAACACTTTACGATTAACTCTTAACAACAAATAATCGTAATATTAACAATTAAAATTAAAATAATATTAAAAACATTTCAATAATACCTCAATACACGCACACTTCAACAATTATCGATTGAATGAAAGATGCTACTGATTTGCCGCCGGGAATTACCAACATCATCATCACAGCCACATGCCATAACCAAAAGTCTACAAGTCATTCCTGAACGAGTAGGTATTTGTAGGTTTTTGTTGTAATTTTAAGCACTTTTATCATTTATTAATTGTAAATCATGGTTATAAAATAATAAATAAAAAGAGCTAAACTAAACGAATCGTATACACCCTGCCACGTTTCTGAATTAATTAATACACTGAAAATAATCCATGCAACATTTTACAAAAAAAAAAAACTTTCGTAGTTACATTAAGAAAAAAACTTATACAATATTTTTTTGAATTTACGCAAGTAACGAAAACCATTCGTAAACATTTTTCCATTTTAAAAAGCATATTTGAAATAGAAAAAAAAATAAATTAAAACAATTTTTTTATAAATTGAAATTTTTATCAGATGTAAATAAATAAAACAAATTGTTGGCCCTTATAAAATAGGTAGAAAGTTGCTCAATGGGTAGAGTACTTTCATTCACTGTAAATAATCCATGCAACATTTTACGAAAAAACACTTTCGTAGTGACTTTTTTCGTAGAATATACGAAACTTTCGTATATAACGAAAAAACATTTAGGAAATGTTTTCTTAATCTATGAAGATAACGCAAGCCTTTCGTAAACATTTTTCCTTGTTAAAAATATGTATGTATATATGAAATAAAAAAATAAATTAAAATAAGTTTTATAAATTGACGTATTTTTCATATGTAAGTAAATAAAAACTAATTTTTAGCTCTAATAAAATAAGTAGAAAGTGGCTCAGTGGGTAGAGTACATGAACAATACTTTTTTATTTTTATTTTTTTATTATTTTCGTACATTTCGTATATTTTACGAAAGAATTTCGTGGCGCGAAATTACGAAATATTTCGTAATATGTAGGAGCATTGTCGTGTGTATGTTGCTAGAATTTTTTCATTGTTGAAATATGAAGATTGAGATTTCGTGCCCCGGCTGAGCCAAACTTTTTGTTTTACTTTTATTTTTAATGTATTTTCGTACATTTCGTATATTTTACGACAGAATTTCGTGGTACGAAATTACTAAATATTTCGTAATTTATACGACCATTTTAGTACATATGTTGCTTGGATTTTGTTCTGTATATGTATAATATTATTAGTTGTCATTTGCAGCTAATATCAACTATTTACCATTCGTCATACTAAAACTTTCCCATATTACTTAAAAAATTTTTATGTGAGTCTAAAATTTCTAGTAGCTAATGTGTGAATTTTTTTAACTAGTATCTCTAGTATTTATTTTATTTTCTTTTACTACGAATATTTTTCTTAAGCTTTTTTACACTATTCCACAAGCGGTTGAACCCCGATATAAGGAGATCATGGAAATTAAAAAAAAAGCATTAACAACACATTATGTATATCATTGTTGCATTTTCTACAGAAGTCCAACCGCTTGTGAGATAGTGTAAAAAACTATTAGCAGCAATTCGATTCTTTTACAGATATCAGCATAAATTGATGCTGCCAGTATTTTAGAAAAAATTTATTTAACTTAAAATGTCAGTATGTTTGTTAAGGGCAAACCTTTTGACATTGTGCTACTCAAAATTATTGTGGTTTGGTCCCATATATTAGTGCGAGTTTACACTTTTAAGGCCCAAATTCACAGCCATTAGTTAGCTAATAACAATAGTTTAGCCAATGATATTTTATTCACACTTCTTTGTTTACCATTAGTTAAACCGTCAAATGCCATTGGTTAACAATTAGTTAGATGCTTTGGAACATGGTGCAATAAGTATACAGGTGGCAGCATAACATCAGCTGATTATTTTTTGTTCTGGTAGTTTTGTACATAAGCAACGTCTAGCACGTGTATTTTTTTGACAAGCATTAGCTAGTTTTTTGTTGTATTTGTTGAACCTGCATAATTATTACACCATGTTTTAAATTATTACATGCATATAGCATACTTTTAGGAGCGACAAAATACTATTTGCTCCATTAGCTTTGTGTGCTTAAAACTTTTTAAATTGCCGCCTTAAGATGTGAAATGTTCTTTATTTCTTTGTTTTTGCTTGTTTATTTGTATTTGGTAAGGTGACCATTCTTTACACATATTAAAAATTTTAGTTAAAAAATACACTGTAAATATGAAGTTTTAGTTAAACAATAGTTATCATTTTAGTTTACTAATAATTAACTAATGACTGTAAGTTTGGGCCTAAGTAGATCATGTAAATAGTATTCAATTCGTTCTGTAGTGGGATTCACAATATCCTCGAAATGTGCCGATTTTCGCCGGCTCACTGCAATAAAGCCATATGTAATGAAGCAAATTAGCTTTATTTATCAACTAATTGAAAAAAAGACGTAATATCACTACACCGCAGAGGTAGTAAGGCCATATGACCTTATTTCGCGATTAATTGAGATATAAGCATATTTTGTTTTATTAGCTATGGCATCATTACAGGGAGCCGACGAAAAGCTGTCCATTGCAACGATAGTGGAATCTCAGCTTTATTCAATAAGACAGATTTTGTAGCTTAAATAAAAACAGTTAATACTTATATATTTTCATCAAAGGCATCATTAGTTTTTCCCTAGCAGCTCTAGTTTTAAAATTATAGTATAGGGTTTGCAAAGCGATTATAATCGCAATCGTAGTCCCGATTAATCGCACCTTTTAATTGTAATTGAACCCATTAATCGAACGATTATTATTAATATGTCCACCCCTTTTTCAAGCGAAGCATTTATGTCAAACGGCTTCGCCCATGAACCTTTTTACCCGACTGTGCAGCGGAAAGAAGGGTATTGTGTTTATCAGCCTGTATGTATGGATCGGTGTTCCTTTGCGCACTATACAGACCGGACGGACCGGACGGACCGGACCGGTACGATTTTGATGATTCTTACGTCAATCAATTTGTCTTAATCTTGCGAGTCAAAATTTAATATGGCGCTGAAGAGATGCCTTTTTGTGAAAAAGACAAAAATAGAATTGGTTAAATAGTTAATGTTCCTAGCCACTAGTATCCACCGTCAAAAGTGGTAAAAAAGAACAATGAACCCTGATGAGATGGTGTAGCGGCCGTAGAAATCGGTACTACTGATACGTTCTGCTAGTCTGATTATACATTCTAAATATTCCCCTCTTAATAATAATTAGACTTATTACGGTTGTCGTTGTCGTGACGAAATTGATAGACAACCCTTGCTTTATGTATCCACTGTCAAAAGTGGTAAAAATGCAGAATAAAAGTTGATGAGATGGTGATGCGGCCAACACGGGAGTATTTGTTAAATCTACCTGCCCAAAATAATTTATCGCTTAAATTCGATCGAACATGAACGTCATTGGTGTATTGTTATATATAAACTAAAAATGCATTGTTAAGCATTGTCTAGATGCATTTCATTAGTGCTTTACCAAATCGTCAGTATAATTTTTATTCGATATGAATCTATTTTATTTTTCTACACCTTTATACATTAGAAATCCATCAGATAAAAAAAATTTGCTAGGTTTTGTATAAGTTTAAAGCCTACTATGCTTATTTTTGAAAATCATTTATTTGTAAATTCTCATATGGTTTTTGAAAAAAACACGTTTGTAACTGTTCAAAAATACGGTTGACGTCTATTGTCGATTTGGTAAAGCACTAATGAAATGCATATAGACAATGCAAATAAATTTAATTTAAAATAAAATTATGACAATATGTCAAATAATAAACTTCTTAAATATATTTTTTAATTTTTATGAAAGTTATATCTCTACAGCCCAAAGAGATAGAAATCAAAATTTTAATATCTATTACTCTAATACATATGCAAAATAAAGTCCACACAAAGTTTTTTCTAAATCGAAGATATTGAGGTCCACCCACCCGTTGGTTGATTTGAGATGGAATAACTCAATATTAAAAAAACCCTTTCAGTTTATATAATTTGCAGACCAATAAATAAAATATTAGGATATGTTTTGCACTATTGAAAAGAAATTTAAAGGAACAGTTATCTTTACTAACAGAAAAAAATATCATCAAACTGCAACTAACAATTCGAATTATTAATATGTAATTTAAATTCAAAAATATATTTAGTTAATATAACAAATTAAGTTGTTGATACGACAAGCACAGAAATTTTTTTCAGCAAACTGAACTAACCAAATTATTTTTTTGTTATGCATGGCGCAAAAATTCAACAATTGTTTTGTGATTAAAAATGCTAACTAAAGTTTTTGTTGAAACTTGGGAAGAGAATAACAATCATCATTATTTATATAACAAATTTAAATTTTTCTAGTCAATTAAATTACTCAACAAAATTATTTGTTAAATTATATCATAACGGAATTCACACACGTAAATGAAATAAAGTAAATCAAGTTTTGTATGTATTCATTATTTGCATATTTAATAACGAATTGCTTTTTAGCTGAGAGGTAAGAACGTTAGTCTATTAGTCCAGAGGTCGCCGGTTCGATTCTGTCCAAAGATATTTAGTGTTTTTCGCATACAACCAAAAAGTCGTTTCGAGGGTTGTGATTGCGTATAAAAAAATATTATTAATACAACAAATAATGATAATCAAAATTTGCCAGGAAATTTTCATTGTTAATATAACAATAACTTTAATTGAAATAACTTTGAAATCTAACAAAAAAAATTGTAAAAAAAATGTTTGTCAACAAATTATTTGTTTATATATTTGACTAAAAAATATTTTTCTGATTTTCTTTTAACTGGCAATTTCGTAATTGTATTTACAAAAATCGTTGTAGGTTCAAAAACAATTAATTATTTGTAAATACAAAAAAAATATATTGTATTTACAAATCTTTTTTTTTTCTGTATACATTTATTTATGCATATGGATATAAAGTTAGTTTTCTAATATTTTAGAATCGAATTAGAATTAAAGAAAAAGACGAGACCAATACTAAGTTATACGCTCAAGGCAATTCCGTGACGTTTTCATGAACCCATTTAGAATTGGAATTGGATTTAAATTTCTCTTCCAGTCCAATTCCGTAAAGGATTTTATGAACAGTCTGAATAACTTCTTTTCCACAACCATACACTATTACAGAGAACACAATATTGTTGTCGCAACCATGTCCCTTCGTGTTCACTTGAGAAAAGTACATAATTAAAATGTTTCACAAATACTTTCCATTGAAGACTGAACGATTCACAAAAAAATTACTACCAACTTTAGTTGTAAAGCAATAAATAAATATTCGTATGTATTAACCGTATATGTTTCTTGACAAGTTCCCAGAAATAGTTGTTACGTACGCCATTTTTTTCTTTATGTATTTCTTAAGCTACGATCACACTTCGCAAAATTTAACAAAAAAAAAAAACCTGAGCAACAGACAAACTAAACTTGTATGTTCCTTAATTCCAATATTTTTTTCAATATGGGTTCGCATTTATTAAAAATTTTATTAAAAAAATAGGTTTTTGCGACATAATTAATTGTAATTTGTAATATAAAAACAAAGTTTAATTACACTGACAACCGGAGCAAAAGTAGTTGTTACGCTTATATCGTCAAATATTTGCCAAGTGTGACCGTAGCTTTATTGTATACAGATCTTCTTAATAAAAGTATCAATTCAATTAAACGGAATGTGCTTGAGGTGCAGTATTATAAAATTCTAAACATACTTTAAAGAAATATTTGCTAACTTTTTAAAACAGATAAACAGACAGTGTGAAAAAATTACAAATTGAAAAATACAAACATGATTTTCAAAATAAATTAAACATTTATTGCAAAAACACATGGAATTATTAATGATATACTATAAATGTTATAACATTTAAATTAATTTAAATATATAATTATCTTTAGAATTTAATTTAAAAAATCATATTAAAAATGTGTGTTATTTAACAAAAACAAACGGTAAAAAGTAAATAAAATGTCAAACAATGTATATAATGAACAAAAATCATTGCTAAAGCGATTTATTTTGAACAGAGCTCAATAAATAAAAAATTAAGAAAATACTTGAAAACAAAAACTACTAACTAGAATGACGTGGCAGACCAATTATTGTATATGTAGTGGATGGTTAGTGTGATGGTTGCAGGCTCCGATCCCGCTAAAATTCTTCGCAGCCTGTATTTATTTTTAACCGACTTCAAAAAAGAAGAAGGTTATCAATTCGTATGATATTCTTTTTTTTACTTTTTTATGTTTGTACACGCATAACTCTGTCATTTGTAAACCCATTTAAAAAAAATTTTTTTTGTTGGAAAGAGTTTGCCTGCAGTTTGGTCCCATAATTTTTTTTTCGAAAATCGGGGGGAGAAATTTGCATGCATAACTCTGTCATTTGTGAACCGATTTTCAAAATTCTTGTTTTGTTTGAAAGGGTTTGACAAAAATAGGTCCCAAAATTTTTTTGTCGAAAATCGGAGGGGGTGATTTGCTCCCCCCATGCATAACTCTGTCATTTGTGAAAATTCTTGCTTTGTCTGAAAGGGTTTTCCAGAAGTTGGTTCCACAATTTTTTTCTGTATTCGGAGGGAAAAGCTCTGCCCCCCTATTCCATAACTCTGTCATTTATGAACCGATTTTCAAAATTCTTTTTTGTTTGAAAGGGTTTGCTAGCAGGTAGGCCCCATAATTCTTTTCGAAAATGGGAGGGGCGAATTTGCTCCCCCTCCGTGCCCTCCCCCCAATCCATAACTATGTCATTTGTGAACCAATTTTCAAAATGCTTGTGTTGTTTGCAAGGATTCGCTAGTAGTTTGTCCCCACAACTCTTTTCGAAAATGGGAGGGGGAAACTTGCTCCCTCCATGCATAACTTTGTCATTTGTGAACCGATTTTCAAAATTGTTTTTTTGTTTGAAAGGGTTTGGCTACAGTTTTGCTAAATAGTTTTTTTCGAAAATCAGTTGGGAAATTTGCTGCAAACCCCCATTGCAGGTTGGTACCATAATTTTTCTCCAAAATCTGTGCGGGATTTCCCCTTCCTCCCGAAATATTGATTATCGCATAGCTCCTCCATTTATGGGCTGACTTTTAAAATTTTTTTTTGGAGTGGAATGGTTTGCTTAGAGCTTGGTCGCATAATCTTTCTACGAAAATCAGTGTGGCAAGTCTTCAACGCCTCCACACAAAATATTTATTAGAGCCCAATTCCTCCATTTGTATACCGATTTTCAAAATTGTTTATATGAAAGGCCATCAAGTATGCTACTCTTTGCACTGAAGACGGTTTTTTTGCCAAAATTATCTTATAAAAGAATAATAATAAGCAGGGAAAACAGAAATATGCCAATGATAAAAACATTTTTTTTAACAAATGCAATCGCACGCGATTCTCGCAAGCTATGTGAACGGTGATGTACGCATTTCTATTTAAAACTAACACCTTTTTCGATCAATAAGTAAGGAAGTGTAAGTTTACTGGAAGCCTAAGGCGCCTTACTTTGGCAGAACTTTGATGACTCTGCATTTAATGAAACCGTTTAACTTAGTTCGTTTAGAGCAGGAATGATAAATGACATTTACATGTTTGTATTTGATTGGGTACAAAAATTTACTTTTTTTACCATAATTGTACTAAAATGCTTTTATTATTGAGTTATAAATTTAGTCGAACTGTATGGTTTCAGCCAAAGTTATTTATTTGAATTCGTTTTCAATTTCATCTTTCGAGTAAATTATTTTTATTTTAGAAACAAATTCTAAAGCATGTAATAATTGAACATTCAAAAGAAAATTTGGTTGCACGGAAGTTGCAACTTACATCAGATGTTTCGAGACCACCACAGTCTTCTCATAAGAATTCTGTCTTCTCATCAGAATACTTTTATTATATTCAACATCCCGCAATCAAAAAAATAAGTTCACTGATTTCCACGTTTTGAGGTCTTAAGAAGGAGGCTCTTCTGACTGTTTTTACGACTATGTCCGTAAGTTTGAATGTATTTTGTGTGTGTGTATGTACATTCGAGTGGTCATAAATATATATAGAAATAACAAAAAAAAGTTCTTCTAATAAGTTGTTGTCTGCAAAGTTTCCAACAGCTCTTGCCTTACCGACTTTTATCTAAATCGCATATTTAACAAAATAAACTGCAAAATATCGAATAGCCCATATCTATTACTAGTCGTATAACAAAATAAACCCCATAAATTTACTAATTTTGGTCAACTTTTTCGTTCCGTAGAATTTGAAGTTGTTTCTTTAGTTATTTTGACCGCTAAAGGCGAACCTGCACTCCAATTTTTTATCAGCTCTAGTTTTCGAGATATTCCGATATGTCAAAAATTAAGGCACTTGTACGACATATATTAGCATAACTGGCGAAGAGTTTGTCCTATTCAGTAAAATATGAAAACCAAAACTCGACAGCAAAATTTTCTTTAAGCTTCGCAAACATTGTTTCTAAATCTGCTAACTAGTTTTAGAGATATTGTAAAAGTTTAAGCATAAAAATTTAAAATTTCATAAAAAAATTAAAAATTTTTGTGTTTAAATAAAAAATACACCAACGATCCTATTTTTTGTCTAGTATCATGTAGCTTAATATATTCCGAAGGAAATGAGCCATTTTTCGTTGAAATTGTTGGTTTTTGCTAATTTTTTACTGAAAAATTGACATAGTGAGATTTGCAGATTTTTTCCCTTAAATTGCAGATCTTATACAATGTGATTTCGGCAAGTAAAACTACTGGAAATCTGATCTTATATACATACACAGTATGAATATTGCAGCGACACATCATATGAAAACTAAAAAACGTATTTTGTTACCCACCTAAAATTAAAAATTGCTTTGTTTATTAGAAATCGCAAAACATTTTGGAGTTCTAGCGATGACTGTTCATGGAATACATCATTCTAAAGTTTTTTCAAGACGTGTCCAATGCACTATTAAACTTTTTCATTCGTAGCATCAATAATGAGATAGATTATTCCATAAAAACTACAATTGTTACAACTCTTTTATATGTATCAAAAAGCGCATTTTTGTTTTTGTATTTTTTGATTTGTTTTATCACGTTTTCCAAAATATATCAAGTTCGCGAGCCAGTTCGTATCTGAATTTTTTACATTAGTCGATTGCTCATGACACAACTTATGTACTCTTCCAACTATCCCCAGTTTCATTAAGAAATCAAGTGGTGGTTGCACTTCCAATAGTCAAGAGAACCCAGAGGTACTGATTGACACGCACTTTCTTAGCTCCGCTCCATACACGGGAGAATTCGTACCCACACAATCATTAGGCTCTAACACGGCCACTATTACCCAAAGTAAGGAAAAATAATGTGGGTCATCAATAGTTTTGACCCATTCAAATCATCGGGTCCCGATGGCATTATTCCAGCTGACTTGCAGCGTAATGCAGACGTAATCACTCCATGCCTCATTCGAATATACTCGGCCTACCTAAATTGGTCATATATTCCGACAACATGGACCAAATGTTCCGTGGTCTTTATCCCCAAAGGGGCTAGGACCACTCGCGTAAACCCGAAAGATTTTAGATCCATCAGCCTATCATCTTTTGCCTCAAAAGCTCTGGAACGGATATTTGATCTACACCTTAGATCAACAATTTCTCCGAAACTTCTATTAACCTCCTAACATGCATTCACGAAGGCCAAATCAGTTGAGACGGCACTTGACTCGCTCGTTGGGTTTATTGAAAGCTCCATGGCAATCAAAGAATATACATTGGTGGCTTTTCTTGATATAGAGCGTGCCTTTAACAATGGTTAACCAGAATCCATTATTATAGCACTGGAAAGACTGAACATATTGATAGGTCAACAATTAGCTTCATCCGAGGACTCCTCACAAACTAGGTCATTTCCTCCATGATGGAGCAAACTACTATTTAAAAAAGCGGTTAGGCGAGGTATACCCAGGAAGGTGTTCTGTCACCTGTCCTATGGAATATCACCATAAACTCCGTACTGGTGGAATTAGACTCCACGAGGTTCAAATCAGTAGCCTACGCGGGTGATGTAGCAGTGGAAGTATCTGGTAAATTTCTAGATACTCTATCTCAGCGTCTGCAGTCGGCATTAGGTATCATAAGTAGATGGAGCGCCGAAAGTGGGCTTAATGCCATCCCTCAAAAGACGGGCCTTGTTCTCTTCACGAGAAAATACAACACACCGACTTTCACGTTACCGGCTCTCATCGAAGTCACCCTTAGGTTATCCGATAGCGTGAAGTACCTCGGTATTGTACTGGACTCCATGCTTTCATGGTATTCCAACGTTCAAACCATGACAGCCAAGGCTGCTCTTGCTCTATACACCGGCAAAAGGTCGGCAATAGATGGAGTGTAAGTCCCACAAACGCCAACTGGCTTTTTGAAATTGTGGTCCATACAAATGTATGGGGCTGTCGTCTGATGGACTTCCTTTAACAAAGCCACATACTTTAAAATAATTAAAAAGGTTCTTCGAACATCGGCTTTGCTGATTACGGGTGCACCTCTCAGTACTCCGTCCAAGACACTGTTTACCATACTGCACTGGCTTCCTGGCGACCTCATGATCAAACAACTTGCCAAGAACTTGGCGATTAGACTAAATGTCTAGATTTAATGGTGGATAGAAACGGATTAACGTGGGCCATGCGACGATATTAGGGAAAATCTTAGATCTTCCCAACCACGCTGACTATTGCTCGCCTGCTCTTCTACCCGACGAGAGAGTCGACTTCTCGGGCAAATCCTCTGAGACAAATTACATAAACCAACATGAGAATGTGCCTTAGACTTACACCGATGGATCCAAGTAGGACATTGGAGTAGGTGGGGGCATATCCATCCCACACGTACAACGTAGGATACACTTTAGGCTACCCTATCAATGTAGCATCACACAGGCTGACATATTCGGTTCCCCACGCATAACTCTGTCATATGTCAACCGATTTTAAAAATTCTTTTTTGTTTGAAATTGTTTGCTTGCGTCTTAGTGCCATACTATTTTTTCGAAAATCGATGAGGAAATTTGATAACGCAACCCCCAAATGCTTAACTCTGTCATTTATGAACCGATTTTCAAAATTATTTTTTGTTTGAAAGGTTTTGCTTGCATTTATCTTTTTTAAATGTGGGAGTGGTGAGTGGAAAGGGGAATTTTGGTGCCCCACGCATAACTGTCATTTGTCAACTGATTTTTAAAATTATTTTTGGTTTGAAAGGGTTTGATTGCAGTTAGGCCATATTTTTTCCAAAATCGGTGGGGACTATGACCCCCCTCCCCACGTTCCTTTACTCTGTCATTTGTGAAACGATTTTCAAAATTCTTATAAATAAATAAATAAATATAAAATAAATAAAAAATGATTTTTTTTACGTTTTGTTCCCATAGCTCTTATCGAAAAACGTGGGAGGGGAGAGGGGGAACTTTGGTCCCCATCCATAAGTCTGTCATTTGTCAATCGATTTTTAAAATTCTTTTTTGGTTTGAAAGGGTTTGCTTGCAGTTAGGTTAAATAACTTTTTTCCAAAATCGGTGGGGATTATACATTCCGTTCCTTAACTTTGTTCTTTGTCCACTAATTTTTAAAATTATTTTTTTGTTTGAAAGGGTTTGCTTAGCTCCATAATTTTTTTTAATCGGTGGAGAAATTTGCTAACCTTTAAAGGAAATCAATGTAAAAATAAAATTAAAAATTCTCGAATTGATCCTCCTCTAAAAAAATAAATACCTTCAAAAATTTTCCCATGTTGACTATAAGCATACAATCTGAAAAACTCGACTGTGTTCTCTTAGACGTCATGAATGATGCTTTGTGCACTATTTCACTCTTAGGAGCAAACTTTATTTTGGCATAGTATTGTGAAATATCGCTTCTTCGATGGATGTCAATTATTTGTGTAATTTTCTCGACAGAATGCTGACTAGGGATTTATATAGAACTCTTTTACAGAAGGCTACTAGAGCTGTGCTTGTGCCACTTTTGAACATTTTCTACCGTGAACTCTGCTTCTAATATATCTCGAGGCGTAGATGCGCTTATTTTCTGTCGCAAGGACATCATATACTTGAAAAAATGGTGCAGCATTACTTTAGTTTTCAAATGTGTTCTATGGAAAATAGTAATGAAAAAGATCAACTAAATTGCATATCAATGTATGACATTATTTCACAGTAAGGGCCCCCTTGAAGTCAGGGGCCCTGGGCACGGGCCGCATGTGCCCTTATGGTAAAGACGATACTGCCTATACCCAAGCAATATTTAGTGACACCACCGGCGTGTGTTCCAAGCGAGCGGTGGTGCGGAGCTTATTTACACACCGCGCAATAGGCTTGATGTAGAAAAGACTTCAAAACTTTTATTTTTGAAGTTCAACATTCCTCTACTGAGACTTGATTATTACTTTAACATGATTAATAAATTAATTTAACAGGACTTTACTTTTTCAATATCATGTCGTTGTGAAATATATTTTGTTTCTTTTTTCTTTACTAAAAGAAGATTATTGTTTTGCGTTATAGACAATTTTTTTTGTTGTAAAAATTAATATTTTTGTTTAATTTTCAGTATTTTTTACGTATTATTTTTGGAAGGTATTCACAAAATATTCGTGAAATATTCGCTTGAATTTGGCGAATACGAATACGAATATCATGAAAGAAGCGAATATTCGGCGATTCGAATACGAATATTCGTAACATCAGTAGTATGTACACAGAAAAAAATATCATCAAACTGAAACTAACAATTCGAATTGTAAATGTTTAATTTAAATTTAAAAATATATTTAGTTAATATAGAAACGTTTTATTTCGGCTTGAGGTCAGTTGAAACAATATGTTAAATTGTATTTATTTTTCAAACCACCCAATATTTCGATCAACTTCCTTGATCATCACAAATTATCAGAAAATCAATTTTTAAGTATGTATGTAAACATACAAAAATATAAAAACTATTTTTGAAGAAATTAATAATAGAACCAACACAATAATATGATATTTACATTAAGCTTAATTTTAAATTAATTGAGTTACTCGAACGTGTTCGTTGTAGTATTGTTTCACACTAACTAACTATCGTATTTTAGTTTAGTTCTCTATTTGTTTATTGTATGTCGGTATATATTCGCGCATCTATCAGTATCACACTTATAATTTAGTCTCTTATCGTTTGGAACATCGATAATATGTAACATTTCCATCATAATTATTCTCCCTTGAAAGTATTTTCACATTGCCAAAGTTTGGTTTGTGTCCTGTTAAAGCACAGTGGGCTGCAAGTGCAGTTTTCTGTGAAATTGGGTTTTCTGTTGCTTTTATATCAAATTTATGCGATGCCATCCTCGTCTTTAGTTTTGTTTTAGTAGTGCCAATATATACTTTATAGCGTATGTCAGACCGGTCCCCATCACAATTAATTTGGTATACCAAGTTAGATTTTTCTTCATTTTCCACTTTAGATTTTGTTTGTGTAAATAACCTTTGGTTAGTATTTGTGGCTTTAAATGCTAATTTATGTTTTTCTTTATTGTAAATGTTGGAATGCTTTAATTCGTTGCCGTGTTTATAATTATTTTTCTAGGATGCTTTGAAAAGAAATTAATAACCCTTCCCGAACACCAATCTAATATAAGCGTGTTACTGTCTCTAATTATAACTGTATCAAGATATGGTAGTTTATTGTCGCTCTCCAGCTCCATTGTAAATTGAATATGTCTGTTAAAGGTGTTGAGTATATTTAAGGTCGTATCCACTTCCTCTCTTCTAATAATAGTGAAAAGGTCGTCCTCATATTTCGTAACTATTTTCGGCATAATTCTCGTTTTTCGGATCATCTAGTAGTTCTTCCATGATTATGTCCGCTATTATCGACGAAGCGGGAGAACCCATTGGCATTCCTTATTGTTGTTCATAATACTTGTCCCTATATTTGAAGTACCTACTTTCCATAATGCAAAACGACAGCATTTCTATAAAAATATTTTTGGGTATCGCCGTGTACTTTTCCAAAATACTCCATTTCTTCTCTATGGTTTTTAACGCTAGGTTGACCGGTACACTGGGAAACAAAGAAACTACATCGAAGGAAATAAGCACTTCGTCTTCGTTTACTGGTATGTTAGTAATTCTGTCTTTGAATTCTTTAGAATCTTTTACGTTGTACATGGAGTCTTTCGTCAAGTGCCTTAAAATCTCTCAATGTATTTGCTTAATCCGTAATTGTGTTTACTAAACAATTAATTCTATTAACAAATCTTTTTTTTCTGTGTATGTGATTTTGTGTTTTGGTTCTACATATTGGTACTTCGTAGGTTAGAAGAGATTCACAGAAGAATCAATAAAATTTAGATCGGGTCTAAAACCTTTCCAACCCCGTAACATAAAGCCTTGCGTCAGTTCCACGAGTAGCATTTGGGTCAGAGTGAAGGGGCGTTTTTAGCGAGTTAAAGTCTCGAGCTCCTGGCAACCACCACCAGAGTCTTTCGATGATTTTCATTCCACGAATATAAAAAAACATACATAAATTCCAGTATTTGTTGTTTTTTAGGGTACTCAATAGTAGAAAGCACTTACTTAATACGTTCAGGGTAGTATTTTTATTACGAAACTGTATGGAAAATGAAGGACCAAACTTTGTTCAAAAATATAAAATTTTTTAAGGTATAAAAGTATCAAGTAAGTATTGAGTACCTAAATGAAAAGTATTGAGTAGTATTTAGTAATTAAAAGTAGCAGAAATTGCCAGCACTAATACAGAATGTAAAATGGTTCTTATTAATTCAATATTTTGCAATATAAATTTTAACTTAATTTAGAAATTAATGAAATAAAAAAAAATACTACCTTTCAACTTTCAAACATATATACCCCAATACAAACAAATATACCCCACGAAATTAATTGAAACTTCATTTATTCAAAGTTGAAAATTATTGATTTAATGTATTTCAGTAAAATTTTTCTTTTATATTAAAAATTATTGTTTTAATATGTCGAGTTTTTATTTTTAAATTTCCCTTTTTCACTTAGAGCATGTATAACAAGAATATTTGCTGGGCCTCAGAAGTTATTTTGTATTATAATTTAGTATAAAAATTATATTCCACATTCGCCCGATTTTAAGACAAAATTGGTAGGCAGCTCTCAATTAAAAAATTGGTGAGGAGAGGAGAAATAAAAACAAAAAATTTAACATTGATAAAGCTTTCAATTGTACCACGGTACTTTTGCTATACACGTGTACTGAAAAAAGTACAACTGCACCGCATAGATCATCCCTGGTTCAGATACTGTCAAATGTTTAATAAAATCTAATTTTGTTGATATTTATAAAATCATCATACAATAAATAATGTTTAATCAATTAGTTTAACTGGTATTTAACTGGTTTTAAATTTTTCAAACAAAGTGACCTTTTTTAAACAATGCTTCTATAACTCTGATAACACTACTCAACAAATATACGAAACAAAAACTTAAACTGACATGGCTATACGAGCTTTGAAATGTTTTGAGGTTCCCATTTAGGATCTGAAATCATTAAAGGTCCAGCATGTACAGATTTTGAGATCTATAAAACAAAAATGTTTCGAAAAATTGTAAAAAAAATCCAGATATCGCAATTCTTCTGTAAAATCTTCAATATTATACCTCAAAATCATAAAATATTTTTGCAGATTCTTAATGTGGACAACATTAACTTTCACTTGAGTGTTTGTTTTTATAATTTGTTTGTGGATAAGGGAGTTATCATCGCAAGGTAGCTAAAAATATTTATCCTTTTAACGCAAATAAACCATATTAATTTACTTAGCCCATTAAAGTACACAGCAATCTAGACTAGAAAGAGGTATTGAATTTTTAACATACGAGTATATGTAAACGTAATTATGTGAGAAAAATTTTGGATCTGATCTATCAAGGCTTTCAGTGGATTACACCCAGAAGAGTAAAACTAAATAGGTTAAAAATAATTTCTGAAGGCACGGATACCTCACAAATAAAAAAAAAATTATGGAACCAAACTGCAAATAACCCCTTTCAAACAAAAAAGGAATTTTGAAAATCAGTTCACATATGACAGACTTATGATTGGGTGGCAAATTTCACACCGATTTCCGAAAAAAAAGTATGCAACAAAACTTCAAGCAAACCCATTCAAACAAAAAAAAAACGAATTTTTGAAAATCGGTCTACAAACGGCAGAGTTATGAGTGGGGAGATCGAACTTCCGACCGATTTTCAAAAATATGTGGGAACTGCAAGCAAAACCTTTCAAACAAAAATATAATTTTGAAAAGCGGTTGACAAATGACACAGTTATGCATGGGGGAGCAAATTTCCCCCTCCGATTTTAGAAAAAATATTATAGGACCAAACTGTAGAGAAACCGTTTCAAACAATAAAAATATGAAAATTGGATGACAAATAACAGAGCTATGCATGGGAGGAACAAATTTCCCTCTCGGATTTTCGAAAAAACATGTCAGTTGAACCCTCCGTGCAATCAAATTTTGTTTTGTCTTCATGCTTCACATTTATCTCTAAATAAAAATATAATTTAATTGAAAAATTTAATTAAAACCGAACTCAAGCTAAAATAATTAAACTTTTTTGGATATAAGCCCATACAGTTCGACTAAAACTCATAACTTAATTTTTTCTTCATGCTATAAAATTTGTTCTGAACAATATTTTCGGTTCAGATTTTGCACTGAATATGAATATAGGAATTTATGTACTAAATACAAAGCAAGAAAAATATATTGGGAATCCCACAATTCAAAAAAAAAATTTAAATCCAAAAATGAGACTTATACATTTTTTTGCTTTATTTACTATATTTGAAGTTCGGTGTAAATATTTTTACGGAGTAATTCACAGCATATTAGACCTTGCAACAGGCTTTTTATTTAATGATTACAGCCTTGCGTTTGGAGAAAACAGGCCTTAAAGTTAATATTTGTATAAAAAAATAGGTCCAATTTTGTATGCTCTGGTTACCGCAGTACATAACTAAAATTTTCAAACAAATTCTGTAATGTGCTCTACACAGGAGTTGGCCTACTTCAAGACCTTTTAGCACCATTAAAATTTCAAACTTAAGATCAACTACACTTCTTTTAGAGCCATAATACCAGCTGCCTCTTTAGAAGCTGCTTTATTTCCACTTTTTTATACATATGTAAAGAAAATCACGACACATGTTTGTGCCATCACTTTCTTAAAGTTTAATCAATGGTCTTGTCGGCATGTGTATAACACTGATGGTAACCCAGCAGATCAGACAGATTGGATATAAGAATTTCAATAAGAAGCAAAGAGTAAAAATTTTAATATCTTATTTTGTGTATAAAAAAAGCGATAAATAAGAACAAAAACTGAAATAAAGGCTTGAAATGTTGTTTCTCGCCATTTTTTTAAACACAATTACGTCTTTATTTATTATTGGGTAAAATAATCTTTATATTACAAAACAGCATTCTTGCGGACATTTCAAGTAAAAATGGAAAAGCTAAAGTTTGAGTTTATTGTAAAAGGGTCACAAAGTGACAATAAAACCAACATTATCACCATAACCTCAATTGAAACAGAAAAAATGTGACTTTTATGATACCAAACGAGTTTCAGAATGTTGCACTCCATGAAAATCTGAAAAACACAGCCACATTTCAAAAAGTAAAGGCAACATTAACAAAAAGAGACACTACGAGGAAGGTTTGGATTTCTTTAGATACAGAGACCATGAAGGAATACAAAGATGATGACGGTAACATGCATTTTAAGAATTATATATTAGAGGAACAAACAAATGATACGAAAACAGATAAAAGCGAAACAACTGCAAATGGAATTTCAACAGAAGCTTTGCAACAAATCTTGGAAAAATTTACTTCAGCAAGAAATGAACAAAAACCTGAAGTATACAGCATAAAAAGCACATCAGAGAAGCTGGTTATAGAAAAGTTTACAGGAAAGAATGCAAATGTTTTACAACGGATGGAAATTTTTGAAAGTGAATGTTCAAGATTAAAAATAGATCAAGATGCATATAAGATTGAAATATTACGATTATTTCTTGAAGGTTCTTGCATTGATTGGTACAGTTCAATGCTCATCAAACACACAATAAACTCTGAATGGGAACAATGGAAGAACATATTCTGTGAGACTTATGCGGACAAAGGTTGGATTCCAGTGAGATATGCTATTGAATATAAATACATAAACGGTTGTCTGCTGGATTATGCCCTTGAAAAAGAAAGAATGCTATTGGAAGTGAACAAATCACTAGAAAAACAAATTTTAATAGATTTAATTGCAGTTGGACTTCCAAACTATGTATGTGATAAAATAGATAGAAAAAATTTAAAAGAAACGAAAGATCTCTTCAATGAATTAAGAGGCTTAGAGCACTTGATGAAAAAGATAACTGATAAAAAAGAAAAAGTATATTTTGAAAAAAATTTAAAACCAGTTGAAATAAAAAAACCTCGCAAGATATGTACAGACGAGAAAAAAGGTGAACGTTACCACCCTGAATCAAGTTGTTGGTTTCGACAGAAGAATACAGTAAAAACTGTCAAGAATTCAGAGTTAGAAATAGAACTAAATGAAAAAAATCCAAAAAACTGATTGTGCCACCATTAATAAAAATCAAGTTGCGTTTAAACGACACTTTTGATGTTTCGGCAATTTATGATTCAGGCTCAAATGTGTCGTTAGTCAACGCCAAACTACTGAAAATGAAACAAAGTAAATCAAATTTTATTCAAACAGACAACCTGAGGACGATTAATGGTGTTGGGAAAACAAATGGTAGTGTTAAATTGAAAATAAAAATATACAATATTAAGAAAATCATGGATATCTTTGTTGTAGATAATGAAAATTTTAAATACGACTTTTTAATAGGTCTAGATTGTATAAAAAATTTTAAATTAATTCAAAATGAAGATCTAAGAATTATACAAAAGAAAATGGAGCTGCTGGAACAAATGAGCAAAAAAGTAATAAATGTGAAATAAATTTCAATCAACACATAAATACTAATGACTTTGAAACATCAATAAATCTCCTAGATTTTAATCAGCGGTTTGAAATTGATACACTGATTCAAAAATATAAGACAGTATTTGCTAAAGATAAATATGATATCGGTACTGTCACAGACTATGAAGCTCATATTGAATTGATGGTAGATAAATATTGTTATAAACGCCCTTACAGATGCACGATTGAAGACAGAAGAGAAATAGAAAACCAACTGGCAAAGTTATTGGAGAAAAATTTTATTGAAGAATCATATAGCCCATTTTCAGCTCCAGTAACTCTAGCATATAAAAAAGAAGAACATAAAAAATCAAGGCTATGTATAGATTTTAGAGATCTAAACAAAATTATTATCCACCAATCACAACCTTTTCCACTGATAGAAGACCTGATGGTAAAGTCTAGAAACTGCAAATATTTTTCAACTTTAGATATAAATTCAGCATTCTGGTCAATCCCCTTAAAAATACAAGATAGAAAAAAGACGGCATTCGTAACTCAAGAGGGGCATTTCCAGTGGACTTGCCTTTCATTTGGTTTGAAGACAGCTCCAGCAATTTTTCAAAGAATACTGAGCAATATCATAAGAAAGCACAAACTCTCAGATTTTGCAGTTAATTATATAGATGACATCCTGGTTTTTTCCAAGACTTTCAATGAACATATACTGCACCTGTCAAAATTACTAGAAGCAATATTAACTGAAGGGTTTAGGCTTAAATTCGCTAAATCCACTTTTGCTGCAAATTCAGTAAAATACTTGGGACATATAATAGAAAACAATTCAATAAAACCACTGAAAGACTATTTATTTGCTGTTAAAAAATTCCCAGTTCCAGAAACAAGAAAGAGTGTTCGTCAATTCCTAGGAAAAATAAATTATTATCATAAATTTGTTCCACATATAGCTATAATTCTGGATCCTCTACACAACCTACTGAGAAAAGATGTAAAATTTATCTGGTCAAAACAATGTCAAGAATCTTTTGATAAAATAAAAACATTACTTTGTTCTGGACCTATCTTGAGAATTTTTGATTCAGACTTACCAATTTATATATACACGGATGCAAGTATTAAAGGAATTTTTAAAAACAAAGAACATACAATTGATTTTCACTGCGGTTAATGCTCCATTTTCAAACGGTCTTAATGAAAGATTGAATCAGACACTGGTTAACAAAATAAGGTGTAAAATAAATTAAAATGAAAAAAAGATATCATGGACAACCATTGCAAAGAATTGCGTAGAAAAATATAACGAAACAGAACATACAGTAACAAAATTCGCTCCAAAATACTTATTAGAAGGAGAAAATGTAAACATTTTACCTCACGAATTAAACTCAAAATGTACAACTGAAGACCTGGAGAGAGATAGAAGATTAGCACTAGAGAATACAAAGAAATCTCACAATTATAATAAAACGCGTTCCGATCTAAATAGGAGAGAAATTGCATTTGATGAAGGAGATTTGGTGTATGTGGAGAACGGCAACCGCTTGAAACTAGATGAAATAAGAATTGGACCATATAAAATACTTAAGAAGATTTCCAATTCAATATACGAAGTGAACACCGGACACAAAAAAATGGAATCCAATCTCTTTCATATAACAAAACTCATTCCAGTGTTGGATGACAATCATTGAACAATTACGTTTAACAACATCTGCAATTGTTCTTCTCTTGGGAGGGCGATGTAAAGAAAATCACGACACAGGTATGTTTGTGCCATCACTTTCTTAAAGTTTAATCAATGGTCTTGTCGGCATGTGTATAAGACTGATGGCAACCCAGCAGATCAGACAGATTGGATATAAGAATTTCAATAAGAAGCAAAGAGTAAAAATTTTAATATCTTATTTTGTGTATAAAAAAAGCGATAAATAAGAACAAAAACTGAAATAAAGGCTTTAAATGTTGTTTCTCAACATTTTTTTGAAACGCAACTACGGGTTTATTTAATATTGGGTAAAATAATCTTTATATTACACTTATAATTTTTTTATTTATATTCCACTGTGCGAAGTTATATTCAATACGCCAAAAACCAGGCAAAGCGTTTGAACTTTATTTTACCAAGCGCCGAACATATCTTTTTGCCTACTTCCGACACCAAACGTTTGATCAGACTCTAATTAATAGAACATCCCTTGTTTGCGTAAGGCTCTTACAAACGTATTCAATTTGCGAAACAGAAATTTAAAAAAAATGTTTTGCCGTATCACACACATACATATATTATTTTTCATGCCGAAACGATGGTACCGGTATTGAAGGAAACGGCATTTGAATACCGGTATTTTACAACCGAAAACAATTACGATATCGGTAGTGATACCGGTATTAAATTTTCAACGATATTTAATCGGTACTAATTAACAAGTGAAAAAACTATAGTAATGGCCATTTTGTTGTTAATTTAGTTCATCTTGTTAAAGTAAATAAGATCCTACCTGAATATCTTTTAAGCACTGCATTTTTAATTACAGTAGAAAAATATTTTCTTGCCACATACAATATAAAATTGTCCAAAGACGTAAACATAATCGAAACCAGCTGTTGCTGGTGACTGAGCCGACTAATTTCCCAGACGGCTGCTAGTGAAGAAGCGTTAGGTGGCTGTCAGCCAGCTAAAGATTACAAACACTTGCATATTTTTAAATGACTCAATTTTTATTTATATTTATGTAAAAGTTATAAAAATGCAATTAATGTGAAGTTATAAAGCTGTGAACAATTTAAGGCATACTCAAATACATATTACATACATATAAATATATCATATTTTGACAAACAATAAACATAGCACACAAAGTCATATTATTTTAGGACTTTTTAGTTTGAAGCACAACAACAATGTTTTTAAACTATTGTAAAATATTAGGACATTATGACAATATGACTAGATAGCACACCGTTTGAATCCCCCAAATATGTATTATATTATATGTAACAGTGGGCATCAATGGATTAACACGTGAATCTAAATTTATAAGTTCTTAACTTCTTCATGTACAAATTTTAAATGCAAATTTTCTTTGTCTTATGTAGAAACGATTCAAGTGAAACGCACCCATTAAAGGAGACACAATGAATGTTTCATAACCTACAAAATTCAATGAACTTAAAAAGTAAATAAAAAAGTTGTTATTTATTGTTGCATTATTTAGTTTTGTTATCAATTTTTTAAACACTTATGAAAAGGTAAAAAAAATTGTAAACTTTTTTTATTTTGAACACTACACCTCGAAAGAATGTTAAATAATGCGGACTAAGTGAATGTAATATCGTAGCATAGTGGGGTCGGGTCATAGCAAATAAATTAGCCATTTCTAAAGGCCGGGTCCAAACATTGATCGATTTTGGAATTTTTTGAAAAAAAAACAATTAAAAAATTCCATCTTTAAGATTTATTTGAATAGTAAATTTTTTATACATATGAATATTTTTTCATTCCAATGCAAATTACATACTTGTGGTTTCTTAAAAATTTGTTATTTTAAGAAAAAATTTCAAGTAACTTCAGGGACCGATTCTAAACTTGCAAGAAGTTCCTCTTCCATAATAAACCTCTAAAGCAAAGTTGTTCATTTCACCAAACATTGTTTGTGCACTTTATTTCATTTCTTTTATACTCTCTTTTAGTCGTTAATGCGAGAGCGACGAGTGTACATGGATAGTAGCTTTGTTGGTATTTTGCCACATACAGTGTGGAAAATAAATGATAATGATGAAAATAAAGGGCATTTTATTAGAAACAACAATATTTTTTTGAAAAAACTAAGGGGATTGGGGCAAAATGTATTGAAAATTTCTCCATTTTACCAAGTAAAGAAATAGTAAAATCAGTGTGAACCACATTATTATACGTTTTTACGACCAATATAGTTTCTTATTATAAAATTTTAATGGAAATCTTTGCGTTTACTTTATCGTATTACTGTAGTTCACAATTCTCACAGCAATACAGCTGCAAAATATTTTTGACCACCAATGCTCTAAAACTCCTCAGATATGTATGTCGTTGATATTGGTGTATCTAGGTCCTTCTGGGGGCTAAGTAGGGTTGCCATATTATAATAGTACACTAGGTTGACATTTGATTAAAATCAGCTTGATTTTCAAAAGAGAACTTGACACACTAAAATGTGTAAAACAAACCCAAAACACGCCAACAACAAAATATTTTCTGAGACAGAAGTACGTTTTCTTGTAAGAAAACTAAAAGCTAGCTCCTGCTCCAAAACTTGCTTCTGTTAAAGTGGCTTTAGTAAGAAAGCAAGCTCATCAATAATAAGAAAATTACTTCACAGAGTTGGTTTAAATGGTAGAAAAAATAGACAAAGCACGCTTATTGGTATAGGCGATGGCTGACTGTCCTACACAATCGTACGCTTATGTCAAAAAGAGATCTGACAGAATGCTATCCGACTTAAGAAAATCGTCTGTCTAACTCATAAGGCAGATATTGCTGTATTTTTAGCAACTACACCAAAATATTCAGCTCTGGTCGCATAGAAAATATTATTTTATAAAATTAAAAAAAAAATGCAAATCTGACAGATCTGTCAAAAAATCTGTCGCATATATCCACTTTTAAGCCAGACTATCATACTTTCTGAGCACATATAAGTTCTTTTGACAGTTCTACCGACTCACGGCCCTTTTCACAATGTATGATTAAAAGCTAACGTCGACTTTAACGGCAAGTTTTGTATGCCGAACTTCCCGTTAAAGTGAAAGGGCCGATGAGTCTGATAGTGAATCATGCATGGCCTTAAGCGTAGTATGCAGCTGTGCCTGAAATTCAGGCTGCCATAAGAAGTATGTGTAAAAAAAACAATCTGAAATTCAGGTTGGTAAATTTCTTAAAGAAATTTCCGTTTACAAGTACGCAGTTCCAAAAGAAAAGTACACGGAATTTTGACATTTATTGTCTATTACAGGCATGTTATAACAATAAGTAGAGAATTTTTTCCGTCAACTGAAACAAAAATTAATGTTCAGACAATAGTTTGGCCACGAAATTTTTGACATTTCTAATTTTTCGTACGTTGTAATTCATTTTCAGTGTTTTTGTGTGTTGTAAATTATAAAATATATAAATTTGTGTGTATGCAAACAAAATTCTGTATAGAATTCTACACGATTATTTTTCCGTGTAGAAATAAATGCAAAACTCCAAACCTGAATTTCTGTGAGAGCTGCATACTACGCTTCAAACGTAATCAATTTGCAAAAGAATATGAAAATAAGTATTTGGCTTGTTAGAGAAACAAAGCAAATTTAACGTATTTGTATTTGGGGATAAAATTAGGAATAACGTTCTACTGGCTTGAAATGGACAGCAAAGCGTGGATGTGCTTCAGTGATGGTCTGGGGCTGATTTTTGCAGCAGAACCATTACATTTGCATTGCATTAACACAATTAGAAATCAAAATGTTTATTTAGACATTTTAAAAGAAAACTTGCGAAAAGTCTATATTAGCCTGGTACTTGTACACTGAGATATTTTTTCATAGAATTTTAGAAGTTATTTCTTTTTAGCTTTATATAAACATTATTAAATCAAAAATATAATTTCAGCTTGACAAATTATATTTGAGCTTGTAACTTGACAACGCCTAAAAAATCTTGACAATCGAGCTAATTCAAGCCCGTCTGGCAGACCTAGGGCTAAACCACACCCAGAATCGCCCTAACCCCTAGAAACTCAAAATATTAGAGCAATTTTTATAAAATAAGCGAACTGTATTTCCAGCTACGCCAATGATCTGTGTAAATATTACATCAATAAAATAGATCTCAGGCTTAAACTTTCAAAACGTCGAAACACGTTTATTTTTCCACTCTTCCAGTGTCAGGCACTAGAAACTTGTTACATATTTTGAAAATTTTTTGATTTTGTTGTCCAGTATTATCAAAACAAAAAAAAAATTAATGTCGTCTTTGGAAATGTTTTGGAAATTTCTTCTGGTATTTATAGGTATGATTTTGCAAACACTTATTTATTGATTCCCCTCGTGTTAACATTTTCTTTAAACCACGTCGCTGTGCATCATTTTATTTTAAAATTAAAAGTTGTAAATTAAGTAAAATTAGTAAATAAAACTCCTTCATCTTAGGGTGCTTTACTGTTCGTTTTCAACTGATTTGTTAATATTTTCTACCATTTTTCCTTTCTTTCTTGTCGATTCCTTGCGATATGCTTGAAATTGATTATAAATTGTCAAAGAAATAATAAATCAAATTCATGAAAATAATATAAATTAGCAACAACAAAAACACAGGATGTCAATAAAATAAAATCGGAAAAATAAGCAAACTGGTACATTAATACAACACACGAAACAACAACAATTAAATCAACTTGACCAAATAAAAGAATTATTAAAAAACATTAGAATTATTTAACAAGAAAACTTAAAATTATCAATTAATGTTATGATATATTAATTAGTATTTTTATTATTATTCTAAATAACATACTATTTATTTTAGCCAGCAAATCATTTGATTTTTTTTTCCTTTTATAAAATTACGCACATTTTCTTTGTAAAATAAATATTACTTTAAAAATTTGCCACAAATTCACTAAAAAAGATTTGTTTATTTTAAATCAACACATTTCTTATTTTTTGCTTTTGTTTTTTTAATAGTTGTTTGGAAAATTTTTAACAAATTCCATTTGTAATTAGACGTGAGAATTTTTTTATAAACAAATCAATTTATTATTAAGAAATTATTAAATAAAATTTAAGTGTAATTTCAAAAATCTTCATGTTTTCAAAGCACAACCGTCCGAATGTCCGACCATCTAATTAAAATGTTCCGAATTAACTGAGTTAAACAAAGACTAGTAAAACAGCAACAAGCAACAGTTGTTGTTCCAACTAATCCACAAACAAGCAACAACCAACCGGTCATTTACTTATTAAATTACTCAGGGATGATAAAGTTGGTACAATTATACTTTTGTTGGTACTACTGGAGCCAAAAAAGTACGATGGTACCCCCGTGACTATTTTGGAAATATTTACAAATTTTCCCAACTTGTTGGGTGGTATCCATTGATTATTCAATAGTTATCTCTACTTTGGCCCTTAACTTAATTCTATCTCAAGTATACTTAGGCGGTTATTTCGTGAGTAGATTTGTGTACTTATTTAAGGAGAATACATAACAGGTGGTCTTGAGAAAACCGCTTATAATATTTCCTTGTTAGTGTTCAAGCCTAATGTCTTACTCCTAATGTCAAACTTCACATTCTATAAACAAATCATAGGTTTTCTTGAATAAAGGCGTATGTCTTAAAACTCATCTTTTCAGTAGAGCAAAAACAAAATATTTCTGAAATTGTGTCCACGTTATGAACGTCTTTGATTTTTTTTAGCACTCGGAATATATTTGCCAAAATAGCTGATCCTAGCAAGGCTGAATAAAACCGTATATTTCGACATAAATAATATTTACTAAGCAAAATAAAACAAAATATTTAAAAAGATTTCAAAATGTGTTTAGATAGTAACATCGTATTGCTGCTTGTTTGTAATCCATCACACAGGAATACATAAGTCGTTATTGCCGAAAATGTATGGAATCAATATAGAAGTCAGGTTGTTGTGGATGAAAAATATCGAGACTAGTCCATGATATCCCGAAAAATGTTACTCTCATTGAAAGAGCGCTTAAAACAGAGCTATTTCGCATTAATAACTTAAAATCTACGTAAATCGACTTCACATTTATTCAAGAAAACCACCGAAATGTCGGGTTGCAAATTTTAATAGAAGAAATGGCTTGTTTATCCATTGTGAACGAATTTAAAATTTTTTAGCAAACTTCAAGTTTATAAGAATAAAGTAAGTAGGTTCCTTGTCATATGGCAGAAGTGAAGTTTTATTGAGATAAATTGAAATTTAAATTATTTGATTTTTGGCACCATTATTTGAAAAAAATTTATGAAAAATATTTTTAGAAAAAAGCCATATTTAATCTTTGACACAATGAGCAACAATTAAAAAAAATTTAGTACTATTTGAGCCGAAAATATAGTATTTTAGAAGCTCATTGGTAGGAAATGAATTTTTTCATTTATCATCCCTGAAATTACTCAATCTTCGATCGAACCAAAATTCAATCAAACCAGCAACACTCTTTACAACGGCTACAACAAACAAAAATTAAGTTTATTAGCAAAAGTTTGAAGCTCTATTTATTCCCCAATGTGCCAAACAAATTTGTTGGGTTTTTTATCTCGCATTTCTTTTTGGTCAAAATGTATGTTAAAAATTAATTATTCGAACGTCTATGTAAACGTTAAGGCTGATTTAGCCGAGCGTAAATGTAGAAAACGTTGATGTAGTTGCATGTGCTGATCGTTTCTGTCTCATAGCTTTTCAATGTGACAGAAACGATCAGCACATGCAACTGCATCAACGTTTTCTACATTTACGCTCGGCTAAATCTGCCTTTACAAGTCAGCTACATAATGATTTTCTTAACAAGGGTACTTACTAAAGTGTTCAATTAATCGGGGTTTTGTTTTAGACCCTTATTATGATTTACAACTTAATTGATAGCTGAGTTGTAGTTGTCAAATTCTTATTATGGATACAACTCAACTCTGCCTTTAAGGTAGAAGTACATAACACGCGTTTCAGCGCGAGCGCGCTGTATACTTTTGTCAAATTACATAAAAAAACATTTTGACGCGTTTGCGACAGAAAGTTGGTTAACTTTTAACTTTTTAGCGCGTTATGTATTTTTGACGATTAATCAGCTGACAATAAAACAGAATAAAGTGAAAAAATGTGTGAATCATGAATGAAAAACTTTTGAAGAGGTTAAAAACATAGAATATTGTATAAAAACGGAAGCCAGCGCTACGAACATAAACTCCATTTTACAGTTTCCAAACAAGTCAACAAATAAAAAGCAGCTAACAGAAAAGGCTTTTCTAAAGCGCATTGTGTAACTTGACATTTTACATGCGCTGAAGTTTTTAAGCGCACGATACTCGTCGACGAATTAACGCGTGTTATGTACTTCTATCTTTAAATAGTTTGTCATCAAAGTGAGGCAACTGCTTTTTATCACTGGTGTTTTTTTATTTATTTCGACTATTGTATTACTTTTAAAATAGCGATTATAAAGTGCGCATTATTATTCCAGAGACCAACCTATCACACTTGTCAACCAATATTGTTGCCCTCATAAAATCTCTGCCATAAAATCTTAAAAAATATCTACTTCGTGATTTCCATTGAAATTATCATTTTCGAAGTTTTAAGCATTATTAGGCTAAGGTTCGTAACCTTTAATCCAGAAAGAATTTGGCATGCTTAATATTCCAAGTAACAAGGGAAAAAATAAAATCAGCTTAATTTTTCAACGTACACAGCAGCACAGAGATTAAAGATTAAATAAAAAAACGAACTTAAGCCAAACTAATTAAATAACTTTGGATAAAAAACCATACAGTTCGGCTAAAATGCATAACTCAATTGTTAAAACTCTAAAGCCACTTAGCTAACATGAATGTATACTGTTCCAAAAACTCGGCCCAAATAAACATTCAAAAATTCCAGCATTGAAAATATCGATGACATTTCACGCTGGTAAGAGAGAAATCAGAAAGCTTAAGCATTTTTGAACATTTTAAAGAAAAAACAGTTAGTGAAGTTCCGAACCTTTAAAAAATATCATTAATAGGTGCGATTCTCCACGAGGTGGTGACAAGTCTGTTAATTGGGACAGCCAAATTTGCAAGTTCAGACACATCTAATTTAAGTTCTTCCAGACTTTGGCGAAATTCAGATGTAATTTTACTAAAATTTTGAACTATTTCTTGATTAATGCTAAAGATATTATTAGGCGAGTTTTGAGATGATTGTTTAATGTTCATAACCTCCGAAATTTTATCAGAAAGATTCATGTTTTCCTCTAAATTTTCAAAATTACATGAAGTTATATGAAGTTGAAGTTCATTGGGAAGTTTCCGAAGCCATAATTTATATAAAAGTTCATTTCCTATTATAGAAACTGAACCAAATATAGTTGACATATCCCTATAAAATTCAGCGATCTAATCACAGCATTCGACATCGAGCAGAATTGATAGAAAATTTTCATTTTGAGACGATAGCACTCGACATCGCGTAATCAAACATCTACATCTATCGATAGGCAACAAAGAGTCTATCGTATACACAATAATCTAATATTTAGAGATGAAAATATATAAGAATTTTTAGTTTGCAAGTTTATTTTTATAAAAAAGGGAAGTAATATACAATTTTAATTAATGTTGGATATGTAAAATAAAATGAATAATAAGTATTTCTACAATACAATGCAAAAAGATCTAATGGCAGAATTTATGACCCAGCATCCAAAGCTTATCAAAATTATTTAAACAAATTCTGTTTTGTCGTAAATTTAGCTGGCAAGGACCCCACGTAGTTATCCTTTATTAGTCTACATCTTATTTAAAATCTTCAAACGAACCGTAATGTGGAAAAAAAGGTGCGGGCAAAGGCAAATAATAGTCACTTTTATCTCTTATTTCCTTCCTAATACGTATCACATTCCTTATTTAATGAAGATAAATAAACAAAAATGAATGATTCACTTTTAAAACAATTTAATTTGAATTAAAAACTATTATTTTCGCAAAAAATTTTTATTTAAAAGTTGCTTGTTTCTTTTCATTTGTTTACATTTGGAAAACATATGCTGGTAAAACTATTACAATTTGCTAGAAAATTTCGATTCGATTCATATCGTGTGCGGTAATTTGCTTACTTGACACGTATCGAAATATTATTCGATACGATAGTGTACTCGATATCGAATGCCGTGATTGGACCTCAGATGGTGTTCGATCAGCGGTTTATCTATCTGAAAGTAATTCTTCTAATCGCTTTTCCTCGCTAAGAGAAGCCCTTTCACATAAATGTTTCTGAAGTGATTCATATTTGGACGTTTCAGGTGGATTTTGTAAAATATCTTCAACCTTCGTAATAACGTCCTGTGGAAGAGAGACAACAACATATTGACATTTATCGATATCATCATGTATTTTTTAAGATTGAATTGAAACTCCGTTTGAAGAAACCAGGCTTGTGGACATGATGTCCAAAAAGAAGGTAGTTCAAAAGACATGTTGCTATTATTATTAGTCATATTAGAGGGAAAAGTGAAAACCTGATCGTTAATATCCAATAAATTATGATTTTGAGTTGTTGGAGTTTGCTGTTCTGTATTTACTAAGGTGTAACTAGGAGTGCTTTCGGAAAGTGGATTCGCAAATGAAGAATATAAATTCATTGTTGTATTTTTTTTGTTGTGGTTCTAATAGTATATTCAGTAGGGTGGTCGTTAAAAATTAAATTTCTTGCGGGGCCCCCTAAAAAGCATCCTTTTGATGAAAAAACACTGGGAAAATTTTATAATTTTTTTAAGTCAATACAACACGTTCATCAAGATGATTTAAGTTAAGTTTTAGGTATAATCATGTTTTTTGAAGATTTTTAATAATAAATACAATTTCATACAAAATATAAACAGCCACAGAACCAAAATTCATGAGAATACAATAGTTAATCAAAATAACAATCGATTTTCCAAACAATATGGTCTGTTAATTAAAAAAATCAATGATATTTTAATTAATATTTTTATTTTATTACAAAATTAATACAAATTTAATTCTAATCTCTAGTTTTCTTCATTCCAATCCTTAAGTAAACTTTCTTTCGTTTTCTTAATGCCTTTGCTTCTGTAATCATCTAAGATTTGAATGAGGAATTGCTTTTGTTCTTCATCTTTTGTGAATAAATCGTTGTACTCTTGCATTAGTTTAACACATCGTTCGGCAACATCGTTAACCACTGATAAATTTGTAACAGCAGTCAAACAATCTTGATAATTTGAGTCTTCTAACCAATTCTCATAATTTTCAGTCAACCAGCTAGTATTTAGTCCAAGTTTATGGAAAAAATTGATAGAAGTTGCATTAACAAACTGTTCTAATCCTTTGTCAAATAATTTTGGAATATCTGCACGAGATACTACACAGAAAAAAAAGGAATGTAAAATCCACATGCCGCAATTTTGATTGGAAATCATATTAATTTTACTAGAAATAATTTGTCGTTTGAGTGTGTTAGTGTTTATTTGCTTTGTTCATTCCCAGTGGTATGGATAGAAGCCATTGCCATAACTTTCTATCGAAGTGGTGGGTGCTTATTCTCCATGCCTTAAAAGCGGTAGTGAAAGGTTATACCATTCCGCTACTACATCTGCTCCTACTCACTATTAGGTGTAACAATTGCTACCCACTACTCGGTAGCATTTTCTCTAGCTCAAGGTAATGCAACAAACAGGTTTTTTTCTACGGGTTTTGTGCTCGTTACTAATACCATATTTACACTATGCAACTTTATTGCATGCAACTCTCTTTTTTCAGTGAGAAAGACAGAGAAGAAATACAAAATGTGTACATTTCTATTTCAACACTCTCACTTAAAATGAAAATTGCATGCAACAAAGTTGCATAGTGTAAATATGGTATAAGTTAAATGTACACATGAAAATAAGTGCCGTTATTGAGACAACAAAAACTAAATGATCGCAAATTCGTCATTGTTAAGTTAAATATGTAAACAAAAAGTTTCAGTTGCACTTAAGATTTTGTTTCGGAAGGTAAGAAGTAAAAAATGAGTAAAAGTAATTATAGAAGAATAGTGAAATTAGAACGCGATAAGTTTTTTAAAGAATTTAATAAAATTGGACAAACAGATGACTTCGAAAAAGTTCAATTAAAATGTAATGAAGAAAAGGAACTAGATGAATTTTTGAAAGATTTTAATAAAATTCAATATAGAAATGATGGTAGTTTAGAGGAAGTGATCGAGCCAAGTACATCTAAAAAACAAAATATAATTGTTAATGAAATATTTAAAGATGAGACAAAAGATATAGATCTTAGTGATAAACTCAAGTCGTGGTTCATAAAACATAGACCGAGCAGGCGGTGTGCCGCAGATTTATTAAAAATTCTTAAAGAAGAAAATATAAAAGTGAATCAGTTTTATACAAACACCGACAGCAAAAAGCAATTTTCAAAAGTCATAGATGGGGGTACATATGTACACTTAGGTGTAACCGATGCCTTAAAAAAAATTTCGAAAGTATATCAAGTGCCAAATACTTTACAAATCGATGTGAACATCGATGGGTTACCTCTTTTTCGAAGTTCTAAAATGCAATTATGGCCCATTTTACTGAGAGTTAACAATATTCATACCTCACCAATATTTGCTGCTGGAATATTTTTAGGTAAAAGTAAACCGGCCAATTGTGAGCAATTTTTGGGAGACTTTATTTCAGAGATGATGCTGTATAAGGCTAGTGGTGTTGAAATAGGAAACCAAAAACACGCTTTGGAAATAAAGAGCGTAATATGCGATGCTCCAGCTAAGGCATACATTAGTGGTGTTCCGGGGCATACTTCAAGACATGGCTGTTCAAAATGTACCCAGGTTGCAAAAAAGATTGATGGAACACTCACGTATGATACAGTTCCCGGAAATTTAATAACAGACACCGATTTTGACTGTCGAAAACAATTTTTTTTTCCAGATTCTATTCCAGGAAATCCCGAGGAACTTTTGAGGAAAGCAATTCAGAATCAAAAAAAGCGACACTTCAAGCAAATTGCTGTAAAAAAACAACAAAACTAAATTCTTTTTTAACTTATACTTAAGGTACGGTCACACTTAGCAAACATTTGCCCAAAAAAGCGTAACCACTCAATGTATGTGAAAAACCATTTTATTCCGACACGTGTTTCTTAAGTTAAACAGTTTCATAAACAACTAATAGACAACGTCATTGATTCCAACATTATTGGAAACTATTCAACTTAAAAAACACGTATCTGAATTGAAAGCTTTTTCGTTAATATTTTGTGGTTACGTTTCTTGGGCAAATATTTGCCTAAGTGTGACCATCCCCTTACATACATATATAACTTATACTTTAAAGAAATTGCTGCCAAAAATAAGAATTGAAAATTAATTTTATACTCTGTTTATTTTTTACATGTCATGTATTTACTTTTAAATATTTCAGAAAAGTGAATTTCTTAAATTTTTTTACAAATACAAAGTATTTATAATAAAATGTTCCTATAGTACATACATACATATGTACATATGTATATGTATCTAGTTCCTTTTTAAAATATATTTAGCTGTAGATATAAATGAATTTAATATATTTTTATGTTTGAAAATAAATTTGTTTGCATTTTTCCAATTTTGAATGTGGCTAGCAAAGGGGCAACAAAACGGTTCTAGAGAAATAACTACCCAGTGAGAGATAGCGAATTTGGTAGTGTTTTTGGTACAGCAAAACTGCTACTCCTAAGTGGCTAGCACTATCACAGCCACTATGGGTTAGTAAAGTGGCTAGTACCATAGTGTTATCACTGTGGGTAGCTAAAGGTAATGCAGTGGGGGGTCAATTGCCACCTCGTAGGACATCTCCATGTTAAATTCGCCACTTAAAAGTAGGTCTTGTAGATTGCAGCGGGACTAGCGGTAGTTCCAAAAGAACTATCCAATATACAGGCGAATCGCTAGGACGCCATACCACTGGGCACTGTTCTGCTTAGTTGTGTGACTTGTTCTTGTTTATTCTTACATGTGTCGTCTATGTAGACGAGAAAAACGAATTACCAGCGAAAATGTACTGCTGCTGATATAAAATTACCATTGTTTCACATTAATTTTAAACGGAAAATTATTAATCTAATCTTAAATCACCGTTAAAACAATTTTGTTATAAACGTTAAGTTTCATTTTCAATCGACATGACTATAACTTTAATCTCAAATAAGTTGTATGTTAAATAATCATTTAAATCATGTTGAATTAAAATTAAATGCATTTTACATACGATGGTATTTATTTCGTGTATATGTAAAGAAAAGTTTAAAGCTGTTGTGGCTGTAGTTGTTAGCGCGTGGACTATCATGCAGGTGGCACGAGTTCAAATCTTGGCTGGGGCAGTCAGCTACAACGCAAAGTTTTCTGATGACTATCACGTAAGTAAAATAATTAATAAAATAGCTACATTAAAATCATGTTGTTTCAGCTTGATATAACTTTAATTCAACATGATTCTCCGTGTTGTTTCAATATCAAATTCACGTTGTTTCAACTTGAAATAGCTTTGATTCAACATGATTCTTCGTTTTATTCCAATATCAAATTCACGTTGTTTCAACTCGAAATTACTTTGATTCAATATGATATTTCGTATTATTTCAGTATCAACTTCATTTTGATTTGACTGTACTGGAATATTGAATCAACATGAAATATAGTTAACTCGAAAGCAAAAATTTTCTTTCAAGATTATTGTAAAGCATGTTGATTTAACATAAAACACCTATGAAGCAAAATCACTACCGAAAAACGTTAAATTAACATGGTTTTCGACGATTTTACATGGAAATTTTCTGTGTGTACAGCCTGTACACACACCTTCCTAAAAACTCGTTCATCATCACTGTCTAATAAATCAAGTTTATCTGCATTTTGTGGTAATTCGATCACTTCTTTAACCATTTTCTGTTTCGTTTCCGTATCTACATCATCATCGAATAAAGCCAATAGACAATTTTCAGGATTCAGATACCACAAATGGTTCAAAATTTTACCTAAAGCACTCTATAAATAGATTTTATCAACTCAAAATCACAGTTCGGTACCTTGATTGATAATGTGGGGATAAACCATATCCGTAAATAAATTTTCACAATAAACACGCAAATCATGGCCAGGCTTCTTTCTTCCGTAGACTTTAGTTTAAAAGTTGATCGTAACAGAAATATTTTCAACGAATATATTGCCTTAGCCATCCACCTAGCCTGATGCATAGCTCCAGGAGTATGAAACGTGATATTTTCAGGTATTATTCCAATGAACATCAAGCTTAATTCTAGCAGTTCTAAATAATCTTTTCTATCATGGTTCAAAGTAAGTTGTTGCTTAATGAATTCCTGAATTCATGAATGTCTTGAATATCATTTTCCAATAATTTACTAATCAAAGTATCCGCTATTCCACTCTTAAATTGAGTTTGGTCTAATCTATCCCACTCTTTCTTGAATCTAGCAAAGATAGGCACATTTGGTCAAGAAACATTAGTTAATTTACTGTCAAATACTGCTCTCAATACAACCTCAAATATATGATGTCTGCATGGCAAAATAAGAAGATCTTTCTCTAACAAATGTTCAATTAAAACTGCTGCACCATTATATTCTCCAGTATTCGATGCAGTAGTATCAAAACATAAACCAACTACTAAAAAACTGACTCCAAACTCTTGAAGAGCATCAAAAACTGCACTTGCCATCGCCCGGCTTGTAGCGTTTTCTAGCGGTGGTATTGATAGAATTTTAATTTCATTTTGAGATGAAACTATTATGAGAAGACGTTCTACGAAATTCCTGCCAGTAATATCAGGTAAGTGCTTACCGTCCCAACGAACAATCAATCTACAAAGATCTTTATTTGCAAATCTTGTTTAGATTTCAGCAGCTCTTTTTTTTCTGAAATTTTCACGTTTTTGCTTTATCGATGTTCGATTAACGATGTAGTGGGTTGAATCAAGTTCTACAGCTTGAAGAAATACAATTAATAAGCCTGTTGCATCACGATCACTAAATTATGCACATATCTAACATGGTACATAGTTTTCGAGTCAAAATGTCTATTGTTCCACGATACCTTTTTGATGGTGGCGATTTTTCATCTAAGTCCATAACAAAACTAGGATCTCTGTGAAGACTTTCTTGAATGAATGATGACGGGGATGATTCATATTGCGAAGTAGGCTCAGGTTTTTTTATATTGGTAGAAAAAAAATTTTTAATTAAAGAATAAATTTCAAAAATGTCCGACTCATATTAGCACTTACCAGATATATCTTCAACGTCGTCAATAAATCCAACACGATTCGGTTCACGTTGATTTAATAAAAATCTTTTTGTACTGTTATCAACCATTGTTAAAACATCACTGTGTGCTATATCAAACAAATTATTTAAATGCGACAAAAATAATTTTTCATTGTTTTCCTGAATACCATTTCGTCTTGATGAGTTTTTCTGTAAACTTCTCCAATCGTTGCATAAATCATCAATTTTTTTCAAACACCGAGATTTTTGTTGTGTTGGAACTTTTACTTTTTGCCAAAAAGTAAGCAATTCATCATACACAAAACTTTCACTGACTTTTAAACTATGTTTCAATATTCGGGTGTTGTGAAACAAAAATTTCAATACTTAGAAATTAGATGGAAGTTGACTTCCAGCAATTTCATGATGTGTCTCTCAGATTAAAATTATATTTTCTTTTTTATTTTTCATTATAAAGGAAAAATTACACTATACGAAAACTACAGACGTATATGCCCCTGTTAGTAACTTATTGACAGAGAATTATTTGACGCCTTTAAACAAGTTATCCAGCGCATGTGCATCCGCAATTTTTTAAAGCATTTTCATGAAAATAACTCATATACATAAAAAAACATTACAGACGTATAAAAAACTAAAAATATAAGAAAAATTAAAAGATAAGCTTGAATCACAAAGAATTTTAAACTTTTTCTGAAACTATAATTTGAAATTCATCACTGAGAATGATAATACGGAAGGTTTTCATTGTTAAAACGTTTCCAATCTTAAAATAATTATTACTTCATACTTAATAAGAAGTTTAATGAAAAAACATGATATTACCCAAAAATTAACTTGAATCATCTTGAGGCACGTGTTGTCTTGACTTAAAAAAATTATAAAAATTTTTCGCTGTGTTTTTTCATCAAAAGGAAGCTTTTTAGGGGGCGCCGCAAGAAATTAAATTTTTAACGACCACCCTAATATTCAGCCTTATCATGAATTCCACATGTGAAAATTTCCGAATAATATTTTTTGTTCACATGGGTTTTAATTTCGTATCATGAATTCCATGTGAATAAAATAATATAGTTGGTTTTAAAAACATGTGTGTGAAGTTTTTTGAAAGCAAACAAATTCAAAACACAAAATTTTTCAGAGTTTAAAAATGTAAACATTCGGAAAATTTCACAACACATTTTATTCATGACACGAACTGTTCACATGTTCGGAAATTTTCATGTGAAATTTTATTCATGATAGGGATGATTGTTTTTTGTAGATTATCTCGTAAGAACCATATATATAAAAGGCTAGCGTTTACAACAGTAAAAGTAAAAAATAAAAACTAAAAAAAAATATTAATAATAAAAAGTAAAAAAAAAATTTTACGTATTAATTAAAATATTTAAATTAAAACTATAAAATTAGGCAGTGCAATTTATTTCAGATGCAACTTGGTATATAATCTGATATATAACGTCTCATAATGTGTATGTAAAGAGTTTGAAAAAATTAAAAGGGGAGTACTTGTCCGATATGGTAATAAAACTTGATATAAAGTACTGAATTTTCTCTCCCTCCCAAATTTTGTTGGTTAACTCAGTCCAGACCAAAATGGTACTTGGTATCCATCAGAGGATTTGAAATATATATATATATATATATATATATATATATATATATATATATATATATATATATATACATATATATATATATATATATATATATATATATATATATATATATATATATATATATATATATATATATATATATATATATATATATATATATATATATATATATATATATATATATATATATATATATATATATATATATATATATATATATATATATATATATATATATATATATATATATATATATATATATATATATATATATATATATATATATATATATATATATATATATATATATATATATATATATATATCTATATATACATATATATATATATATATATATATATATATATATATATATATATATATATATATATATATATATATATATATATATATATATATATATTAAGGCTGTTCACGACATAGTGGGAAAAAAAATTTTTTATCGGATCTAAACGCATAGTAGCTCTGTTGCTCTAATGTCTGCCTTCAACGAATTCTGCCTTCAACGAATCTATTACGAAGAATGAGACAGAAATGCAGAAATTAATTCAGGTGGTAGAGGATCACAGAAAGAGAGTTCCCGATGCTCGAAAAGTTACACTTAAAGCGTATAATCCGCGATAACAAGATCATAATGCATTTTAGATTGTGTTGAGTGGTTTTTATGTAATGCTGATTAGCACATTTTGCTTAGATTATATGATTAAAGTTCAATAAAAAGAAGTCCTTTGAGCAACGCCTAAATATTTTTCGATTTGTTTGAGTTTTTGCACAAAGCAATGTTTATAAAAAAGGAACAAAATAAGCTACTATGCATAATAAAATTCAAAAAAAATTTTTTTTGAACGGCCCTAATATATATATATATATATATATATATATATATATATATATATATATATATATATATATATATATATATATATATATATATATATATATATATATATATATATATATATATATATATATATATATATATATATATATATATATATATATATATATATATATATATATATATATATATATATATATATATATATATATATATATATATATATATATATATATATATATATATATATATATATATATATATATATATATATATATATATATATATATATATATATATATATATATATATATATATATATATATATATATATATATATATATATATATATATATATATATATATATATATATATATATATATATATATATATAATATTTACAGTTATTTAGAAACAAGTCAGTACATACGCTTATCGCGAAAATAGCGAAAAATTACAAAACTTTAAACAAGCCATAATTTGGATTAATATCTGTAAAACTGAAGGAATGGCAAAAGTTCGAAAAAAACTCGCGAAAATGGCGAAAATTCGCAAAAACTTGCTAACAGCGGCATGATAACAAACTGTAAACTCTAAAGAGTCTACCAACTTGCAAAAAATCGCTCCTATCCCGAACATTGCAAAGATTCGCGAGAAGTTGCAACATCGGAAACATTGATTAGAGACCGCCAATTGCTAAATATATAGAAGAAATCACTAATATTGTAAATAATAACAAAATTTCGGAAAAAGATTTCTTTAATTTAGATTTCGCAATAAAACTAAGTCGTATTATTAGTTAAAAATTTACTTAATGTTTTTTAAAATTTTTTGACTATACAAAATCTTTTATCATAACTAGAGTTCAAAATTTTTCATGTATGAGCACTAAAATTTTAACATTTTTGATATTTCTCATAAATGAAAAATGTTAAATTTTTTAGTTATTTTTCATATTCACAAACGAACACTGAAATCTAACATTTTTGAAATTTCTTATGAATGAGAAATTAGAATTTTTATTTACTTTTCATATTCATAAATGAACACAAAAAAATTCTGCCTATGTTCACTCATGAATGTATTGTATAAGTTTGCTTTTTATTTATCATACATGGATGAGTGATAAATAAAAAACAAAATTGTTATTCATACCATTTTCGCAATTTTTTCTGAGTTTTAGGCATTCCTTACAATTTTAGCGATTTTTAATCAAAATTATGCCTTGTTTAAAGTTTCGCAATTTTTGGCGAATTTCCGCTATTTTCGCGATAAACGCAATTTTCGTCCCCCTTCTCATGCTCTTTGCCGTTTACACGATTTTTAAACCTATTACACTTTCTTATCATACCGCTGTTAGCAAGTTTTTGCAAATTTTCGCCATTTTTCTGAATGTTTGGGATTATTTACAGTTTTAGCGATTTTTAATCAAAATTATGCCTTGTTTAAAATTTTACAAGTTTTGGCGAATTCGCGATAGGAGTAATTTTTCCAAAGTTTTTGCTTTTCTTACATTTAAATTTCTAATGCTTCTGAACCAATATGTAAGCTACTTCAAATTTTGTATGTTTCTGAACCAATTTTGAAGCTGTCTCCGGTTTTTGCAGTTAGAATTTTCGCGATACACATCATTGATAAACATAGATACCAAGCTGTCGCACCGCCAATAAAAAAAATAACTCTCTTTACACATATAGATATTGTGAATTCAACAAAAATGAGAGGACATCATTTTTGCACTTCAACATATTTGAGAGACTATCATTTTTCCACTTCAAAATGTATTAAATCGTAACTTTTTTTCCACGCACAAACACTTTTTAGTTTTATTTAATTTTTTATTTGTTTTAATATAAATTTTATATTTCTTCTTGCTGTAATTTTAAAATATTTTTTTAATTTTGTTGACATTTGTGTGTTGAAATTTATCAAAGTTTTCAACCCTATTTTTCATTAAACAGTATTGTACTTTTGTTCCTATTTGTGACAAAAAATTTTGCTACCAAATAGAAAAATTGCAAAATTTTTTTAGCAAATCAATCTTTTTTGAGCTCGAATGTATTACAAAGCGTTCTAAATTCATATTTTCATTAATTAATACAAAAATAATTGCATAAACTTCTAAAAATTCATGAATAAAAAATATAAATAGTTTAGAATACTTTTTGTTACAACCAAGTGCGGTTTTAGTGCTGTGGGGAAATTTTTATTTTAAACCAATACTAATACAAAATGTTCTACTAATACATCCTTAGACTTAGGTTTCTGACAGCACACTTAGGTTTTTGAAGTTTCTATTTAGCCTCTATGTACCCTATGATACACACGCTTAATCTCCAGTCTAAGGTCCCTTTTATAATTTTAGCGATTGTAAAGTCATTCTGACGCTTTTTCAGGTGTGGGGTTTTCTCTTTTTTTTTAATTTTCATAATTTCCACGATAGATATGTAGACTTTTTACCAGTTCTAGCCATCTTTTATATATTTTTACGATTATTGAAACGCGTAATTTTTCTCCACTTTCTATTCCGTTTTACATCTTTTCTTACTACATCATCTCATACGAAATACCTTCTACTACTTTTTCAATTATGATAAATTAACAAAATTGAAAATTCTTATATATGAGCATTTGAATGAAAAAATAGTCATTGATAAACATAGATAGCAAGCTCTCGCACTCTCAATAAAATAATGACAACTCTCTTTTCACATATAGATATTGTGAATTCAACAAAAATGAGAGGACACCATTTTTGCATTTCAACACACTTGAGAGACTATAATTTTTCCACTTGGAAATGCTCAAAATCCTAACTTTTTTCCATGCACAACCACTTTTTAGTTTTATTTAATTTTTTTATTTGTTTTAATATAAATTTTATATTTCTTCTTGCTGAAATTTTAAAATATTTTTTTAATTTTGTTGACATTTGTGTGTTGAAATTTATCAAAGTTTTCCACCCTATTCTTCATTGAACAGTATTGTATTTTTGTTCCTATTTGGGATAAAAATTTTTGGTACCAAGTAGAAAAATTGCAAAAAAAAATTTTGCAAATCAATATTTTTGAGCTCGAATTTATTAAAAAGCATTCTAAATTAATATTTTCATTAATTAATACAACAATAATTGCATAAACTTCTAAAAACTCATGTATAAAAAATATAAATAATTTAGAATACTTTTTGTTACAACCAAGTGCGGTCTTAATGCTGTGGGGAAATTTTTATTTTAAACCAATACTTATACAAAATATTATACTAATACATCCTTCGACTTAGGTTTTTGACAGCACACTTAGGTTTTTGAAGTTTCTGTTTGGCCTCTATGTACCCTATGAAAATAGTTTTCTCTTTTTCACTTTTTTTAAAAATTAAAAAGAAATTTACGATATTTTCATTTATGATAAATTAAAAAAATGTGAAAAAAATATATAAAATTCAAAACGTACATATTCATTCTCATGAATGAGAATGAGTGAACATTTCGTTTCTCTGCTTATATTTTTAAGTACACTTTGGAGTGATTATTAAACTTCCTCCAAATATGAAAGCTTCGGGAGCAAGGGCGTACATAACTTTTTTGTAATTTTCATAATTTATTTATTATTAAACACTTTCCGTCTAGCTTGGTGCTAAATTCATTGTTATAAATTAAGATATTACATTATAGTCTTAAGTTTTTCCTTTCTAATATTGTATTAATTTTAAGGTTTGATTTCATAAAGTATTTAAAAAAGGCTCAATAAAAATAAACTTAACTTAAGTTAAGTTAAACTTAACTTTCTCTGCTTATAACGCATTGAGTATTTTCGAATAACAGAACCCTCCCTTTATCTTTTCATAAAATTGACAATAATGCAAAATTGTAATAACAAATTACACACAATATTGAATCCTGGATTTTTAAATATATTATAGAACAAAGATTTTAAAATAACCTATCAATGAGCGAAGTAAACAGTTTTTATGCTCTCCTGAAAAGATGTAATTTTTAATATTGAGGATTTTGAATATAGGCCGTCGAATAGATCAAACATATAACAATTAAAGATGTTTTATTATATTTATCATCTACTGTTAAGATATTTTTTTTATTTAAATCTAGTGTTTATGATTTATTTGTTAATCCCCTTAGGTGCAATTTAATTTTCTAAGCCTGAAACATACACTAAATACGATAAACGTTTTTGTGTCATCTCATAAGAACTAATGTTACGTTGTCGTATAAGTCACGAAAACATTTTGTCTTATTCTGTGTAGGTTCAGCCTAAGATCTCGTTGTTTGCAATTTTCACAGTTTTATCTTTAGTTTTGAAAATGTAAAGTATGTATCTAATAAAACATTCTATTAAGACAATAATAACATAAAAAAATTACCAATGCTCAAGATCTATAATGCGTTTTACTAACTTTTTTTAGTAATGTTCAACGAAAAGATTAAATTTGTTTATAATAGGGCATTTACGTTGTCTCGAAATCATTTACACTAATAGTGCGTTTACATCTGAGCAAAATCTAGTAGATTTCGTTTGAAATCTTTATCCAAATCTATACCGGTTACACCAAGCTTTATTGGCATTTATGAATGCCCTATTACATTGTCTCGAAATCTACTAGATATGATTTGAAATCTTTTTCGAAATCTATATCGTTTACACCAAATGTTTTGACATTTTTCTAGATTTCGCATCCAAGAATAAATACTTTGACTGAAATTTTTTTTATACTGTAACTCAAAAAGTTCCGCCTTAGCTAATGCACACACTTTTATTAGACAATTTTTGTAAAGCGTAGTGAACTAGCTACCGTTTACATAAAAATATTGTACAGGGTAATAGAAAGAATATAAAAGTTTTGAGTAGATTTCGTCCAAATCTACTGACAAAGTAGATTTCGTTTTTTATGGGATATCTAGTAAAAACAACAATATTTAGCTCGAAATCTCGTAAGTACTAGATTTCGAGACAGTGTAAATGACCTATTAGATTTCATCTAAAGCTAGTGACGAAGTAGATTTAGTTTTGTATGGGAAATCTACTCAAAATCTACTAGATTTGGCTCGAAAACTCGTAAGTACTAGATTTCGCTGAGATGTAATAGTGCGTTTACATCTGAGTGAAATCTTATAGGGCATTTACATTGTCTCGAAATCTACTTCTTTCGAGATTTCGAGCTAAATCTAGTTGGTTTTTAGTAGATTTCCCATACAAAACGAAATCTATTTTGTCAGTAGATTTAGACGAAATCAACTCAAAATCTAGTGTTTTTGTTTATTTTTTACACCCTGTACAACATTTTTATACAAAAATTTAGCGAATTAGCTACAAGAACACAAAAATCTGTCATAAAATGTGTGTTAATTAGCTAGTCCGGCACTTTTTGGGTTACAGTTTAATATGACATTTACACTGTCTCGAAATCTAGTACTTACGAGATTTCGAGCTAAATCTAGCTGTTTTTTACTAGATTTCCCATACAAACCGAAATCTACTTTGTCAGTAGATTTGGACGAAATCTAATCAAAGTCTAGTATATTTATTTTTTTTACTACCCTGTAACATTATTATATAAACGGTGAGTGAATTAGCTACGCTCTACAAACATTTTCTACTAAAAGTGTGTGCATTAGCTAAGGTGGGCACTTGTTGGGATAGAGTTTAGGATAAATGGATACGATATTAGAAAAATGTCAATAAAGGCTAGTGTAAACGATATAGAATTCGAAAAAGATTTCAAATCAAATCTATTAGGTTTCGAGACATTGTAAATGCCCTATTAGTAATAAACAAAAATTTGGCAATTATTGGAAACTAAATTTTTATAAAAATTGTAATGAAAAGTTGTTAATAATTTTTATTAAATATTTCAGGAGCAAAATCAAGTTTGGGGGCATTGCCCCCCTCCCCCCGCAAGGACCAAAATCGCAAGAAAATTAAAAATTTTCAATCCCGTTATGACAGTGTAGGTATCAGTACATTGAACCATAGGAAATGGATAATTGACTCTATTATCATAAAATGGATTTTAGTAATTAGACGAGAAAAACTCAGCAAACATATTACTTATAACTATACAATCACTCGATTCATTTTGTTGATATGTCATCATTGCAGGATAACCAGATGTATTTTTCCTCGAGTTAATGGATCAGTTTTCAAATTAATTTTTATTTTATTTATATAATTTGTGTTAAATCATTTATTTAGAGCCTATTTTATATATTGTATTTAAATATCCATTCATATTTAAATATCGATTTTTTTTCATTTTTGTTTGGGAAAATTATATTTAAATATGAATTTATATTTAAATAAATTGGTGAAATTGGCACTTAATCTGATATATTCTGCCAGGGATCGAGGAAAATGGAAGGAGCTTGTAAACGCCTATGTTCACCATGAACTTTTTTTTTATATTTCATATATGTATTTTGTATGATTATTTCAAAATAAATAAAGAACATATAAATATATGTATATCGCATCGTAGCCGCACGAATATCGTAACCAGCAAAAATAAAACTTTACAGGAGAATCTTTTTTAATAATCAGATACTATTTTTAGTCCAATATACGAACATAATATGTTTTAATGGTTGATTTCTAATATAATGGTATTTTATGTGGCTTACGATATATATTTCTGTCATGATAACTACATACTGAATAAAACTTTGTTGGTTACGATAAAATTTTATGCTAAAATATTATAATTGGGCATTTACACAGTCTCGAAATCGAGTACTTACGAGATTTCGAGCTAATTGTGCGTTTACATCTTAATAAAATATAGTAGATTTCGTTTGAAATCTTTATCAAAATCTATACCGTTTACACCACCCGTTTTTGGCATTTATTAAGATTTCGTATCCGGAACAAAAACCTTTTTCTAGAAAGTTATCGTAAGCTGCAACCCAACAAGTGCAAACTTAGCTAATTCAAACATCTTTTGTTAAATATCATGTAGTATCGGCGTAGCTCATTCACACACCTTTACAGAACAATTTTGTGCAGCGTAGTACAAACAAAAATAAATTACTAGATTTTGATTATAGTGCGTTTATTTATAGTGCGTTTACATCTGAGCAAAATCTAGTAGATTTCATTTGAAATCTTTATCAAAATCTATACCGTTATAGAGCATTTATACTGCATATACACTGTCTAGATTTCGAGACAATTTGATTTGAAATCTTTAACGAAATCTATATCGTTTACATTTACATTTTCCAAGATATCGTATCCAAGACAAAAGCCTTGACTAAAATTTATCTTAAACTGTAACCCAAAAAGTGCCGACTTAGCTGATTCACACACCTTTTATGGAAGTTTTTGTGTTCTTGTAGCCAATTCGCTCAATTTTTAAATAAAAGTGTTGTACAGGGTGTAAGAAATAAATAAAAACACTAGATTTTGGCTAGATTTCGTCCAAATCTACTGACAAAGTAGATTTCGTTTTGTATGGGAAATCTACTAAAAACCAACTAGATTTAGCTCGAAATCTCGAAAGTACTAGATTTCGAGACAATCTAAATGTCCTATTACACTGTCTCGAAATCTAATAGATTTGATTTGAAATCTTTTTCAAAATCTATATCGTTTACACTAACCTTTATTGACATATTTCTAGATTTCATATCCTAGAATAAATACCTTGACTGAAATTTATCCTAAACTCTAACCCAACAAGTGCCCACCTTAGCTAATACACACACTTTTAGTAGAAAATGTTTGTAGAGCGTAGCTAATTCACTCACCGTTTATATAAAAATGTTATACAGGGTAGTAAAAAGAAAATAAATATACTAGACTTTGATTAGATTTCGTCCAAATCTACTGACAAAGTAGATTTCGTTTTGTATGGGAAATCTAGTAAAAAACAACTAGATTTAGCTCGAAATCTCGTAAGTACTAGATTTCGAGACAGTGTAAATGCCGTATAAACAAAAACGTAGGAGTGTGTTTATTTTATTCTGATGATATATTTTTGTATTTTCTCTAACAAAAAATAAAAAGTAGTATATACAACACTTTAAAAACCTTTTGATATTGGGTCCAGTTATGCATAAAATTAGACCAATAGCCTATCAGCAACATGATTTATAAAAGTTTTGGACTTTCAAAAAACTTTCATTTTGCCCTTATGACACTACATTTTTTCTTCATCTTTTAAGTTTTGGAGAACAGAGTAAATATAATATGCTGGGAAATTTTACCAGGTGCAAAGAGTTCAGCTATATTAAGAAAAATACTAAATTGTCAAAGCTTTAACTAATGTTATCGATAAAAAATTAGGGCCTGTCAGAAAAAATTTAAAAATTTTCAACTTAAAATTGACGTTTCAAACTTGAAACATTAAAGTGTTGCCAAGTGAGCGGTTTATTCGCGAATTCAGCGACTTAGCGCCTCTTTATTTCAACTTTTTTTTCTGTTGGCGTTTTATTATAAATAAAAAGTAGGCAGCACTTAATGTTTTGTTTACATTTTGTATATTTGTTTCCTTCTATCGTTTGCTGTTTCTTTCTTTCAATGCTATAGCAAAACAATGCAAGAAAAATGTAGTGTCATAATGCTGACTTAAGACGACATGTATTTTACATCTGACTTGTCAAATTTCCCACTGCAAAAGTTGTACATGCCGTGTGAAACATATGAAACATTGTCAGATGACATTTGCAGAAGCAAAGTCATATGAAAATTTTTCAATTAGAGCGTGTTCTATTTTCATCTGACAAGGCATATGACATCAGCTGTATTGAATTAACAAAAGTTTGGTTTGGCTGAAAAAACATTAAAAAGCATAGTGCGCTTTATATATTTATGAAAATTGTGCAAAAACTCAGCTGTTGTGAACACTTAGAGGTTATGTCAGATAAAATTGCACATGTCATGTAAACGCAAAAATTATAAACCATCTGTAAATGTACAATTTTGACAAACATACGAAGTTACATATGTCTCACATACCTGACAAGCCATATGTAAAAAACATGTCGTCTAAAATCAGCATAAGGGCTTATCGATGGTCATAAGTTGACAACACGTACATAACTGGTTTTTACAACTTTTCAGTAGAAGAAATTACGTTATAAATATGCTGAAAGCGTTACTAGCATAGAAATAAAATATCTGAAATTTATTTAGTAGATACTCTCAACTAATTTCTGTTATTTTATTTTGAGAATGGGAACGTTTTCTACGTTTTGTGAAAAATAATAAAAATTCTGTTACAAGTTGCCAATGTATGACCATCGATATGATATCCAAAAGTTTATAACGACCCTTAACCACAAGAAAATCGGAATCCACAATAATACTATATGCTTTGATGTATGTATATGAAATGCTTTAGGTTTTATTGAATTACTTTTAAGATAACGTATGCTTGTTTGGATACGATTTTTTGCTTCATGACACATATTTTTCATAATGAAGTTAGTCAAGGCTAATTTCGCACAAGTCAAAATTTTCGCGACGAGTGTTCGTTAATTTCAATTTTGCAGTTCTCTACTTGAAACAGAATTTTATATTTTGCCTTTGATTCCAAACGATTTTACTGCGCAAAAGTCCGTAGCGTGCTATTCAGAAGGAATTAGACAGGATAATTATTCTAAGGAATCAGGGAAAAATTTCTAAAAAACAACGTTGTTTGTTCTCTTCTGCCGTATATGCTGAGAATTTTCTATTGAAGTATACCTACATAGAAAAATATGTAAAAAATATATTTACTTCACTTTAAAGCATTATCCAAAGTCGATTATAAGATTCTTCTACAGACGCCGGAAAAAAGCCGATGAAACATTGGGAACAAAAATGGAATAAATTTTTTTATTTGCATATAAAGTAGGGCTGTCATACGTCCTGGTTTTCCAGGATTGTCCTAGGTTTAGACAAATTGTCCTGGTGTCCTGGTCCACTCTTAAATTGTCCTGGTTTTTTGATACAGGTTAATGCAGTAACAAATTTAATTTCTGCTGATTTTTTTTATGACAGAGGTTAAGCTTTCTGTTATAACGCTGTTTACATGAAGCAATTTTACCAGCATTTCGTCACCTTATTATTGGTTTGACCCATAAACATAGGAAAAGCATTAGAAAGCAGCAAACCAATAATAAGCTGACGATTTATTTCCTGGGGCCAGGGCTGCCAAATGATATTGATCAAAAATCTGCACTTATTGTGGAAAAAATCGGAATTTTCGGCACTTCAATTCGAAAAATCGGTAAGAAAATCGGCAAAGCTAAGAATTTTTCGTGGTTTTATTAATTTTTATTAATAAGAAAACACAAAATATCAATCGTCAGTTTATAAACATAATTGCACAACAAAAAAATAAATTATTTTACAAGCTTATATATATACCATGGAATATAAATGATTTTCAGAAGGAATAAATCGCATTTAATATGAGTACCAAAACAATTAGTTTTATGAGTTTCAAATAATCTGTAGAATAAAGAATTCCTTCTAAAATTTAATTTTCTAAGGAACATCGAAATTTAGTTTAGTTACCCGCAAGGATGATAAATGAAAAAATTTATTTCGTACCAGTGAGCTTATAAAATAGTACTTTTTCGCCTCAAATAGTACTAAAATCTTTTTTGAATTGTTGTAACCAAGTAAGCCACACGATTTTGATTGATTATATGTGCTCATTGTGGCTTTGTTTTCTAAAAATATTTTTAATAAATTCTATTTCATATAATGGTACCAAAAATCAATTAATTTAAATTTCAATTTATCTCAATGAAACTTTACTTCTGCCATGTAAGAAGGAACCTACTTACTAATTTCTTTATTCTTATAAACTTGAAGTTTGCTAAAAAAATTTTTAATTTGTTCACAATTGATAAACAAGCCATAGCACAATATATGTTTTCTATTAAAATTTGAAATCAGTCATTTCTGTGGTTCTCTTGAATAAATGCGTAAGTCGATTTACGTAGATTTTGAGTTATTAATGCGAAATCGCTCTATCAGCGACCAACCAGACACGTAAATTGTGACAGTTGAAAATGGCCCAAATTAGTTTTTGAGTGCAACCGTTTGAGAAAGAGACAAAAATTATGTGTTCTTGTTTCATTTTATCCAAATAAAAGTGTTGCAAATATTACGAATGTATGCGAAAAACAAACCAAAATTTAACACAAATACTTTCTTATTTCTCTTCTAAACACCAGTCTTACAAGAGTGAGTTGAAAATAGCTTGCTCTTCGTGTCGTGTCTGTGGCTCTATTTTAAGCGCTTTTGGATGAGAGTAAACATTTTCGGAATATCATGGACTAGTCTCGATATTTTTTCATGCACAACAACATGACTTCTTTATTGATTCCATCAATTTTCAGCAATAACGACTTAAGTATTCCCGTGTGATGGATTATTTAAACACACAAGTAGAGATATACGATGTTATTACCTAAACACATCTTGAAATCTTTTAAAATATTTTGTTTTATTTTACTTAGTAAATGTTATTTATGTCGACATATGGGGTTTTATGCATCCTTTGCTAGAATCTCTTTCTTACGTTATTTTTGTCTGAAATTTTTACACAAAGCTATTTTGGCAAATATATGCCGAAAGTATTAAAAAAATCGAAGAAGTTAATACATAAATATTAGAAGTTAATACATAAATACATAAATATTTTGTTTTGGCTCTACTAAAAAAACAGTTTTAAGACATAAGCCTTTGTGGAACCGCCTCGCTTTATATCAGAAATTGTTTGCCAAATATTACATAAACTAATTTCAGTCCTTTTGAATATTTGTTCAAATGCAAGAACTTTCAATCTATAAAATTCTGAAACTGCTAATAATATCAAAAATAGTGGTAATTTTTTCTTTATTACGATATCTGGATTTATTAAGCTTAGTGATTTACAGTTACCAGCAATATCAATGTTTTCGTATGAAAGTGGACATTTCTATATAAAAATGTACACAAAGCCTGGGTCTTACGTCTTTCAACTGCTCGATGAAATAAACACATTTTAAATGAATTTTTTATTTTTGTTTATTGTTTTTTATGTATGAATTACATGTTAAGTTTTGTATCTATTGTTTAATTGTTGGACTTCAATTTAAAATATATGGTTAATACATGTATCAAAATAGAAATTTGTTGCGATTCATTTTTATATAATAAGTTCTTGGAATATATGTATATGCAAGCTTTTGTTGTACATTCTTTTGTGATATGTATTATTAATGTCCTGGTCGACGGGTTCACACTTCTGGCAGCCCTAATCTAAAGTAAAGAAAAAATCTGATCATAAATAGCCTAAATAATAATACACAGAATATAAAATTTTTTTCATCAGATTTTGGTTCATTATGGCTTAAAATTTTTATAATCGAATGGACTATTCAACGAAATTATAAATCTATGGATTTTTTTATTATTTGTGTTACAAAACTGCTTCCGAAAAGGCAAAAATTGTTGACGAACTTTAAAAAATTCATAAAATTTAAACTTGGTCGCCTTTTATTCGATCAGAGCCACTATTCGACGCGTAATTTAGTAGCCTTTCAAATAATATATAACTAATTTTAAACAAACCAGCCTTTAATTCTGAATGACGCTTTAACAAGAAGTATACACCGAAAAACGAAAATGAACCGTTACATTATGCACAATGGCCGAAATGAAATTCTTTATTCCTTTTTTGTATTAAGCACATCATAATTATTCTAAAGAAAATGTTTTAGAAAATTAAAAACTTCAAAAAATAAAAGTTTGTAAAGCAGTGTTATTAAAAGCAATAGATTTTTTAGTGGTATTGTTAGTTAGGAAAATCCATAACCGGACTAAAAATGTAAACAAAAAAATTTTTAGAAACCCCCCCTAACAAAATGTCTAGCTACGCCAATGGGCAACAGATCTGAAATTGAAAATTATCGCGATATTGCAAGGCTGAGTGAAAGAGTCACACCTAAACTTTTTGGAAAACTATTAACTGAACATTAGCTAAGACATGTGATACATGAGATTTTTAGCAACAATAATTCGAAATGCTACAACCACTTATTTTGTTAGGTTTGGAAAAAATGCATGAGGAATAAAATGGGAGAAATGGGGTGGGCCCAAATGCCGCTCATCGAGGTCAAAGTGGAAGGAAAAGGTGAAAAAATCCACAAAATGTCCCATAACTGCCGCGGAGTCACTCCTAGAGGCACAGATGTTATATGTAGGGAAAAATCCCTATTCGTACGGATTTTTGTCAAAAAAAAAAAATGACCGTAGGGAAAAAAGGACAGATTTTTTCAAATGATTAAAATGTAGGGATTTTAAAAATGCTAGTTTTTTCGTTAATTTAATACAGAATTTTTAGATTTTGGCCGATTTCGGTCCGTAATGGCTTACAATTTTTGTATTGCATGATTCAATAAAATTATAAAACTATGGATTTGTTTTATTATCTGTGGTACATAACATCTTCCGAAATGACAAAAATTGGTTAAAAAAGTTAAAAATTTTATGAAATTTTGAGTTTTATCCATTATAACACCGTAATTTTTTATCCGATCAAAGCCAATTAGCCAATATTCGACTCGTAATTTAGTAGATATATAACTCATTTTATTCGAAGAAGCCTTTGAGTCTGTATGGCGCCTTGCAGATGAGTGTGCATCGAAAAACACAAATGTACCGTCGTTATCTGGACAATACCGAAAAGCTTTTTTCGTGTTTACACATCCTAATTAGTAATACCTTTTAAAAATGCATTAGAAAATTTTAAACTTTCCAAAAATAAAAGTTTGTAAAACAGTGCAATTCATATATGTGTTAATCACGATAAAAAGGGGATTTGTCTTTTCCCTGCGGAAAATTTGGTGACAAATGATCCAAAAGTACTCGTCCTATGACTTGAGAAAATGAGACTGGTACCAAACATAAGGAGTAGTGAATGGTGAAAAAAGACATATTGTGTAAATGGTCACATATTAACCATTTTTAGTCAATTTAGTTGGCACTCCGGTTAGTATTGTAGTAAACGGCCCTGAACAAGTTCGATGCACCTGGATCTAAGGCCTATCACATAGTATCTATATAGTATTTATTGTCTCCCTTCAATGAGACTGCCATGCCACTTAGGAAACTGTTGCGTAACTATATTCAGATATTAACTCCAGCTTAACTGGTATTTATAACATTGAAATATAAGTGCCCCTGTGGTCGAGTGGGTAGGGTACTAGCCTGTCATGCCGGAGGTTGTCGGTTCGCATCCTATCAAAAACACCACTTAAAAATAAAATATAATTTCTACTTGGATTTGTAACAGTAAGAAAATAAATTAATCCATAATTACAGCTGAATTTTGGAATAATATTTATATATAATCTATATTACTCTACACCGATTAGGACTCCATAAGATAGTTCAGAGGCAAGTTACAAGGTGCATACGAAGTATCAATTAACCCCATCCTAGGCCATCCCCATGTAAAAGTGGCTGGTCCGCTTCATAGGAAGTGTTAGAAGTTGGACTAGTCCCTACCACCTGGGGACCGGTCACATGACTTATTTTGTGTCAGTTCCATTTACCGTAGGGTTGTAGGTGGAAAGTTAGCTACATTTCTTAAATATTTTTACCTCGAAATTCTAAAAAATTGTATAACAACTTTAAATAATTTTATATACATATCAATGGCTTAACATAAAAAAGGTGTATCTTGATTTTTCCCAAAGCGTATTAATACCAAGTGGCCTTATTAGTGCAACAACAACTGGACTTTACCAATCTGTCATGTTAAATGCATATATAAAAAGTTGTTGTTTAGCTTTTTTTACATAGAGTTTGACACTTTGGTAAAGTCAGCTGATGCTCATTTTTACTAATAGGGCCACCTGGTATCAATTCGCCTTTATTTTTCCGAAATCGCGTTTTTAACGTTTTCTAGTAGTCAACGTGTCATTACATCCTTCTTAAGGAACTAAGAAAATTGCAGCTCAGTTTTTTCCTTCTCCTGTAAAATATCGAAAATTCGAGGCAAGCTTCTTTCGTATTAAGCCATATATACGTATATTATACATTAAACACAAAGGGGCTTATTTGCATTCATATATTGGGTAGTATGAATAAAAGAAGTATTTGCTTTTTACTTAAAAATTTGTTTAAAACACAAAATTCCGGATATTATTCCATATAAACTGAAGAATTTTTTTGGTTTTAAAACAAATTTTTGAGTAAAAAGCAAATACTTTTTTTATTCATACTGCCCTACACAGAAAAAAATAGACAAGAATTATGTTCAATAAGACCATGTTATTGAAAAAATATGAATTTCAATAACATTTGTCATTAACTTAATAAAATATTTCGTTGTTTGTATTTCTACCCCATGCCGGTTATATATCTTCTTTTCATACAAAAGTACTTAAAACAAGTTTTATCTCATAAAAATATAACTGGGACATGGCTCGGCTGTTGAGAGCAAGCTTTACGACCGGGAAGCCCGAGTTCGTATCCTAGGCATGTCAACATTATTTTTAATTTATATTTTTTTCTTTTGAAATAATTTTGCTATCGATATAGCGGAATTCTTTATCACAGGAAATTTGAAAAAAAAATTATTGAATACCGGGATTTTTGTTATTAAAAACGAAACTTATTTTTTTCTGTGTACTACGATAATTTTTTGGGCGCGTAGGGAAAAGTAGGGATTTTTTCGGGCTGCGTAAAGAATTTTCAAAAGTATTTGCATCACTGCCTAGAGGGATGAAATGTGAGACTAACCCCCACTAACGTTTTGTCCCCAAAATTTTTTTTCTAAACATAATTACCCAATATCTCCACTCCTTAATGGGGCTCCAATGCAAAAGTAAAATTTTTCATAAAATTGACTTGAACCGTTCTAACTCCCCATGGGCACCGGCAGAGGTGCAGATTTAACAAACCTCAGTAGTCTACACCTTCGCACTCGCGATACAAGTTCGAGATTTCGGAAGGTGTGAGCACGAAGGTATTTACATCTTATGTGGCTTAAAGCCGAACAGTGGCACAGTAGATTTTCTATTGTCTCATTTACCTCGGTTCCTAACATTTCCTACAGGTACCATCAAGTATTTTGACGGCATACGAAGCCGTCCAGCAGTACCCTGTTAAAACCCCACTAGAAGTCTATAACCGCTTCTATTTCGTGATAAAAGGATTTGGAATCATAAGAGGTCCACATGCTTTTGGTAGTTTTCGTTTCACGCCAAACTTTCTCCGCCTCTTCTTTCATCCTGGATTTCATGATCCCCTTCAGATGTTGAATTGGTATTCGAACTCGCACCATTTCTTCAACTGGAGGTTGCACTGGTGATCGAGATCGTGCCTCTCCAGTACATTTTGCGGTTTCGAAAGTGCGAAAAGAATTTCATTGGCACAGAAAGAAGTAAACGAAGAGTGCATGAAGAAAAATTTGAGCCATTACGTTACACCAGCCTCGGATTGTCAAAAGATTTTATTGTTACTGGTCCAGAAACCTTGGAAGAGCATGAAAACTTCCAGCAAGTGTTAGAAATATTGCGTCAATTCCATGTTGTCAACGATGCTGTAAAAATCAATCAATTTTGATTTCAATCAAAATGATTTCAACCAAATTACTTTCATTCTTTGATTTCAAAATGATTTCAGATAGCAAACTGAAATCATGTCAAGATTGCAATCTTTTGTGATTGCAATCATTTTGAAACAATTTTTTTTAAATCATTGATTGCAATCAAATTTTGTTGAAATTATATGATTTCAATTAATTTCCCTGAAATCACTACTATAGTGTAAGTCCAACAAAATAGTATGAAAAACGTACCAAAACGTAGGCTTGTTAGCCATTTCATGCAGTTTGTTTTAATTATTAGAGTAAGCTTTATTTCTAGAAGAATGAGTATTATTGAAGAGAAAGATGATTTTGATTCTGATCTAATTTGGATTGCAATCACTGGATTTGATTGCAATCCATTGATTGCAATCTATTAATATAGAAATTAGTATAAAAAAATTGATTGCAATCAATTTTATTGAAATGATTTCATGATTTCAAATTGAAATTATGAAATAAAATTTACGATTTTGATTGCAATCAAAAACTAGAAATCATTAATATGAAATCATGTGATTGCAATTAAACTGATTGCAATCTTTCACAGCTCTGATGTTGTCAAGGATGCTGTCTAAAGAGGCGTAAAATTAATAGAGAACTACAACAATGTATTGTGCCGTAAAGAGGAAGAAAAAATATTTGTGGTGCAAGTCGTTGCCGAAAATAGGACAAAATATCTACTTTATTATAAAAATAAATTGATATTATTAAATTACTAAACTTAACAATCGATCTCAATTTCATAAACAATTATTAAAATAAATTAACTCTGTGTTTTTTAGGCTCTAGGTCTCTAGGGTAACTTCAAATAAAAACTCTTTTCTGTTTTATTAAAGGTACATATGTAAATTATTCTTTTATTTTTTCAATATTTCTAATACCTTCGGTGTTCTGCTTCAGGAAACTGAAAACAATTATATAAAAAAAGGATAAATGTTATTTTATACATATTAACATTACTTATTATAAAAAAATAGTAAATTTAATTTATCAAAAACACAATATGCTAAAACAAATTCACTATTTTATTTTTGCCTTACTTCTGAGTAAAGCCATCCACTTAAAATGAGGGTGTACTGTTTACTAAAAAAGCTAAACTAAATTTTCAGTTCACCAAGGAAATAGAGAAGGATGGAAAACTGCCGTTTCTAGATGCGCTGATTACACGTGAACAACATATATTAACATTTGACTGGTATCAAAAACCAACCGCCTCAGGAAGAATTATAAATTTTCATTCAAACCATCCAAAACATATAAAAATAAATACAGCACAAAATTTTGCAAGAAGAATTTTACAAATAAGTGATGAAAAATTTCGCAAAGAAAATTATAGAAGAATAAAGAAAATATTGCTAAGAAATAGTTTTCCTTACACTATGGCAACACAGATCATTACAAACGCAGTAAAAATTTCAATAAGGTACAGACGACAAAGTCAGTCAATGATACATGTTCCCGGTTTTTTAGAGAGGATCACACATTCTAATATATATGATAAAGAAAACATCAGTATTGCGCTAAAAACCACGAACACTTTAAACTCACTATTTACCAACACCAAAGCTAAAATAGAAAAATTGGACAAGTATAATGTGATATACAAAATACATTGTAATGGCGACGGGTTAAATGGATGTGAGAAAGTATACGTAGGTACAACGAAGTAAAAACTTAGAACGAGATTGGCTGCACACAAATCAAATTATAAAAATCGAAACGGAACAACTGAGCAAAAAACAGCACTAGCACCCCACTGTACAACGAACGGTCATTCTCCAGCCATAAATAATACACAGATTTTACAACAAGAACATAATTACAAAAAAAGATACACAGTCGAAATGTTACATATAATAAACACTCCTCCAGACATACCTATGAACTACAAAACAGACACCGAAAATTGCGCGCATACGTATCAGAGAAACAAGCCGATACAAAATTATCGGTGGCGGCGGCTGGGCAGATTTTGGGTCGGCGGCGGCGCGCCGACAGAATTTTCGGCGGCTCACCTATTTACGAATATATTAAGAAAAAAGGTAGTAAAAATTTTTTTCGAAAAAAGTACGCAAATTTGCAACCCAGTCGTGAACAAATACTATAATAAATAAATCTATAATAGAACGGATAGCAAATAATTTAATGTCTTATTACTTTCTTATGAGTTTATCTTTATATTAGTTATATTAATTAAATCACTAGGTCACACCCGTCGGTCACACCCGTCTTATTTTAAAAGTAATGTTTTTGTAAGAAAAATAATTTTTTTTGAAAGAGTAAACACACAATACAACTAAAAACACATAACAGATAACTATACCAAAATTATTGTGTATCTTATAGTCAAAATTTTACATAATTTATACTGAAAGTCATAATTCCTTAAAACTAAGATTTGTAAGGTCACACCCGTCGCAGTTTTCCGACGATCATTCTGTGCAGAAATTCTATCAGTGTCTGCCCGTTATTCAACGACTTTAAGCTTAATGTCCTTGCGAGCCGCAACGTTTTTTTAAGTAAAAAATTTTATATTCTTGATTTATAACAAAAAATATGTGTAAAATGGTCACACCCGGCTAAATTGAATTATCTTAGCATTAAGTGGATATATTCATATTTATCAAATAGATCACATACAGTGAGTTTTAAGAATATATTTTCTAAAAGCATAAATGTACTTTCTGGGGTAGGTCAGGGGAGTCACTTTTGGCCATTACTATTATCATTATTTATAAATCAAGGTAATAAATCTCTCCAATATGCCAATGTATACTCACGACGTAAACTTTTTTTAAGTTATAACCAATTTACGGATCATCAATATCTTCAGGAGGACTTAAATTCATTCTACGAATGGTGCAACGTAAACTTAGTGGAGCTTAATTTGAAAAAGTGTAAACTTATGAGATTTGCAAGAGCTTATCACACAACGGTGAATTATTTATTACTTTGGCAAATTTTTATGAATATGGCTCATAATTGAGCTCGTAAATTGATTAAATTTGGATTTATTCCTTTTAAAGATTGCTCTTTAAAATCAAACCTTTTCAAATTTAATCACTGATCTTAGTATGAAAGTTCACACAGTGATTAAAGTGATGAAGGCATAGCACCGATCACTTTGGCAATACCGGCAGCGATTAAAGCTAACATATCCCAATGCACTTCACAGCACCCTCCTTCGTCGGTATCGTAGAACCATCGGCGAAGTAAAACAACTAATAAAATTGCTACACAGCTTAAAAACAACTCAATGCCTCTACTTGACACCAGAGGGGCTTGCAACACTGCTCTACAGAAAAACGCGCAATAGCAGGGTTGTAAATGAATTACGCGTTCTATCTCTCTCCCACTTCACCACCTGTTCTCTCTACACTATCCCTTTCCCAAAGAAGGTAACACATTAATTAATTATTTATTTATTTAATTCGGCTATTAATTAATTAACTGGTAGGCATTAATTGCCTGATTGTGTTACTTTTCTTTTAAAAAAAAGTATATATCTCGTTGTTGGTGCTACGAATGAAAAAGTTCAATTTGTCGTAGGACACGTCTTGAAAAAACTTTCGAATGATGTATTCCATGAACAGTCATCGCTAGAACCCCAAAATGTTTTCTTATTTCTCATAAAAAAACTATTTTTCATTTTAGGTGGAGTAACAAAACACGTTTTTCAGTTTTAATATGAGGTCGCTGTAATATACATATTATGTATATGTATATAAGATTAGATTTTCAGTAGTTTTACTTGTCGAAATGACATTGCATAAAATCTACAATTTAAGGACAAAAACCTACAAATCTCATTATGTCAATTTTTCAGTAAAAGATCAGCAAAATGCAGAGAAATCTGCAAATCTGGCAACAGTGCTACCTACTCTAAAAACCGTAGAACTATGCTGAATGTGTCATTTATTTTGAAAATTATTAGCAGCGATATTTGCTCCGGATTTTTAATTAATGCAATTTCATTAAATATTCCTGAACGCACATCCCATAGTTTCATACCTTTGTCCGTAAAAATTTTTAGAGCCAATTATGCTGATGCTGACCAGGATATTTTATTAAATCCTAATGTTGCAAAAACTTTAATAATAATATTTCTAAGCACACAGTAAAGTTATTGTTATGTACATATATGTTATTTAATTTTTAACTTACACTATAAATTGTTTTTAAGGAAATAAATTCCATTAACAAATTAAATAAATAAATAAAAACCTCAAATCATCTACGATCTCTAAGGCGTAATTGGTGTCGACACAGAGGTTAAAGTTTGTAATTTGGAAAAATTTGTGGCAGTGGAAGAGACGCTTCCACCCGATTTGCCAATTTTAGTGTTGTGAAATCTGAAAAAAAATGTTATTAAAAATTGTTCAAATCTACAGTAAAACAAAACCTTTTCTTCAATAAATTCAAAACGTTGGGTTTCAAAACGAACAGTGCAAATATTAAAAATCCTTGAATAGCGTTGAGAAAATCCGATATTATAAATATGAAATCCCATTCTTTATGTTCTCGTACACAATACGATAAAATGTCAAAAATCCATGAAATGCCCATTACCAGGAATAGGCGAAAAATGACAACGACACTGTAAGAAAAAAGAAACCAGCGTAATTAGTATGGCGTGTTTCTTTTGATATTTGCCACTCACTTTTCTTGAAAAAAATTTTCTTTCTGTGTCATTCTGGCTAAATCTCGTCGTATGGTGTAGATTGTTGCCGTTAAGTGGCCAAATGTTATCAAATTAAAAAGTAAAATAATAAAGTTGGGACCGTAAAAGTAAATTAAGGGGGACCATTTCTCAGCTGTAAGGGTAGATAATGTATGTATATAGATTAATGTTAAAATTTTAAGCAAAACCATATTTTTTGATATAGTATATAATAAAGCCTGCAATTACTTACTATCCAACCAACACATTTTCTGTCCAATGCCCGGCTTGTAAAGATCATCGACATTTGGTGATAATTGTACATAAATCAGAAAACTAGTGGCCAGACCAGCAGTCAACCAGACATAAAAGGAATAAATAATAAACTGCTTCAGATTCCTTCGGGAGTTTTTTTCCACAGTAATTTCTCTGAAATTTTTCCATATATCAAAGCACATAGCGCTCAGCCACAAAAAGGCAGCCATGAAGAAAAAGTAGCCACTGAAACCTGTATAACTTATTTGAATTCATTTCGCTAAAAATTAAAAAGTCAAACACTCACCCAAAAAATTACAAGAAATTCTACCAAAACGTAAATCGAATTGGAATCCTGAAATATTTATAAAACAAATAATGCCGTAACCCATGGCCAAGGATGAAAGGTAGCAAATCAAAAGTTGACCACTCAAATTTCCTCTTAAATCCTTTACAACTAAATACACCAGTATGGTGGGCACTAAAAACACCACAGACACAGCCATTGCTAAAACAAACAAAGTCTTAAATTTTTTCAATTTCAAAGAACTTTTAAAATATTATAATAGCACCAAATAAAACTAATTAATGTGCTGTTTCCACAATGCAAGCAAGCACTGCTTGTCTAAAACTTATATGAAAAACACTAAATTTTTTTAGCAGTTTCTATACAACTTTGTTACTCAAGTCGCTTGTTTGTATTGTGGAAACAGCACATAAGTTGTTATTATTATTATTTGTTTTCATTTCAATTAAGATTAATAATAAGTTTAATATAAATAATAGAAAAATATATCACGAAAAATTACATATGCAAATATGCTAACTAGTTTTGTTCTTTAATTTAAAAAATTTTGGAATACAAGATCCGATTGGCATCTCTAGTCATAATTAACTTACCGTATGTATTCACTTTAAGTTGCGAAGGATAATCAATATTCATAGGACAACTGAATGATGCTAATGTATATATCTTAGATTTATTGTCATAGCGTGGTGAATAACAATAGTCTCGTGTTGTAAGGTTAGAGTCATCACCTTTAATAAATAAAATTCCATTCTGGGGAAATACAAAAAAAAATTTAGAAAACTAACGGCTGTATGCAAAAATACTTAAAGTAGGTTTGCCAAGCAATGTTGAGTAAAGTTGTATTCTAAAAAAATTATTATATCATAATTTTAAAGAGGCGTGGTGCATAACACTAGTCTCGTGTGGTAAGGTTAGAGTCATCACCTTTAATAAATAAAATTCCATTCTGGGGAAATACAAAAAAAAATTTAGAAAACTAACGGCTGAATACAAAAATACTTAAAGTAGGTTTGCCAAGCAATGTTGAGTAAAGTTGTATCCTAAAAAAATTATTATATCAAAATTTTAAAGTATGCACGTTTGTTAAGACTACTTTAAGTTGATATTTCCAAAATGTGTATTTTTTACCTTAAATATTTTTGTTAATATAGCATATATTGATTCGTGTTACATCTGAAAATTAAACTTGAACAGCATGTTTACAGAACCCAATACGCCTATAATACGCGTAAAAATATTTACGTCAATCACGTTTACGGTGTTATATCGTGAATGTCATTGGCCATTTGTATAAAACGTAACACCTGTCATTTTTTGGTATTTAGAAGACGGAAAGTGACGTCATTGACGTCAAAAACAGCCAATTAGAAAATAGCATTCGTCTTAGCAATTAATTGTTAAAATAACATTACTTTCACATAAAAAAAATTGGAAAACTACCATTATTTGAACTAAACAACTTTATTTCATTTATTTGTGTTGAGCTATATACCATATAATTGTATTTATATGCAAAATGAAACGGCTGTATGTAAAAAATATTTTACTTTAGCTTTTAAGTTCATAGTAGTTACCAAGCACTTTAAGGCTAACATAACTTTGTTAAGAAATTATATTCAAAAAACAACATTAATTATTTTGTGATTTAATAATAAATAGTGGTACAACCACCGTGTTCAACAACCACTTCATAGTTTATGATGTACAAAAACGAATACAAATTTCATTCGAGTAGTCAAATAACTTTTTATTTTATTAAATAACTTCTTATTATTTTGAAGTAAAACCACTTAATTCAAAAAATATGAGCTTCTGACATTGTAGTAAAGCATATAAACATTTGTACGAAATAAAAATAATAAAAATATGATGAATATAGAAGAATTAACACAATTTCTCTTATTCGAATGAAATAAGTATTTGAATATCGAGCTTTTTTCGATTTGTTTCGATTTTATCTACATCACTAAGACATTTATATATTTGTATATTTTTAATATTTGTTTATGAATTTTTTTATGTATTTCGGATCAACTGGATAATTTTGTGATGTTTTCATTACATGAAACAAATAATTAGGGAATTCACAACAGCGTTCTAAAATGTGTCTTAATATAACGACGTTTTAATTTTATTCTTTTATTATGGGTTGGCAAGTTTGTTGTTTTTATTTTGTGCGTAAATGAAATTTACCACCAGATGACAAGTTTAAAAGTCCAAGAAGCATGTTTTTTTTCAATGCGGTAATATTTTAAATAAAGAATTTGTATGTGGTTTAAGTGTGTTGGTGTTTCTTTGGCTTCCCTTTGTAGTCTACGTAAATGATTTTCCCTCTGCTTTAATAAATCTCCTTTTATGATGGGAGCTACACTGCATTTTTGATTTCTTATAAGCAAAACTCACTTTTATTTATTTTTTTCGCTTTTACCAAAAAAATTAACTTTTAATTACATACATTCATTATAACCACAAATAAACTTTTGTGCCATCAGTGCTACCATATTGCTGGTAATTGATGATATATATGAAATAACATTATTGTCAACACTACATTTCGTGCTAAAACACGAACATTTGTTTGAAAGTGGTCCATAGCTGCATTACATAGGACCATGTTGTAACTAATCCATATCAGCTAAAATGGACCATGTAGACCAACAATTTTTGCAGGGTTTGAGTTCGTGTCCTATCATGTAAATAGTGAGAAATATTCCGCAAACTTCGTCGTAACTTTTATTACTTTAATATTCTGTGCTTTGTATCGTTGCTCACAATGAAATTTTAAGGTGTAACGATATTGCTATTTCCAAATTTTAAGATACACATTGTGGATTCCCTAAATAAATTTAAACTAAGCATATTTTTCATATTTGTATTTTTTCAATATTTTTTATGAATTTTTCTATGTATTTAGAGTCCACTGGATAATTTAGTGATGTTTTCCATCACATGAAACAAATAATAAATTTAAGCTAAGAGCTAAGACTTCAAGCTTCATTTTCAGATGTAACATGAATCAATATGTGCTATATTAACATACATATTTGAGGTAAAAAATACACATTTTGGGAATATCAACTTAAAGTAGTCTTAACAAACGTATGTGCCTACTTTAAAATTTTGATATAATAATTTTTTTAGAATACAACTTTACTCAACATTACTTGGCAAAACTACTTTCAGTATTTTTGCATACAGCCGAAAATCTTTAGCTAAAATCTATTTCCTTTGTTTACAAGCAAAAGCTTTTAGTAGTGTTCGTCATTAAAAGTGTTGCCATTATTTGGATAAAAAACAATAATTTTGTGTGAGAAAAAGTAAACAAATAAATTAATCATTCCCAATTCTTTCTGAATTATAATGTTACGAACCTTAGCCTAATAATCAATTTGGTTTCACAAGCAAATACGTTCGAAACTATCATATTAGTAAACAAATAAAATTTATTGTAGATGTGCAACTCTATATGCACAAAACTGCGTAATTGGAGACTAAAAGTAAGGAACGTCTGCTATAGACGCAAATTGTTACGTAATCGTCCATATGCCACCCGCGCACGTTTTGATTGCAAAGCGTTCTGTCAACATGCTGGAAGTCTTACGGCTGTATGCAAAAATACTTAAAGTAGCTTTGCCAGACAATGTTGAGTAAAGTTGTATCCTAAAAATATTAATATATCAAAATTTTAAGTAGGCACACACGTTTGCTAAAACTACTTTAAGTTGATATATTCAAAATGTGTATTTTTTTACCTCAAATATTTTTTTTGATACAGCACATATTGATTCATGTTACATCTGAAAATGAAGCTTGAAGTCTTAGCTCTTAGCTTAAATTTATTATTTGTTTCATGTGATGGAAAACATCACTAAATTATCCAGTGGACTCTAAATACATAGAAAAATTCATAAAAAATATTGAAAAAATACAAATATGAAAAATATGCTTTGGTGATGTATATAAAATCAAAACAAATTGAAAAAAGCTTGATTCAGCGTTGTCAGCTTTTAGATTTCAAAAAGCACTGAAACACTAAGTTAAAATTTTTTAGTTTTATTTAAAAAAATTGTTGTATACTTGCCTATTCTGTAAATCGAACAGATTTAAAACGAATTAATTTAGAAATATTAAATCCACAAAAAAAAATGTCAGACTTTTTGTAGTTTTCTATTTCTAACCCCCGCCCACAGAAAGAGGTGTTATAAGTTGTAGTGTGTGCCTGTATGTCTGTACGAGTAAAGGTGACTTGATCTAGAGTGTTCTTAGCTATGTTTGAAGAAAATCGGTCCAGGCGTTTAGAATATATCACATCTTTTCTATATGTATATTGCTGAATCTGTGTCTTTGACGCCGTAGCTCCTAAATGGCTAGATCGATTTTAATTTAGTAAATTTTGTTTGAAAGGTGACTTGATCCAAAATGCTCTAAAATATGTTTGAAGAAAATTGGTCCAGCCGTTTTGAGGTTATCATCTATTTCCTTTGGGGGCTTAAACATTTTTAATTTAATGTTATTTTTTAAAACTTAATATATCATATCCGATATTAATTGATTATATATGATCATCATAGTTATTGCTACATGTTTTTCATAGAAATTATCGGGTTATCATAAAGAAAAAAACTTTAACTTTTGAATCTGTTTGCATCCCTAGTTAAAGACTTTGTACAATAAAGACCTGGGGTCTAATCTTTGCTTTCGATATCGAGCTAATTCGGTCGAGTTTTCTTAGTATGAGATTATGGCATTCGCTATCGAACAATATAATCACATTGTTCGATATCGAATGTCATAATCTCAAACTAAGAAAAGTCGATCAAATCAGCTCGATATCGAAAGCGACGATTAGACCCCTGTCAGTTGTACTCTATAAAAAATAATGAAAACTACAAATGCCTCTTTCAAGGTATTTCGGCATTTTAGAGGATCTTGTAGCGGGAAGCTATGTCCTTTTCAATCATTAGTTTTTAAGAGCAGACTGAAGCCTTTCGAATGACGCCCTCTAAAGTTATTCAATCTTGAATATGACGAACATTTCTCAAAAAATTGCCGAGATGCCCAAGTTTAGACGGCAATAAAAAGAAACCATCAAAATTATCGGAATAGTTCGCAGTTTCGCAGAGCTTACTAAAATTAGTAGGATTTTCGCTACAGTGTTGTTGCCACTGTCAGTGGTAGTGTAGGTAATGGACTCTGACGAGTAGACTTGGTAGTCACGAAACAGCTGTCAATTCAACCCTCCGTACATCCAAATTTTTCTTTGAATGTTCAATATTCACATGTTTTAGAATTTCTTTCTTAAATAAAAAATAATTTGACCGAAAGATTAAATTAAAAATGAACTTAAGCCAAACTAATTAAATAACTTTGGATAAAAACCATACAGTTCGACTAAAATTTCATAACTCAATTATTAAAACTCTAAAGGCACTTAGCTAAAACATGAATGTGTACTGTTATAAAAACTTGGGCAAAATAAACATTAAAAAAATCCCAGCATTGAGAATATCGATGATATTGCACGCCGGTAAGACGGAAATGAAAAAGCCTAAATTAGTTGAACATGCTAAGAGAAGATCGTTAGTGAAGTTCCGAACATTTAGAAAAAGTTAATTAACAGGTGCGACTCGCCACAAGATAGCGACAGTCTGTTAATTGAGCTTACTAAAATTAGTAGGATTTTCGCTACAGTGTTGTTGCCACTGTCAGTGGCAACAACACTTGGTAGTCGCGAAACAACTGTCAGTTCAACCCTCCGTACATCCAAATTTTTCTTTGAATATTGAATATTCACATGCTTTAGAATTTCTTTCTTAAATAAAAAATAATTTGATCGAAAGATTAAATTAAAAATGAACTCAAGCCCAACTTATTAAATAACTTTGAATAAAAACCATACAGTTCGACTAAAATTTCATAACTCAATTATTACGAGTGTTTTTTAAAATTATAAGTGATTTAAATATGTTTACTTGCTTTTCTACTAATTATCTGCATATTTTTATTATAGATTCTTTGAAAGCAATGAAAATGTAGTTCCTTAAAAATGACTTCCAATTTTTTTATACTGGGTTAATATCAATTGTAAATATTAATAATCTCTTACACAGCAATTTTGTATTATAAAAAATTGCCCTTCTTGAGTTTTGTTAATCTAAATTTGAACTCAATTTTAATATTCGTGTCGGTATCGGAATCGATATCGGCGATATTTATTTTTAAGTATCGGCATTGGTATCGGATCGCAAAACGGCATATCGTTACATCCCTAGTTTGTACTTTTAAATATTTAAAAATTTTGTGAACTTTGTGATTTAGAATTATATTGCAAAACGTTTCATCAATCAATCATGGTTTCTACCCAAAAAAATATGTCTTGAGTGTTATCCATATTTTTTTACTTAATGGAAATTTTTAGTAAACAACTAAGGAGCTTATGTTAAAATACATACATCGAAGATTATACATCAGAATTTTTTTTAAATTTAAAATATAGTGTACGTTGTGAAAAAAAATAATAAAAATGTATTGAACGTTACGTAAATTTTTTTTAATATAATTTATCTATAAATTATAGGACTTTAAAAAAAGTTAACAGCTGCTGAAGGGCATAAGCGATATAAAGAACATCTGTTTACAAATTTTTGATATTCTACGCAAAAATTTTGCTTCTACCTCACTGTGGGTTGTTATATTTTCGAATATGTAATGTATTAGGTAGGTCATATTTTGCTACGAATAAATATTTTAAATTTACATAACTTTTAACTAGGGATGTAACGATACGCCGTTTTGCCGATCCGATACCGATATATAAAAATAAATATCGCCGATACCGATTCCGATACCGATACGAATATTGAAATTGAGTTCAAGTTTAGATTAACAAAACTCAAGCACAATTTTTTTATTATACAAAATTACATTATAGGAGAGAATATTTAAAATTGATAAAACATTGGAAGTAAGTTTTAAGGTGCTACATTTTCTTTGCTTCCAAAAAATCTATATTAAATATATGCAGATAATTAGTAGAAAAGCAAGAAAATATGTTTAATTCCTTTATAATTTAAAAAAAATACTCGCCATGCTTTTTAAAAATCGATTTTTTTAAAGGACATTTATCAACTAATATTCTTCTAAATAACTTTATAGCTTAATTATTAAAAGACTTCTAAGTATATATTTATTCACTTAAATTTACATGAAAATACAGATCTGAGTTTAAATTCGCATAAAAAATTGTGAAAATGGGTAATTTTTTATCATTTTTCCTTCAGGAAAAATCATTATAGAATACCGAAAAAGAAATTTGTCCAAGCATCGAATTGGTAATCGAAAGACAAAACTTCTTGCAATGGCAAGGATATGTAAAACTAATTAGAAATTATCCAAATTTGCAATACTTCCAGATCGCGAATTCTACATTTTCATTACTTCTTTGGAGTATCTTTTTTTTTGCTGGAATAAGATTTATAAAACAACGACTTGAACTTGAATTCATGATAAAATTAACAAAAAATAAATAATTTCTTTTACAAAATAACAGCATAAAATGTTATTAATTTTTAAAATTGATATTAATAAGATTTGAAAAATAACGAAGTGAATTTAATTCATGGTAAAATCGGACAAAAATCAATTATTTGTTAAAAAAAAAGCTCTTAACAAAAATTTAAAATTATCGTCGTATCGACAGTATAACATCGCCGATACCGATGTATCGGAAAATCTGAAGTATCGCCGATATATCGGTATCGGTATTCGTTACATCCCTACTTTAAACATTGTTGGTCGATTTTATTAAAGTTAAGGTATGGTCAGGTCACACTTGGCAAATATTTTCCGAAAAAAACGTGACCAACAAACAAATTAAAATTGTATTTCCTTTAATTCTAATATATTTTTAAACATGGTTTCGCATTTATTAAAAATAATATAAAATAGCTTTTTGCAGCATCATAATTAACTTCATTTTATGATATAAAAACCAAGTTAAATCACACTAAACCTTAGTAAAAGTAGTATTTACGTTTTTTTAGGCAAATATTTGCCAAGTGTGAACGTACCTTTAGTGTTATTTCAAAGCAGAGTGAGTAGTTAGCCTACTTTTTGCCCATGAATGAATTTTTTTTATTTTCCCATGTGAACCCAAGTCAAAATTGAGGAAGTGGTCATATCTTTTATCATTTATCATTTTTTGTTCTTAGAGAATATATGTACAGTACTTTCAAACCCTATTCTCATTTCTTGTGTTGTATTTTTTCACAAAAATCATGCCAGAACAATCGCGAAAGCAAATTTAATGCTCAATACACAAAAATATAGAAAAAAATTTAATATTGTTTCAGGATCCACTGAATGAGTCGAAAACTGTAATATGAATCCTACCTTCTCATATTTATATTAGTTACATTGGTAAACCAAAAAAAAAAAAAAAAAAAAATAAAAACAAAATGTACGTTTAGAATGAGAAACAGCCACATATCAGAAAGAAAAACGACATTTTACAGCATACGAAAGAATAAAACTGTGTAATAGTTTATTTTTAAAATTCATTGTAATTGTTTTTTTCAAACCAAACCACGTAATAACCACAATATTTATTGCCATTAACATCTAGTCATTTTAATACAAATTACGAAAATGTATCTGGATAATATAAAATCTTAAAAATATATCGAAATCCTACAACTTACCTTCAGTAAAACTGCTATATCTTCCAAATCAATGGCCTTCGGTTGTTTGCAGGGCAAACCTACTTGAGTAGTAAAATGGTTAAAAATATCTACCATGTCTGTTTTATTTTTAGCCAATTCTATGGGAATATGCCACGATATTTTCATATCTGGTGTTATTTTTTCACATTGACTTGTATTTTTTGTGTCATCGTAGTACTCATCCTTGGCGCAACATAATTTCGTACAGGGCCGCTTATCGCAAACACAACCTCTTAAATGCAACGGTACCGATTTATTATCACCTAAAAATTCCTCATAATGATCATAGAAATCTTGTTTTTCTGGTGGTATAAAAACATCCTGGTACATATAAGAACCATCTTCAAAACTCTGAAGATTGGTTAAATTCACTGTATGCTCAAAGGGGCACATTTGCTTTCCGCTTCCGTTAAGGGCAGTCGTAAAACGAATTTGGTTATAAATCTGCGATGTTAAAAGTAAGAAGAATATAGAAAACTTCATTTCAAATAAATTTTCTTTTTTCATTTTATATTTTGTTTCTTTGTGCTATTTTATTGCAGTTATTATTTCGTAAAGAGTTTATTTAAGACTGATTTCAGATTTGTAACTACAATTGGTATTTGAATGAATTATGTTTGTTTTATTTATTAAAGAGAGAGGAACAGAATTAGATTTATTATAAATGATATAAGGAGCATTAATATACAAATTTACCACAAGTACCGATTGTTGGTAGTGTTGCCAATTCGCTTTACAATCAAAGTACGCAAAAACAAGCTGTTTGACGGAGTAAAAGTAAAAAAAGCAAATTAAGCTTTTCTAATTTGTAACGTGTTTTCTAAATTAATATTTTACTTATTCAGTAAAATATGATATAGTTTCCTAATATTAATTTTAAAATTTTTCAGGAGTGATAAAGAAAACTTTATGTGTATGCCTTTAGATAAAAGTGAAAATAAAGAATAGTTCAACGATTTTCATTAGAATTTTATTTAGAATTTTTTCGTTTTTAGACATATTAGAAAATGGTTGGTGACCGTTCGCAAAGTAATAAAAATTCAAGATAAGTGGAAGTTTCAAAACATTTATACATAAACATACATATTTGTAACTATGCCGATTAAACTAATCTGCATTTATCCTACTACAGTACTACAGTACTACAGTATTACCTTGATTTAACTGCCTCTTGCTTAAGAGCACTTTTGATTTAACTGCACAAAATTATCTGGTGTCACTATTCCTTAAAATTCCATAGAAATTCCTTTTTTTATTGCACTTTTTATAACTGCACTTTTAAGATAAATGCCTTAAATTTTTGATATTTTAAAATTATTTTCATACAAAAAACCAATCTTAGCTGCATTTTGACTTAACTGCACAAAATATATGTTTTCTGTGATTATTCTTCAAAGTCCTATTTTAAGTGAAGTATGTATACCTGCAGTGCACATGTAACATAATTTTTGGCAGTTTTTAATTATTTTCATATAAAAAATTAAGGTTAGCTGCACATATTAAATAACTGTGTGTACGTGCACATTAAGGCAGATAAGTACATTTAAGTCAACAGCATTTTTGACTTATCTGCTATGCGTTTGGATGTTTAATTCACTATAACGCGATAGCCCGTGCCTTAACTAGAGGTGGAAAACTATCGATAGTGTCACTATCGAAAATTTTCGATATTTTGAAAAAATATATCGATATATCTATTCTAAACTATCAAAAGTTAGAAAAACTATCGATATATCGACGATAATATCGTGATACCATCAAAGTTTTGTAGTTCTCAGAGAATGCACTAAATATATGTATGTAAAATGCTAATGAAACAGGTTTTTAAGTAAAACAGAACTTTACTTCGCAGTTCAATAAATAACAAAACTAAAATCCTTGTAACATTTCAATATAATAAAAATGTGTAAGTTCAGTGATTTTTAAGTCCAATTTAACTAACTGATGATCGTTGATAATAATGTCTTGCACAACAATAGTAGTGGATAATTTACTATCGATAGCGGCAAAAAAATATCGATTGTTTTCAAATAACAATCGATTGCAGAATAAAAATATCGATAGTCACAAAAAAATTTAAATATCGATACTATCGATAGTGCCATCGATAGTTTCCCACCTCTAGCCCTAACCACAAAAATAACGTAAACCGCAAAAATCAAATTTTACAGGATAATTTTTTTTTTTGCTTCTTTCCAATATACTTAGAATTTTTCAATGAAAATTTAAATGTAGCCTACTAATGACCTTTTTATTTTATTTTCTTTCGAAAAGAAAATAAAATAAAAATGCTTTGTTTCAAATAAAAAATCCAAATGGATAAATATAATTTTCTAATCACAAGTGTTTGTTTTTTGATACGAAAAATACCAAAAATATGGTTTTAAAAGTATTAAAATACGGTCTCTGTTTTCAATTTAATCTTTCGATCAAATTATTTTTTTATTTAACAAAGAAATTCTTAAGCATGTAACTATTGAACATTCAAAGAAAAATTCTGGATGTACGGAAGGTTGAACTGACAGCTGTTTCGAGACTACCAAGTCACTCATCAGAGCCCTTTACCTACACTACCAGCGACAGTAGCAAGAACACTGTAGCGAAATATTCTTTTAACTATAAACTGAATTTAAGCAATTTTATATGAAAGATAACTTCTGACTTTTTTACTTACTGGGTTACAATTTTCTTATTTTTGTTTGGTCTAAACGAGTTTATATTTCATGTGTTCTTTAACCTTAAAGCAATTTACTAAATTTTTGTTTCATATTTCAAAACTACATAGATTTATCATCAATATGCATGCATTTCTTTGGGTGCTAATGCGAACTCATCAGTAGATATTTGTTTCATCCTAAAGGAGAAATTATAAATGACGATTTAAAGAAAGCGTCTAAAAAAGCACGTTTTTAAGTTTTTATGAACTTCCTAAGTATATATTGTTAGCTGAAAAGCAAAATCAGGTATCTACTTTTTTAAATTTTATGGGAGAAAAAATTAAACGAAATATGTATGCACTTCCTGAAGTTAAGTTTCTTTTTTCATTTTTAATTTGGTTGATTCTTATGATAAAGGTTTGAAAATTTGTACGGACATGCGCCTCGATGTAATACGCAGTTATTAAGTAACAATGAGATTTTTAATTATTTATTAGTTACGTGATTTTGCATTTCAAGTAACGATATGGAACTGTATAGTCGCATATATATAAAAGAAATCATGTGTATACTCGTATTATCATATCTACAAGCAATTTTATAAAATCCCGCTTTTTGGTCGTATTTTTCTTCAGAATCCCGCCCTTCAGTCGCTCTTGTCCCGCTTTTTGGAAAAACATTCTGGTCACGTTACACATGCCCAATGCAAAATAATTGAAGCTGTTATTAGTATATGATATATAGATACGATTGTCAGATCTTACAATATTGTAAGTAAAATGTGCTAAAAAGTTCTTACAATCGTGTGAACTGAAAATTTTTGTCTGACAACTTTGGCAGAAAAAGCATTGTCTGTCGATTTTAATACTACCTGGTGAGAAAAAAATTGTCAGATACCTCACAATCGTGTGAACACATCGCGTTGCCATTATCAGATTCTTGTCAGACATATTTTAATTGTCAGATGTGCGAAGTTTCTGCATCTAACAATGGCGTCATTATCAAAGACTTCTTTATTTTGGCAGCACTGCACACGTCTTTTTTTAGGGAAAAAGGTAAATAAAAGAAACTATGCAGCTAAAATAGTTAAAATTGCTTCATTATGTTTAATACTAATTTATATTTTCTCTTTTTAAAGTTAACACAAGCACAGATGATAAATAATTGATACTTTCTGTTAAACGATCTGAGTCTGACAGCGCCAAACAACAGATCTGACAATTTTGTGAACTGCCAACCTTTTTAATGACAATATTGTCAGATAAATTTATTGTCAGACAGTTGTCTGCCAGTAAATTGTAAGCTTTTCTTACAACTTTGATACAACCGTGTGAACTAACCATACACCTTGTGCTGACAATTTCCCCGCCAATTTTCGAAAAAAAAATTATGGGACTAAGCAAACAAAATGGGACTTTCAAACAAAAAAAAATTTTAAAAATTGGTTGACAAATGACAGGGTTAAATCCCCACCGATTTTAAAAAAAATATGGGACCAAACTGCAAGTAAAACCTTTCAAACAAAAAACATTTTTGAAAATCGGTTCAAAAATGACAGAGTTAAGAATTTTGGGGTGAGGGTAGCAAATTTCCCTACCGATTTTCGAAAAAAAAAAATTTCAGAAATCGGTTGACAAATGGGGAACTTTCTTTATTTTTTCAAATTACAGTGCTAAATTTCGCGTAAAATGAGGGTTGTCATCATTTTTCAAGCTCGTTATAGTAAATTCGCGTTAAAAAAGCGTAATTGAAAAAATGGTTACTGTTACCGCGCAAATCGAGGTTTACCTGTACTAAAAAATTCAAGACAAAAATATGTTTTTTACTTTAAAGTCAAATATATTCTAAACTATAAGAGATAGACTTTAAATTTTGATTTTTTTGAGTCTCAGATATTCAAAGTTTCAAATAAATCCAGTCACTCATTTAGAAGTTCCAGATTTATTACCATCTATTTTGCAAAAGTCCAACGCACAGTTGGTAGCACTATTTATTTAGGTAGCACTGAAATTTAGCCATCTAAAGAACTTTATATTGTATTCAACGGACACCTTATAAAGCAAACTTTTTATATTTCTACATAATTATTCGAACTGAATAGTTTGAGTAGGAAATAGATTTTTTTTATTTCTGAACTTTTTTGTTTCCCAGGAGAGAGGAAAAAAAATATATTCATGTTTTGGTAATAAATGCCTATTTTTGGCGTTATAAAAATTTTTTTAATGCATATTTCTAAATTTTTTAAAAAAAATTTAATAGGCCGATTATAGCTGGCAACCGAGCATCAGTTGGTTATCCCGTTGCTGAAAATGACACTACTAATGACAACTTGCAACTGAGAGCTGTCAATTTCAGTTATTATTTAGTTCATTTCTGGCAATTAAGTTTCAGTTGCCGACTGCCAACGGCAACTAAAGTTCGGTTGCATTAAACAATAGACCCAATTTTGTTTGTTTTATGTTTTTTTCTCTAGTAATAATAAAAAAAAATTTATTTTATTTTAGTTTTAGTACTTTGTTCGTAGGTAAGTGCTTATTTTTGCACATATTTTTCATTTTTAAGTGCATTTGTGAAGCGCTTAAACATTGATGCCAACTTTGGCTCTTTTTTACGATATGACAAAAAACGATATGACATACTATATTGTCACATCGTAAGTTTTCTACGATATGACAACACTAATATAGCCATACGCGGTGTTGTCATATCGCAGCCTTGTCATATCGTAAAAAACTGGCGATATGACAATACAGTATGTCATATCGTTTTTTGTCATATCTTAAAAAAGAGCCAAAGTTGGCATCAATGCATACTGTATTGTCACATCGTAAGTTTTCTACGATATGACAACACTAATATAGCCATACGCGGTGTTGTCATATCGCAGCCTTGTCATATCGGTTTTTGTCATATCGTAAAAAAGAGCCAAAGTTGGCATCAATGATGACAACGCTGTCTAATGTACTCTTTCCACAATGTAAACAAGCGACATGAGTAAATAATTTGTATGGAAATCACTCAGAAAACTCATGCAAACAATGCTTGCTTGCATTGTGGAAACGAAAAACGAAACATAAAATGGGTAAAAAGTAAACATTTACCGAACGCTTGTCAAATTTTGTATCCGTACACAGCAAAAACTTTTGTTATTTTTGTAATCGCTAGTACGCTATTAATGGATTACAAAGTAATGAGTGGTACTTATTTGTCTTATTACTATGATTTAAATTAGATCTACTACCTAGTTTTTAATAAAATTAGTACGTTTTTTCTCATTTTCTAAAAATAGTTACAATTTGTTGATATGTATTAATAAAATAAGTAGACAACCACTTTTTTAGTCAACATGTGTTTGTATTTAGTTTTTGTCGCTTAAACTTATAAGTCAGCAATAGCTCAATAGGTAAAGTACTTGTCGTCAAATCTTAACGAGCACAGGTTCGTATCCCAGCTGGGTCAAAAAATAAAAAAACTAAAAATGTAAATAAATTAATAATAGAACAATGTGTATAAATTTTTTTTAATTTTAATTTGTTTATTTGACTTCTTATTTTTTAGCTTCAAGTAAGCCAAATAGTAATTAGTTAATTGCTGTGAAAATCTAAATACATTTGAAAGGGGTAACGCTCATTTTTTGGACTTCGCAAACAAAAATAAGTAGTTACCCTGCGGAAAATTTGGTGACAAATGATCCAAAAGTACTCGTCCTATGACTTGAGAAAATGAGACTGGTACCAAAAATAAGCAGTAGTGAATGATGAAAAAAGACATATTGTGTAAATGGCCACATATTAACAATTTTCAGTCAACTTAGTTGGTACTCCGGCTAGTATTGTAGGAAACGTCACTGAACAAATTCGATGAACCTGGATCTAAGGCCTATCACATAACATCTATATAGTATTAATTGTCCCTTCAATGAGAGCTTAACTGGTATTTATAACATTGAAATATAAGTTCCGCTGTGGTCGAGTGGGTAGTATACTAGCCTGTCATGCCGGAGCTTTTCGCTTCGAATCTTATCAAAGACACCGCTTAAAAATAAAATACAATTTCTAATTGGATTTGTAACAAAATAAATTAATCGATAATTAAATATGAATTTTGGAATAATATTTATATATAATCTATATTATTCTACACCGATTAGGACTCCATGAGATAGTTCAGAGACAAGTTACAAGGTGCATACAAATTATCAATTAGCCCCATCCTAGGCCATCCCCATGCAAAAGTGGCTGGTCCGCTTCACAGGAAGTGTTAGAACGCGGACTGGTCCCTACCACCTGGGGACCGGTCACGTGACTTGTTTTGTGCCAGTTCCATTTACCGTAGGGTATCGAGTCAAATTGTAAGTAGTTACGACTTAAATCCTCATATCCTTTTTTGCCTACCAGTAAGCAAAGTTTTTGCTGGGTATTTTCTCCCACTCAATACATTTTGCTTTTACATAAGATTAACTACTCCATGATGATGACTGTCGAAACCTGCTCCCGGATGTTTTTGCTGGGTCCTTATAAAACTGAACAAACTACGGTTGTACTCATAGCTGCCAGAAATGACGATTTTGTACGATATGACACAAATACGATATCACCAAAAAATTTTAATTAATTATAGATCAATAATAAAAGTTGATATGATAAAAAAGCAGGGTATCATTTTATTCATCTTCAAATGCTCTTTCAGAAAAAAAACAAAAAGTTTTCGGTTTCATTATCACTTAGCTATTAACGATTAAAAATTAAAATCCACATTTTCAAAAAGTCCGATCGCTTCGATTTTTTTAATTTCCAAAAATACTACTCTATATTACGCAATTTTCAGGAAAATTTCAAGATGTGATCTCAAATTTTTCTATTTTTTTAGAATTTTCTAAATTTTATTTTTGTTTTTAATTTATCTATAACACTACATAAAATGATAATGAAGTCTAAAATATATATTTTTTAAAGTAAATTGAGGTCACTCAACACAAATATTATATTAATATTTTTTAAGAAAATAGTTTTCCAGATATTTTTATTAAAAAACTGTGATTTTAGCATGAAGCTTATACACAACCAGGGACCGAAAATTACAGTTATTATCAAAATTTCAGTTCAAAAAGTCAGACAGATAGCTCAGCTAAGGAATAAAAATCTAAAAACACTTTTATTTTTATTTTTCTCAACAAAGTCAAAACATAACTGTTATTTTTTGACTCATACTTTTACGGTCAAAAATAAAAGTTAAAATTTGATCGATATTTTTTTGGTCAAAAATAAAAGCTAAAATGTGACCGATATTTTTTTGGTCAAAAGTAAAAGTTAAAATTAGGGATGTAACGATACGCCGTTTTGCCGATCCGATACCGATACCGATACTTAAAAATAAATATCGCCGATACCGATTCCGATACCGATACGAATATTAAAATTGAGTTCAAGTTTAGATTAACAAAACTCAAGTGCAATTTTTTTATTATACAAAATTACAGTGTAAGAGATTATTAATATTTAAAATTGATATTAACCCAGTATAAAAAATTGGAAGTATTTTTAAGGAGCTACATTTTCTTTGCTTCCAAAAAATCTATATTAAAAATATGCAGATAACACAGTGCAGCAGTCCAAGAAACACACGGACTTGACAGTATAGATTCGATTGTACTACCACGGGGTAGTAAAACCCTATACTTAGCTTGGCGAATTTGGTGACCGATTTCGTTTTATGGACCTCCAAAGGTTTGGAAAATCAGCGGGCCCTCAAAAAAAGGTGTCGTCAACTTTTGGCCAGCAGAAAATTCAAACTTGGTGATACCGCTTAACTATATATAGCAACAATGTAGCCAATTTACCATTTTATGCCAAAAAATTATTTTTTCGTGCACTTTTTTTTGGAAAAATAAAGGAAAACAAAATTGTTTTCACTTTTTCCAGAATAACTTACAGGGACTCGTAATTTTTTATAAACAATATTTGGCAAAGTTGTAGCTACGGTAAAGCTGAACAGTTTTTGTGGACATGTCAATACAATCTGAATGTATTAGTGAAACATAACAGAGAAGTATACACTTGAATATACTATTTAAAAAAAATTTTTTTAGCATAAAAAATAGTGAAAAACTACAATTTTAAGGTAAAAGGTGGCCTGTGTGAGCTATTAGAGTGTCTAGATACGTGTAGATTGTATTGATATGTTCACAAAAGTTGTTCAGTTCTACCGTAACTATAAGTTTGCCAAATATTGTTAGTTAAAAACTACAAGTCCCTGTAAGTTATTCTGAAAAAAGTGAAAGAAACAAGTTTTTCCTTAATTTTGTCAACAAAAAGTTCAGGAAAAACATTTTTTGGCATGAAATGTTAAAAAAATCTATTAAACAGACTCTTAGCTACATTATTGCCATATATAGTTAAGCAGTATTATAATGTTTGAATTAGCTGTTGGCCAAATACTGATGACACCGTTTTTTGAGGACCCACTGAATTTCAGAAACTTTGGAGGTCCATAAAAAGAATTGGTCACCAAACTGAGTAAAGGGTTTTACTACCCCATTGTAGGACAATCGAACCTTTACTGTCCACTTCTTGTGTTTTTCCAAAAGTCTTTATTTGTCGCATAGTGTAATTAGTAGAAAAGCAAGAAAAAAATTAATTCCTTTATAATTTAAAATAATACTCGCCATACTCGCATAAAAAAATTGTGAAAATGGGTAATTTTTCATATTTTTTTCTTGAGGAAAAATCATTATAGAACACCGAAAAAAAATTTGCCCGAGAATCGCTTCCAATTCGGTGATTGGTAATCGAAAAACAGAACTTCTTGCAATGGCAAGGATATGTAAAACTAATTAGAAGTGATCCAAATTTGCAATACTTCCGGATCGCGAATTCTACATTTTCATGACATTTTCTTTTTTTTTTTGCTGGAATATGATTTAAAAAACAACGAATTGAATTTGAATTCATGGTAAAATTAATAAAAAATAAATAATTTTTTTACAAAATAATAGAATAAAATATTATTAATTTTTAAAATTGATATTAATAAGATTTAAAAAATAACGAAATGAGTTTAGTTCATGGTAAAATTAACAAAAAAATAAATGATTTGTCAGAAAAAAACTCTGAAAACATTTTTAAAAGTATCGTCGTATCGACAGTAAAATATCGCCGATACCGATGTATCGGAAAATCTGAAGTATCGCCGATATATCGGTATCGGTATTCGTTACACCCCTAGTTAAAATGTGACTGATATTTTTTTGTCAAAAATATAAGTTAAAATTTGACCGATATTTTTATGGTCAAAAATAAAAGTTAAAATTAGACTGATATTTTTTGGTCAAAAATAAAAGTTATATTTTGACCGGTTTTTTTTCAAAAATAAAAAATTAAAATTTAAACGGATTTAGAAGTCGCTACCCCAGCCTTCTTTGTTTATTTTAACCACTTGTCATTCTTGATATTAGTGAAGAGGAGCATCAACTATTGAGCCAATTTATTTAACGAAATTGTATATAAGAGCTATTGATGCTCCTTATATTCACTTACAAGTTAAATCGATGTTGATTAGCAGGATATTCACCATGTAAGATTGTTAGCTCCAAATATTACTTGCTCTCTTTTGAAATTTTAACTTTTATTTTTGACCAAAAACATATCGGTCAAATTTTAACTTTTATTTTTGACCCAAAAAATATCGGTCAAATATTAACTTTTATTTTTGGCCAAAAAATATCACTCAAATTTTAGCTTTTATTTTTGACTAAAAAAATATCAGTCACATTTTAACTTTTATTTTTGACCAAAAAAATTTCGGTCAAATTTTAACTTTTAGTTTTGACCAAAAAAATATAAAATATAATAGTCAAAAAATAGTCAACATTTTTGACCGTAAAATATCTATTATTATCAAGTCAAAAAATAACTATTATTATTGTTGGAAGTTTTTACGGTTCCGTACATCAAAAGTGTAAAGAACCCCTATTGTTTTCGCTACGCAGCCCGTCTGTCTGTCTGTCTGTCCCAGGCTGTTTTCTTGGGAACCGTAGTGGCTGAAAGAATATAAAAAACTCTTTAGAGTTGTGTACAAGCTTTATGCTTTAGATGGAATTTCTCGAGATTTCTGTAAAGAAACTAAAAACCCTAAAATTATATTATTTTAATACAAATATCTGAAAAACAATTTACTCAAAAATTACTTCAAATATATATATTTTAGACTTCATTATAGATAAATTAATAACAAAAATAATATATAAAAAATTCTAAAAAAAAAGTTGAGATCACATCTTGAAATTTTCCTAAAAGCTGAGTAATATAGAGTAGTATTTTTAGAAATTTAAAAAAAATGGAAGGGGTCGGACTTTTTGAAAATGTCGATCGATTTTTGTTTTCAAACGTTAATAGCTAGTGATAATTACCGAAAAAAAATTTTTTTTTTCTTTCTTAAAGAGCATTTAAAGATGAATAAAATGATACTGTACTTTTTTAACATCAATGCCTATAAATTACTTTTTTTGAATTGACTGTATCTCGAGATTTTCCGTTATATAGAAAAAAGAGAATGCTGCATCACATAATTTGCCTTCACTCGAGAACTACTTCTTCGATTATATTAAAAAACACAGAAGCGTTGAAAACAAAATAACCTTTAAATTACGTCCTTATTTATTTTTTAACAGTCTTACGCTGAACCCACACCGAATAAGACAAAACTGTTTTTTGTGACTTATACGACAACAGAACATTAGTTCTTAAGCGACAACACACACCAAATTGTTTTGGTGTGCGTTATAATCATACGAGTGTGTTTGACTTAAAAGACAAAAATGTTATGTCTTATTTGGTGTGTTTGCAGGCTTATAGTTTCGGAGATATTCAGAAAGTTTTGTCAAAAAAATTAATTTTTTCAAAATACATAAAAAAATTTTTTTAAAGAATCATTAAAATTTTAATCTGAAGAAAATATTAAATTTTATTCTTAATTGTGCTAACTTCATATGTTACAAATAAAATGAGCCAAAGTTATTAAAATCATTTCGTAAATTCTGAATATATTCACGATTGAGTGGTAGCACCTATTATAAATCCATATATCTCAATATTAAAAAAAATCTGATAATAAACAAATAAAAAAGTATTGGTAAAAGCAATTACAAACTTGTTTTGATAAATATCTAAAGCGAATAGGTACTACAGCTGAATTTTGAATAAATTCCGAACTTGTGAAATGATTTTAATAAATTTTAGCTCACTTTATTTATAACATATGAAGTTATCACAATTAATGTGTTGTTTCCACAATGCAAACAAGCACTGTTTGTCTAAAGTTTATATGAAAAGCACTCAGTTTTTTTTATTGATTTCCATACAAATTTAAGACAAGCAGTGCTTGTTTGCATTGTGGAAACAGCACATAAGGCTAAAATTTAAAATTTGTTTCAGTTTAAAATTTAAAAGATTGTTTTTCAAATTTTTTTGAAAAAAAATTATTTTTTTATAAAACTTTCTGAATGTCTCTGAAACAATGACTGTTAAAAAATTAATTTGGACGTAATTTAAAGGTTATTTTATTTCCGATCCTTCTGTTTTTCTGTTCAATTTAATCGAAGAACTAGTTCTCGAGTAAATGCAAATTATGTGATACAACATCCTCTTTTTTCTTTATAACGGAAAATTTGGATATACAGAGTCAATTTAAAAAAGTAATTTATAGGCATTGGAGCTCAGTGTCATACATATGTACGCAACTTGAATAAGAAAATACGGGCCTTGACCTCCTGTATATGTGTCAAAACATATCCGAAAATTAACGAAATCGAAGGGGATCTGGTCACAAACTGGCAGATTAAATGAACTATCTATTAGACAACACAACCCATGTAGAAAAAAACACACTTTATTTATACACGAAGAAAGAGTTTAAATTTAAACTGCGAACCAAATTCGAAAATCATTCATCAAAAATCATTATTGACATCTAAGGCCACGCCCGCTATTGGCACAGATGATGAAGCTTGCAATTTCGAAACGTGTGTAGTTACGGAAGAGACACTTCTACGGGGCTTAGCAAGTTTTCGGTATTGAAATCTGCACGAGAGTACATTTTTTTAATTGATAAGAAAACATTTGAATAAAAAGTTATTATGGTACCTTTTCTTTAAGAGATTTAAAACATTGGGCTTCAAAACGAACAATGAAAATATCAAAATTCCTTGAATAGCATTGGCAAAATCTGAGATTACGAATAAGAAATCCCATTCTTCATGTTCGCGTACACAATACGACAAAATATCGAAAAGCCAAGAAATGCCCATTATAAGGAATAATCGCAAAATGACGACGGCACTGTAAGAAAACAAGAAGAGAAAGACAAGAAATTAATATATGTAAATATTTCGTCTAAAATCATTGATGCCAACTTTGGCTCTTTTTTACGATATGACAAAAAACGATATGACATACTGTATTGTCATATCGTAAGTTTTTTACGATATGACAACACTGCAATATGACAACACTGTGTATGGCTATCTTAGTGTTGTCATATCGTAAAAAACTTACAGTATGTCATACCGTTATATGTCATATCGTAAAATAGAGCCAAAGTTGGCATCAATGTCCAAAATTTTAATTTATACTCACTTTTCTTGAAAGAACTTCTCTTTGTGTGTCATTCTAGCCAAATTTCGCCTCACATTGTAGATTCTTGTCGTCAAGTGGGCAAATGTTACGAAATTAAATTGTAAAATAATTAGATTGGGACCGTAAAAATATATTAAGGCAGACCATTTATCGGCTGTAATGGATTGATTAGTATTAAAATTATTATTGCAATTGAATTAGTTCAATGAAAAAGGCTTAATTTATAATTAAAAATTTAAAATATTAAAAATTTTCTAAAACAGTATACATTAGCGTAGTTCGAAACAAAAAGGTGAGAGAGAAGTCACGCAGTTAGTATTAAAGATTGGTTGAAAATAATCATTGAAATATTTTTTTAAGTTTTTGCCACGCCCCTGGATACAGCCCTTTTAGTTTTTTTTTACACTGCGTCGCTATTTGTAGTCCGATCATAACATAATGCCTAGCGTTATCCATGGCTTGACTATGGCTACATTTTTGCTTTAGTGAATTTTTAATACGACATTAAATTCAGGGCGCCACTTATGGCAACTTGGATCCTTTCCCCCAAATGATATTTTTTTTCACGTGGCAAGAAAGCCCTTCTGAAACTTAGTATGTCTAACTTTTAATATTCTCACTTTTATACCACGCCCCAAAACACAGCAATTTTTGTTTTATGTATATAGCGCCGCCATTGAAAGTCCGATGTTATTATATCGCATAACGTTGTTTGTGGCTTGACTGTCACATACATTTTGGCTCTTGTGACTTTTTAATCCGACATCGGATTCTGCGCACCACTTATGACATCTTGGATCCTTCGCCTAATGTCCAATTTTTCTCAAGTGGCAAGAAACCCCTTCTAAAACTTTGTATGTTTAGCTTTTAATATACTTACTAATGTGCCACATTCCACAATTAAGCACATTTTTCCTTTACTGTTACCAGGCTTTGGGGGTAATGATTACATTTTGTAATTTATTACATGTTCAAATACACATTACATGTAATTTGTAATTAGTACACTGCAATTACAATCACTTGTAATGTGTAATTGCCTGAAGAGCAATTACAATTACATGTAATTGTAATTGAGGCATGATCAATTACAATTTAATGTAATGGGTACTTGATATACTAGCAATTACAAATTATGTTAATTGTAATTGAAGATTATCAACTACAATTCCATGTACTTGGGCAAAAGTAATAGTAATTGCCCATAGAGAGGTAATAATTACTTTAACAATAAAAATTACTATAAATGTATTTTAAGAAATTTATTATTTGACATGTTGTCATAATTTTATTTTAAATAAAATTTATTTGCTGATGGTTAAGCATTGTCTATATGCATTTCACTGATGCTTTACCAAATCGTCAGTAGACTTCAACCAGGCTTTTGAACAGTTACAAACCTCTTATCTTATGTATAGAATTTCAAAAATTTATTTGCTGATATTTAAGCATTGCATTTCATTGGTGCTTTACCAAATCGTCAGAAGACTTCAACCATACTTTTGAGCAGTTATAAACCTCTTATCTTATCTACAGACTTTCAAAAACCATTCGAGAATAATGATTTTTAAAAATAAGCATAGTAAGTAGTGTTTTCCATTCGGGATTTCCCGGGAAAAAATTCCCGGGATCCCTCACATTTTTCGGGAAATAAATCCCGGGAAAATTGTGCGGGAGTTCCCGGGATTTTTTAAATATTATTATGATAACTTTTCTGCTTTGTAAGCGCACATTTTTAGTGCTGCTTTTATTTAGAAAAATATGTAAATAAAAGAAAAAACTTTTAGTTTTGAGCACATTTTATTTGTCTCCATTTTTTTCATATTTTTCTAAGAGCAGCACTCAAAAAACATATTTCGTGAAGAAATGAAAATAACTGATTGTCACTAAGTGGACATAGCGAAAGTGGGCATAATAAAGAAGTACTGCTCCCCTATTCTGTAACTCGCTAAAGCTAAATCTCTATAGCTAAAAATCTATACGGTCGATTTATCAATTTTCCTCTACGAATACAATTTTGCAACGTGTCTTGCTAAATTATGGAATGTCTTAAAAATTTTATCTACCAAAATTTTAGTGTTTTATGTCATCGCCAAAAATGTTTAATTATGTATTTGTTCAGCATTTTAGCGATCAAGATTTAGTTTTAGCTTTAGCGAATTACGGAATAAGGCGGCTGGTCTAATTTTTCTGAAAATACCAGATTGTTATTTTAAGCCACAACAGGTTCACACAGGGTTCAATTAAAAATCTATACAAACAAAAAAATTTAATTTTCAGGTGGTCACTTTTTCGCCACTTAATTATTTCAATTCCGTTTTGCTTAGCAGTATGAAATGCTCTTTAGTGTCTTATGAAATAAATCATTGCAATATCTTTTCTACTTAAGAAGCTACGGAAATTATAAAAAAGTATGAAATTAGTACATTTCTTTACTTCGGGTGGCTACTAATCAGAAGTTATACAATAAAAAATAACATTTTTTAATTTAAATTAAAAACCATACGGCACGGCTAAAGACCTAAAATTTTATAAATTTTTTACTTACGTTTAATGCATCCATAACCTTATTTAAAAAATCTCGTGAATTGGTATTTGTTTTTGTTCAAATGAATTAAGTGAAATGCTATTTTGTATCGTTTTGTACTGGGCGGCAATTCCCGGGAAATTGAAAAATCAATCCCGCTTTCCCGGGAAATAAAAAAGTCCGGGAAAATAAAAACTCTAATAGTAAGCTTTGAAACCCATACAAAACCCATATATGTTTATTTTTGAAAATCATTTATTTGTAAATTCTCGAATGGTTTTTGAAAGTCTGTACATAAGATAAGAGGTTTATAACTGCTCAAAAGTATGGTTGAAGTCTACTGACGATTTCGTAAAGTACCAATGAAATGCAATGCTTAAACGTCAGCAAATAAATTTCATATGTGTATTTTATTACAAATAAAATCTATTATTTATGAAATTCAAAAATTATTTCAGAAAATGTAACATTTTTAACGCTCAACTTATCTCTAAAATTAACTGGAAATAGCTAGAGCTTTAAAGGAGGATAAGAGCTATAAAAATTACTTACATCGCGAAAATGAAAAAAGTTTGCGAAAAAAATTAAACAATCCCTTAAATTCATTAAGCATCACTCCAAACAAATTTGTCGGGAAAACCGCGAAAATTCGCGAAAACTTTTAAAATTGCAAACAAGCTCTAAAATTGCTTTAAAATAGCTAAAATTATAAGGAATGCAAAATACTCGGCAAAAATCACGCAAATGACAAAATTCGCAAGAACATGCTAACATCGAAAACATAATCGGTAAAACTGTAAAAAATCCAAGTACTGGTGAAAAATGACTATTATCGCAAATATAGCGAAAATTCCCGAAAACTTTAAAATTGCAAACAAGCCCTCTAAATTTATTAAAAATAGCTAAAATTGTATGGAATGCAAAATACTATTAAAAATATAGAAAAAAGTCTTATAGAGATTGAAAATCGATGAAACTGTAATAAGGCCAAAAAACCAGCTAAAAAATCGGAAATTGCTTAAAAATAGCTAAAATTGTAAGGAATGCAAAATATTCAGAAAAAATCGCGATAAAACTGATTTTTTGACAGTTTTTAGCTTTTTACAGTTTTACCGATTTTTAATCAATATCAAATATTGATATCTTTTTAATCTTACCAAGTTTTTGGAAATTTTCTTCATTTCCGCGATTTTATCCGAGCTTTTTGCATTCCTTAAATTTTTTGCTATCTTTAATCAATTTTAAGGATTGTTTGGAATTTTGCAGACTTTCGGGAATTTTCGCTATTTTCGCGAAAAAAAAGTGATTTTTTCGCCAGTTCTTGGATTTATTACAGTTTTACCGATTTTTAATCATTTTTCTATGTTTTTAATGTTTTTTTCCAATTTTCGCAATTTTTTCTAAGATTTTGGCATTCCTTGCAATTTTAGCGATGTTTAATAAATTTTACAGTATGTTTGCAATTTGGCAATTTTTCGCGTATTTTCACGGTAAAAGTTATGTTTTGCGATTTTTTGGAATTGTTTCTTATGCTTACAATCTGTAGACATTTTTTGTCATTTTAGCTATATAAAAGCCTTCTAAAAAGTTTAAAATGTACTTGAGTTTATTGTAATTAAATTAAATTTTTCTTGTAATTATTATTGCAAACATGCCAATACGAATTACTTGTAATTTCAATTGGCATGATTGCATTAACAATTACAAGTAATTTGTAATAGGCTTCCTACAATTACAATTATTTACAGTTGTAATTGATGCTACAGGAATTACAGTCAGAAGTAATTGTATTTGGTAGTAGTCCAATTACAATCATGTACAAGTAATTTCAATTGCACAAAGACAATTACAAATTACTTGAATGTAATTGAAGTGAAATTGTAGTCATTACTCCCCAAGCCTGACTGATACATATTATATCGCTTGTGGTAAAAAAGCAGCAAGTGCTGTATTTTTTTGGCACAGCAAAAAAAATTTACAGTTCTAGAAATATCATTGATATACCTTTCGTTCTAAGGCGTGACAAGTGCAATTTTTTTTCTTGTATTTTAATCGACCCGGTTTAAATGCAATATGTCTGTGAAAAAGAAAAAAAGGGGCTTAATATTGAGGCATGGCATAAAAGTGAGTATTTTAAAAGTTAGTCTTACTAAGTTTTAGAAGGGCTTTCTTGACACTTGAAAAAAAGTGGATAGATCGGAGATGTCATAGGTGGTGACCAGAGTTTGATGTCGGATTAAAAATTCACGAAAGGCAAAAATGAAGCTATAGTCAAGCCATGAATAACGGAATGCAATATGACATGATCGTACTACAAATAGCGACGCAGTGTACAAAAAACTAAAAGGGCGGTATCCAGGGGCGTTGAAAAATATATTTCTGCAATTTTTTTCACTAATCTTTAATGCTAGAGGGTGACTGGCTCAACTTGTTTTCTTGTATGAAGGCCAAACCACTTTATCATATATATTACGTTGATTGCTGTATATAAAAAAACCAGCAAAGTGTTGTATTTTGGAGCGTGACGAAAAACACTTTTTTTGATTGTTCTAGAAACGTTATTGATATGCCTTTCATTCTAAGTAGGCTTGCCAGATCCAAATTGTGAAAAAGCTTTACATTTACAAAAAAAGCTTGATTTGTGAAAACAGTCTTGACACTAACTTAATGATATGCAAAACAAAAAAAAATTCATTCATTAATCGACTTCCCTCAGAACTCACTTTACCATTTGTGACACGATTGGGAAAATGTGTTCTTTATTTGAATTGAACTATTTTCAGATTAGATTTTGGCTAATTCTGTGCCTTAATGTGTTTGCAAAAACTTTCAAAATTTTAAATTTTCAATAAAAATAAATCATATCATTGATTCGGCAAATGACAAAACGCATTAGGAGAATTTGAAAATGCAAACGAAATCAATTTACATGACGAGCCTGTGCTGTGCAATAGAGTGATAACTCGAAAAACGTGATTTTTGTGTTGATAATGTAGAATCGTTATATCGTTCTTTATGTGGTGTAAAAATTCCATAAAAATATTTGTTTACTCAACTCTTGAGAGAAGAATAATATTTTCTTTTACCATTAAGTTGTTAGTAAATGCAAAACAAATTTTTTTAATTGCGAGTATATTGCAGCAAAGGCTCGATATAAAGTTTTTCGGTTTCCTTTTCATCTTCTTTTTTTAATGATACCATATTTACACCTTTAGAAATATATTTGGAATGAAACTCGTAATCTGTATATAATTTATTATTGTCTATAGACTAAACGAATTTCCATTAATAGTGCCAAAGGTAAAAGTGTTTAATAAATCGCACTAAGCATTACAGAAAAAATTCGTTCTTTGGCCGAACAGTTTGTATGTGGAATAAGCTTCCTGCAGAGGTCTTTCCCGCCACTTTCAATGTTGGAAGGTTCAAATCGAATGTCCATAAACACTACTCCCTTTATCCTCCTTCCCATAACCAATTTTCCTAACTCCAGCATAATGCCTTGCATGAGTAGGGGTCGTCCCTTGAGTGCTGGTCTTGTAAAAAAAATTTATAATGAGAAAATACAAATTGATAATAAGAAATCCAAATTGATATTGGGAAAAAGCTGATTGAAATTGAGAAAATCCAAGTTAATATTAAGAAAAACCAAATTAATAATGAGATATAAATAAATAGTTTTATTGATATTAAGTACACAAAAATATTAGCTCAAAAACAAATAACGGAATATAAATGAAAATCTTATCCATATGTCGTTACCTCAAAATACGGATGTCGTATGTAGCAAAACTTAACTTTTCAGGCAACGGTTTTTAATGTTTAACATCAAATATCTTTAAAATGGCACAAAGGATTCACTCCAGTTTTGTAGTGAATAACACTTCAGAATACATTTGTCGTGTGTCACACTTTTTTCCCAACTTGTAAATTTCTTCTTTGAACATAAGACAATAAACGCACTGGAAGCATTTATTCTGCTAAAGTAAAATAGCAAGTTTTATGATGAAATCTTTACTTTATGGAAACTCTATGGAAATCAATGGACATCTATTAAACACGTTTATTAATTAATTTAAAAAAATAATATTTATAATCTGGTGACGTACGATATAATGCATACTGCGCATCTACGAAAATATAAGACTTGGAAAGAAAATTAATATATGTATAATAATCCTGTATTGTGTAGCGGTAGAGGAGGGACTCCGACTGCCTTCCAAACTTGATTTGGAACCCCCAAGACGAAGCGCGGAGACGAATGACCGGCTAAACAAGTGGAAGGAGTTATTACGCGGCAGCAGGAAGTTTTGCAATAGATATAAATGAAATATATATATATATATATATATATATATATATATATATATATATATATATATATATATATATATATATATATATATATATATATATATATATATATATATATATATATATATATATATATATATATATATATATATATATATATATATATATATATATATATATATATATATATATATATATATATATATATATATATATATATATATATATATATATATATATATATATATATATATATATATATATATATATATATATATATATATATATATATATATATATATATGTATATATGTATATATATATATATATATATATATATATATATATATATATATATATATATATATATATATATATATATATATATATATATATATATATATATATATATACATATTTTATAAGTTTAAAAACTCAAATATTTGTGCGTATAAACTCAAGAGATAAATGAGAATTGTAAAGGGCAATATACACAGTCAACATGCTTGACAAGCGTGGTAATAGTAGGTGTGAAATTTCGTTAGTATTAGTGACACCGACGACGATTGATGGAAAATCTACTTGGTTTTGATTTTTCGTTAAGCACACGTACACGAATCTGACATCAAGCTGATTGATTGTGTATTATGCCCTTAACGAAAACTAAAATCAGACAATGTGCAGAAGTGACTGCTAAAAGTTGTAAGACGTAGATCAGAAAAAGTGCGGACTACTCTGTTAAATGCGTTAAAGGAAATTAAATTACATTCGGATAATGTTCAGACTATTCTGATATGAATCAGATAATATTTCAGACAATGTGCAGAAACGTCGTGGCAGAAAACTGCCTACTGTTCCGCTAAATGTCTGAGGGACTTTTAGACAACTCGGCCGATTGTCTGGTAAAGTCTCAGATTTTTTCTGATGTTAGACATGTCGGCCAAAATTGTTTCCTTGAATTTTTTTATTATGTATGCGAAACAATTCACATAAAAAACTAACTTAAATAGCTCAAATAAAAGATAAACAAAAAAAAAAGAATTCAGTTTGCATTATAAAAATTTCTTATATAAAATCTTTTTTCATATCATTTATCATCTTTGGTGTTTGAAAAAAGTTTCTTATATCAGGTTTTTTCTTATACACAATTTTCTTTTATAGAACATTTTTCTATGGAAAGTACATAAAAAGGCACGGTGTTTTTAGTCCGCTTTCTTATAAGCGGTTTTTTCTTATATGCGATGTGCTTATTATATCCGGTATCTACTGTAGTGCTGTGTGCTGGTCTCAAACAAAAATAATAATAATAAAAATAATACAACAATATCAAAACTACAGTCATTATTAGTGTACGATGGATGCAAAACTCCACATTAAATATGAAGTAAATATGTAAAAAGAGCTAAAAAACACTTTTCGTATATGGAACTTGACATCCATCGTACATCAGCGAGTTGTCCAAAGCGAATTCAATTCGTCCTTGATGCCTTTCGTAACATTAATTCGCTTTGCTATATTTGTTTGTTTATTCGCTTTGTTCTATTTGCTTGAACAAGTGAGTATTGAATTATAAATATTACACCCAAGGCGAATTCATACTAGGTGGCCGCAAGAGCCCTGCTGTTTACGTAAATGTTTACACATTTGGCCTGTCAGCAGTGTTAATGTATCAACTTTTTTGACACCCCAAATGTAAATTCTCCACGGCGAACTCTCTTGCGACTACCTGGTGTTGATATATCTTGATTACACCTAGTAACATTTGTAGTCAGTATAAACTTTGGCATTAAAAAATCCAGTAGCTCCAGTACTTACTTCTCAACCAACAACTTACATCCCCTATGCCTGGTTTATATATATCGTCTACATCTGGTGATAGCTCTACATAAATTAAGAAACCTGTAGCAAGAGCGGCAGTCAACCAGGCATACAGCGAATATATAACAAATTGTGCACGATTTTTATTGGAGTTGAATTCAACATTAGTTTCCTTGAAATTCCTCCAGATGTCGAAGCACAAAACACTCAGCCATAAAAATGCAGCCATAAAGAAAAAATAACAAGTAAAACCTAAAAAAATCGTATTTTCATTACATACATACAACATACATATATCATAAAAATCGAAAATCTTAAACCACTCACCCAATAAACAGCAAGGAATTGTATCAAAACTTATACCCGATATGTTTATAAAAGCAATAATTGTATAACCCACGGTCAAGGACAATAAATAACAAATCAGAAGTTTACCACGCAAATTTCCCCTCAATTCCTTTAGCATTAAATACACCACTATGGTGGGTATTAAAAACAGTACAGAAACAGCCATAGCTAAAACGAACAATATTTCGATTTTAAGTATTATGACTAATAGAAACATACATATTTATATTATTCTCACTTACCGTATGTGTTTAGCCGAATTTGCCAGGAAATTTCATTTTTCATGGGGCAGCTATATGGAGTTAATATATAATTGTCAGTTTTATTGTCAAACCTTGGTGAATAACAATAATCCAATTTATTGATTTCTGATTTATCCGCTTCAACAAATAAAATTCCGTTCTTGAAAAATGGAAACAAAATACAGGAACTTTTATTAGTAAGTCTCGCAAATTTTCACCGACTTATGGTAAAAAAATCACTTTGTAACGCTTCTAGCCTGCATGCTTCCTATGACAACTTCGGCTATTATTATTTTTAAGCTCACTGATAGTACGTTTATACGCACGACTTATTTGCAAATTAAACTGTAAATTGTTGCCATATAATTGATTTATTGCGACTTACTAACTCACGAAAACTATTCAAGATTAACGAACTATTTGCAAATAAAATGTTTGAAGTTGCCACGCTTACAAATGTTTGCTAATAAAAAACAAATACATATGTAAATATCGCGCAAAAACATTTAGCCAATTCATAAAGTGTACTATTGCGTCCTATTTGAAGTATTTCGTAAAATTTTATGACTGTCATAAAAATGTTGTTGACAATACTATTTTGTTACCTATGCTCTTTCAATGTGCTATTTAGTAATCTGTTTTTTGTTTACAAATTCAACGCAAGTTTTTATTATTCAATATTAGCTCCGTTCGAAAAAGTTATCGAAAAGCGAAAAACTTAAATAAAATTGGAACAAAAATAAAAAGTGAATGAATAATTTTTATGAAATGTTTGTTTTGTTAACATAATTATATACCTTTAAATAGGAAATAACATTTTCAGAAACCAACTGTTTTGGTTTTATTTATATTCATTTACAGTGGTCGTCCAATAGTACGTACTTCCGTTTCCACGAATTTCCAATAGTACGAAAGGTACAAAAGGCTAATTTTTTGCATTGGCTGTTCTATAGTACGAATAAAAAGAGTTTTTTGCTATTCGATAATACGAATAAATGTATTTTTTGAAAGAACATGTACGTTTTTATATATATAAATGAAATTTTAGTTTTGCTTTGAAGTTCTTTACCTGTTTTTTTTTCTGCGTTAAAGTAAAAAATTCAAAAAGAAGCTAATTTTTTATGTAAAAGGAGGAAAATTTGTAGTCCAATAATACGAATTTTCCAACATTACGAAAAGGCCTGACATTATATAATTCGTACTATTGGACGTCCACTGTAATTATTTAGAGTTGTGAAAATGATAAAGTTACTTTTACACACTATGTATTTTACAGTGGCTTTGTCAGCTTGACGATCCATCTGTAATTGTGCATGTCTGTCAAAATTGGCAATTTACAGGCGGTTTATAATTTTTGGTTTCACACTTATGTTTTCAGTTCCATCTGGCAGAATATGTATAAATAAATAGATTTTAATATACATATATTTGCCGAATCACAAAAACAAACAATTATTTGTTATTTTATCCATTTCAACAATCTTTTTTTTAATACAGAAGTTTTTGTTAGAAGTGCTACCAAGTTTTTGTATTTTTGCTATGATGTGTAAACCATGATAAAATTAAAGCTGGTGCCAAATTACCGCATTCGTTTTCGAGTAGGCTTACGTATCGAATAAAATTTCGTCACGTATCGAATGGATGGATTACCGCATTCTTAAAAAGTGTACCAAGTTTATATTATACTGGTCGTTGAATCGGCTAAAATCTTGTAATACATTAAAGAAAAATTTTGTGTTTCTAGCAGCTAGTACAACAACCAAGTCGATTGGCCAACTGTAATAAGGTTTATAGGTAATGTTCCATGGGTTTTTGCAAAACAAAAAAAAAATTTAAATATTGTATTCGATCGCTCTAGTGCTAATCAGTGGAATTTAAACAGCACCTACTCGATTATCGTATGCCGTAATCCCAAAAAGAATATTTTCGAACAATTTTACTCGATCACGTATGCGGTAATTCGGCCCCTGTGTTTAGACTTTTATACAAGTTGTTCGACTTCTGCACAAAATGCTACCCTGACATTATGTATTGTTGTTGCTTTTTTAAAACTTTAAGCAAAATTTCATAAAATTGCATTCATAAATGTATATTACATGAAAATTTTAAAATAGGTTTAAAGATGTTATGCACCTACTATAAAGCTTCAATAAATTCATATCATTGAAATATCAATTTTAACTTCAAGTATCTTTGCAAATTTAACTACATATGATATGTATGCTTTAAATAAAAGCTTGAAGTCTGGGCTATAAGCGTTTAAGTATGTTTTTTTTTAACTTGATAGCATATGACACTAAATTATTTAAGTTAAACAAAACTCGCAACAAAATTAGGAAAAAAAACACCATCAAAACACATAAAAGCAAAAGGAAATGTTACTGATGTAGGAACAATCAACACAAATGAAAATAGGCTCGTTATTCGAGTACCTTTTTCATACATGATATAAAGAGTCGTGTGACTTCTTTTTCACTTTTTTGATTTTACTTCATAGAAAACTTGCATTAAATAAAGAGAGTTCAAAAAAACTTAACTTACCTGAAAACAATAAAAAGCTATTTATTTACTTCAATATGCGGATGAAATCATATTATTTTTATTGCAACACTAAGGGGCCATTCACATATTACGTAACGCTCCAGGTGGGGGTTAAAGATTTGTTACGGATTAGATACTTTGTACTGAAAATTTTGTAAAAAGCGTTACGACTGGGGGGCGAGGAGCTTAAAACCTCCGAAAATAGCGTTACGTAATATGTGAATACGCCCTAACTTCAAAACATGGTGGTGTTGCCAGTATCGAAACCTAAAATTCCTTAAAACACACAATGTATATTGTAGTGTTTATAATTACAATTTTATATTAAACAGTTTTTAGCGTGAAACTGTTCAATAAAAAGTGTGAGTCTTAAACCTAAAATAAAATTGTTTTATGAATGTGGCTGTAACTTTTTAACGCGTTGTGTATTTTTTAAATTAATCAGCTGACAATAAAACAGAATAAAGTAAACAAATTAGTGAATCATGGCTGAAAAACTTTTGAAAGGTTAAAAAACATACAATATTGTATAAAAAAGGAAACCAGCGCTATAAAAACAAACAAAAACTCCATTTTACGTTGTACAAACAAGTAAACAAATAAAAAAGCAGGTGAAAGAAAGGCTTTTCCAAAGCCCGTTATGTGACTTGCCATTTTACACGCGCTAAGCTTTTTAAGCGCGCAATAATCGTCGACGAATTAAAGCGTGTTATGTACTTCTACCTTAAGGTGATATGCCTTGCACACAGAAAGTTTTTTGATACGAGTGCTAATTGTGGTTTTTTAAGTCCATGTCCATAAGAGTCAGCTTTTGCTTCTGCAACTTTCTTAAATTTTCTTTTGAAGTTGCATTCGTGTCCATACAAGTTCTTGCTGTGCAGTTTTAATTTTTTACATAGAATTTGTTGTTTAATATTACGAAGAGGAAAACAAAAGAGAGTTGCATGTACATGAAGCAGTGTACCCCCTCCGAATCTTCTCACCTATCTCTCCCATAAACTCATAGTTGCGCAGCAAGAGTTGACTCGTATGGACATAGACTAAGTAAACAAATCGCCAAAAAATATGAAAAGTTTAAATTGGTCTTTGAAAAGCTTCATTCATGATTTTCCATGACTTTCCAGGGGACTAAACTCAACTAGCAATATGCGGCATATCTTTCTTCAACTTTATGCTGCTGCTAGTATGCGAAGTTCAATCGTGGCCACCTTTCACTTTAGGGCTGTTTCCACTATGCCCATTCAGAAACTGTTATTTTGTCTAAGAATATTGATGGTGTACGTAGACACTACCTAGCGGGAAAGCTGAGAAGACCTTCTTACTTCAGGCCTTATTAAAAGCTTGTTTCGATAGTTTTTTTACTCAATTACCATTCTTATCTAACTGCTAAAGAATGCCCTAAAGAAGGCCTCGGCTCTTACGTATAAAATATAAGAAACACATTCCATATTCGCTTCTATGACAAGCGAGCAGAGAAGGTGTAGCATTTTTGTTTTTTTTTTTTTGCCAAAGAGAAAGAAACTCGTTTTGTTCTGCGTTGTCAACTTTACAATTTCAAAAGCACTGAAACAAGTAAAATAACTGGCGCAAGTTAGAGAGTTGCGATTGAATAAACTGTGATACTAGATTAAGATGTGTTTTAAACATTTTTATTTTTGTTAAATGTAATTTAATATAAAAAAAAATTTTATATTTTGAAAATAAAACAGACAAACTCCTGAAGAAGTCGACATATAATCGACGAAACTGTAATATACAACATTTTTGAATGAATTGTCCTTATGTAAAAAGCAACACAAATTCATACATAGTCAATACTTGTTGTTGTACCAAATTCAAATTCATTTCTTATTTACTCGTTATGTATTGTTATTCTCATTGATCGTTTTATTGATTTGTATTACATTTGGTACCGTTAACTTTTTTAACATTCTTTACTAAAAACTTTGTCATTTGCTTAATACTTTGTATCAATAATTATTTTTAGTTGTAATAAAGAATTAATACTTGTAGGTTGTGTTTTATTTATTCACTGCGTGGTTTATTCGCTAACAAGGGTTATGGGCCCAGGAGCCAAGCGTGTTTTGTGAAAAATAAATGTAAAGTAATAATTGTGTTATTTGGATATCGTGTTGTCGGAAAAAATAAAATTAAAAATAAAATGTCGAATCAGCTAATGCAAATTGAAAAATTTAGTCCAGAAAATTTCTCATCATGGTCGGTCCAGATGAAGAGTCTTCTAATTTCCATGGACTATTGGAGTTTTATTGAAGGTCGTCCACCTGTCAAGACTGAGGAGTATCCAACTTGGAAAGCCGGTGATAATAAGGCTTTGGCAGCTTTTTTGTTAAGTGTAAAGCCATCCGAGCTTCAGTACATAAAAGACTGTAAGACAGCCAGAGAAGCATGGTCTAAAATAATCAGTACATACCAGGCAAAAGGGCCTGCTAGAAAAGTGAACTTATTTAAAAATCTTGTGCGGCTTAAATTTAATACAACCGAAAATTATTCTGTTCAATTAAACAATTTTTGTGAAATTGCCAGTGATTTAAAGGCAATTGAAATTGATATGCCTGATGACTTGTTGAGCATTTTTCTCTTATGCAGTCTTCCGCCTGATTTAGAAAACTTTGTTGTTGCCATAGAAAGCCGTGATTCATTACCATCATTGGAGAATCTGAAAATAAAAATTCTGGAGGAAGAGCAAAGAAGAGGAGAAAGGTCGAGTGTTGAACATCAGGAACATGTGCTTGCATTAAAAAACAGAGTAGTAAATTACCCAAGGAGGAAAAATTACATAAGAAGAGAAGAAAACACCGACTATAATCGTAAGCGGAATATCATATGTTATGGTTGTGGAAAACGTAATCACGTAAGATCAGAGTGTAGAAATTCAAATTATAAAAACTTTCCCGTAGTGCTATGTGCGAATGAATTAAAGCCAATTAACGGTGATTGGATATTGGATAGCGGGGCATCCTCTCATATTTGTATTAATAAGGCCCTTATGACACTAGATTTTTTCTTCAATTCTCAAGTTTTGGAGAACAGTGCAAGTATAATATAATAGGAAATTTTACCAGGTGCAAAGAGTTCAGCTATATTAAGATAAATACCAAATTGTCAAAGCTTTTACTAGTGTTATCGATAAAAAAGGGGGGCCTGTCAAAAAAAATTTTTAAATGTTCAACTTAAAATTGACGTTTCATGCTTGAAACATTAAAGTGTTGCCAAGTTATCACTTTATTCACGAATTCAGCGACTTAGCGCCTCGTTTTTTTCAACTTTTTTTTTCTTTTGCCGTTTTTATAAATAAAAAGTAGGCAGCACTTAAAGAAGCCATTACGTTTTGTTTACATTTTGTATATTTGTTTCCTTCTATCATATGCTATTTCTTTCTTTCAATCCTATAGCAAAACAATGCAAGAAAAATGTAGTGTCATAAGGGCTTAAGAAACTGTTTACGTCATTAAAAGAACATCAGCAATAAATTTTTCTAGCTTCTGGAGAGTGCTTAGTAACAAAAGGTATAGGTAATGTGACATTGAAATCAGCAAATGCTGACATTACACTATCGGATGTATTATTTGTGCCGGAGTTAAAATCTAATTTTTTGTCGGTTAGTAAAATAATTATGAGTGGTAATTCTGTTAAATTTGAAAAAGACAAAGCGTATGAATTAAACCAAATAATAAATTAATATTTAGCGCTCAATTATCCAGTGGTATATTTAAAGTAAATTTAAAACCAAATAATGAATATGTGATGTCAAGCGGTAACGGCGCGGAAAATGAACTATGGCACAAACGATTCAGACACTTAAATTTTCGGGATATGAATAAATTAATAAAAGATGAAATGGTGCGGGGTTTTAATAAAAACAGTATAAACGAATATCCGTGTGTAACATGTGCTAAATGCAAAATTACATCAAAACCGTTTTCGTCGTATAATAATGTATTTTCAAAACATCTGTTAGAACTGGTACATACAGACGTATGTGGACCTATCCGTGTTCCTTCTCTAAGTCGTTCCGTATACTTCATAACGTTTATTGACGGCTTCTCTCGTTTTATTACGGTATATATTTTAAAACAAAAATCGTACACTTTTAATGTCATAAAAGACTTTGTTAACATGGCCGAAAATCAAACTGGCTATAAACTGAAAAAATTGAGAAGTGATAACAACACAGAATACCTAAATCGGGATTTTGAAAATTTTGCGCGAGAACGCGGCATTTTACATCAAACAACAAATAGTTATACACCCCAACAAAACGGTATTGCCGAAAGAGCAAATCGCACTTTAATGGAAATGGCGCGCTGTATGTTGGAAGACTCTAAGCTACCACAAAATCTATGGACAGAAGCTATCAATACGGCGGCTTATATCCGAAATCGTTCACCCTCGAAAGTTTTGAACAACAAGACACCATACCATAAATGGTTCGGTAGAATGCCATCCGTTTCACACCTTAAAACCTTTGGATGTCATGCTATAGTTCTCAACAAAAAACCTGGGAAAAATAAATTGTTGCCTAAGGGAAATGTTTTATCTTTTGTTAGATATTCTTCAACCACTAAAGGCTATAGGCTCTATGATAAAGTTCACAAAAATATTGTTATATCAAGACACGTTGTGTTTTTGAAAATTCGTTTAATAACATCAATAATGAAAAATGTAGCAGTGACTGGTTTACTATGAATCGTAATGATAATTCTAATGAGAACAATTGCAGCTCATCACAAGCTCCTTTAATCGATGTGTGTATAGAGCCTATTGCCGAAAACGTTGAAAGCGATGGGATAGATCAAGACGAGACGTCGGAACCCGAAAATTATGGAGAAAATCGCAAAAGAGGGAGACCACCCGGTAAATCTAAAAAGAAAAGCACAGAGAGGCCGCATAAATATTTTTTGCGAGATAGAACACCTGAAGTATTACATAAAATAACAGAGGAAAACATCGATCCGAGAAACGTTAGAGAAGCCATGGAAAGCAAAGACGCGAAAAAACGGAGTTTGGCAATGAAAACTGAATTTGATAGCTTAATTAAAAACAAAACTTGGGATCTAGTGGATCAATCGAAAAGTACAAAGCTCGGCTCGTAGCCCAAGGTGGTTTTCAAAAGCCTACTGTTGACTACACAGAAACTTATGCGCCAGTTGTTCGTCACTGTACCATCAGACTAATATTAGCTCTGTCCGCGCGTTTTTGTTTATTAGTTAACCATGTTGATATAGTTTCTGCCTACCTTAATAGTGAATTAAAAGAAGAGTTGTATATGCATCAACCAGAGATGTTTGCGGACCAAAACAATAAAAACAAAGTTTGTAGATTAAAGAAATAATTATATGGTCTCAAACAGGCGGGCAAAGACTGGAATGAAAAAATAAATGAAATTTTATTATGTCTTGGTTTTTACCGTTGTCAAAGCGACAGTTGCGTTTATGTGATGAGACGAAATAAAGAAGTCAACATAATCGCCCTTTACGTCGATGATATGCTCATAGCATGTAGTAATAAAAAGAGTATGGAAGATATAATCAAAAATCTGAATCAGCACATTGATGCAATTGATCGTGGTCCTGCCAGCTATTATTTAGGTCTAGAAATTGAACGAAAAACTGAAAGAGGAGAGTTCAAAATACATCAGAAGCGATATACAGCAGAAATGTTAAACGAATGGAGAATGTCCAATTGTAAACCAGCTTCAACACCGTTACGATTAGGTACTGTATTTTCAAAATGTGACGATAAACAATGTGATGGTGAAAATGTGAAAGAATATCAGTTTCTGATTGGCGGTTTAATGTATCTAGCAACAATTTCACAACCAGACATTGCTCACACTGTTTCCGTTTTGAGCCAGTTCAGCTCCCATCCACATAAAAATCATTTTGCTGCTGCTTCTTTTACCTATGGCAAAGATGAAATGCTGTGTTACACTGATTCTGATTGGGGATCGAATCAAATCGATCGAAAATCATTTAGTGGTTTTGTTCTTTTCTTCGCAGGTGCTCCAGTTAGTTGGGAATCGAAGAAACAACATGTAGTTGCCCTTAGCTCGATGGAAGCTGAATATATTGCAATGTGCCAAGGGACCAAGGAGATAGCTTTTCATCGTAGTTTACTAAGTGAGATGGGGTTCGAGTCTGAGATCGGACGGCCAACAAAAATTCTATGCGACAACCAAGGTGCTCAATTTCTTGCTAAAAACCAGATGACTCTAAAAGGAAGTAAACACATTGATATTAGGCAGCATTAAATAAAGCATAAAATCTCTCTGAATGAAATTTACCTTCATTATATTTCGACAGACCAAAATGTGGCAGATTTACTAACAAAAATATTGTGTAAAATCAAACATGAAAATTTTTGTAAATTATTAAATTTGCATTTCTTGTAATTTTTTGTATTATATATAATTATGAAAATATGTATGCCTGTATGTATGTAAGAGTTTGTGTTGAAGTAGCGTATGTAATATACAACATTTTTGAATGAATTGTCCTTATGTAAAAAGCAACACAAATTCATACATAGTCAATACTTGTTGTTGTACCAAATTCAAATTCATTTCTTATTTACTCGTTATGTATTGTTATTCTCATTGATCGTTTTATTGATTTGTATTACATTTGGTACCGTTAACTTTTTTAACATTCTTTACTAAAAACTTTGTCATTTGCTTAATACTTTGTATCAATAATTATTTTTAGTTGTAATAAAGAATTAATACTTGTAGGTTGTGTTTTATTTATTCACTGCGTGGTTTATTCGCTAACAGAAACGTCGGGAAAATTGTAATTATAGTGTTTAATTACATGGGAATACACCCCTTATTAGCTTAATATACATAATCGAACTAAAATTTCATAAAAAGTTTTAGTTTTAATTTGCTTTATTAAAAAAAGAAGTTAATTGTTCATGTAAATACTACCCGCACAAAAACATAAATGCGAAAATAAGGCCAAGTTCCTATCCATAATTATGGCCGTAAAAAGTACTGAGATCAAAATAAAGACCAAGTTCTTGATGGGTACAATGCCATTTCATTTCTAGGCAACCTATAAGCGTGGCAACATTTTCACCATAATTCATGCCCATATTAGTAAGGCAAACAAATATTGCCAAGGTAACAGGCTGCCTAGAAATGAGATGGTATTGTAGCTATCAAGAACTTGGTCCTTATTTTGATCTCAGTACTTTTCACGGCCGAAATTTTGGATAAGAACTTGGCATTGTTTTCACATTTATGTTTTTGTGCGGATCTCACTTCTTTGTTATAAGCTTTTACTTGATACAATAAGTGCCCCATGCAGATAAGGGGCACCCTAGCCCTCCACCTCCCCTCGATAGATGAAAACTTTCCGTTTTCACATTTTTCTTAGTACTTTCCCATCAAGAATTACCTATGTACCAAATTTCAGCTTTCTAGCTATACTGGAAATGCCCCATACAAAGAAGGGGTACCCTAGTCCCCCCAGATGAAAAGTGCACGTTTTAAAATTTTTCCATCATTGCTCATCAGGGCCTACCTGTGTACCAAATTTCAGCTTTCCATGTATAATGGAAGTGCCCATACGAAGAAGGGGTATCCTAGTCCCCCCAGATGAAAAGTGCACGTTTTAAAATTTTTCCATCATTGCTCATCAGGGCCTACCTGTGTACCAAATTTCAGCTTTCTAGCTATAATGGAAGTGTCCCATACAAAGAACGGGCACCATAGTCCCCATTACCATTTTTATTAACTGATCATTAAGCCACATATAAATAAAATAAGCTGGATAATAATGACGTTATTCATAATAAATTTAAGTCACCTAATTTTTGCAAAAGTAGCGAATATTTACACGGTACAAAAAAATCTACTTTTTTAATAACTAGGCTTTTCAACTGATTCTGGTAGAAGTCACCAAAAATATACATATGTACGTGTATCGGCTAACGTTTAATGTGTTCAACAGTTCTATGAAAAACGTCACGAGGAAATTTTTGTGGAACAATTAACCTCGCTATATCGCCTCTGGAAGGAAGTTGTTGTTTGCCCTTAATTATTTAGAGGCTAAAAAGATCCAAACGCCGAAGAGCTGGGAGGTTAGAATGCTCTGCAAAAACGATAACCGTGTTATTTTACATAGAAATGCTGAATTGATCGTATACGCTAAAAGTAAGGGCTACAAGATATACTATGCCGAATCAGTATAAATAACTATGTACAAAAGGGGGAAAATTTTAATTCCCCCTAAAAGATATCCCAGAAGTAAACATTCAAAACGCAAATACATGTATCTATTTTTTTGGTGACTTCTACCAGAAGCAGTTGTAAGAACGTTGTTATTAAAAAAATTATTTTGTTGTACAGTATATATATATTCGCAATTTTTGCAAAAATCAGGAGATTTGAATTTATTATAAATAAAATTAATATTTATTCATCGATTTTCATGAAACACAGCTTTTTTTTGTAATATACTTAGCTTTATGATTTGTTATTAAACATTTTAAGTTTTTGCCATTTTCGATTTTTCATATAGTTTTAAAAAATGAAAATCCTATAATTTTGCCTAAAAAAAGATAAATTTTTCATCATTGCGGTATGACTAATCCCGAAGTCATTGCGTATATGAAAAAATTATGTTAGAGTGGCTTAAAGATCGATTTATTCCAAGTTTTTTGTAAGATGAAAACATATTCAAAAGTTACAGTTTTTTGTTTATGATAACCCGCTCATTTCTATGAAAACCCTGTAGCAATGATCATATATAATGAATTAATATCGGATATGATATATTAATCTCTAAAAAATAGAAAAATACAAAAAGTCTGAGAATTTTTTGCTTTTAGTGGATCTAATTTTTCTAAAACGATTCCTTTTAAATCGACTCGATTTATAGAACAGGCAGATATATAACAACTTTTTTGATAAACTAAAAAAATAAAATTCAGTGCTTTTTAAGAATTACGCGCTTTTTTACTTGTTTCAGTGCTTTTTGAAATCTAAAAGTTGACAACGCTGACAATAATATTGATTCTACACCTTTATACAATTAGAAATCCATTGCTTATTTTTGAAAATCATTTGTAAATTCTCAAATGGTTTTTGAAAGTCTGTACATAACTATTCAAGAGTGTGGTTGAAGTCTACTGACGATTTGGTAAAGCACTCATGAAATGCATATAGACAATGCTTAACCATCAACAAATAAATTTAATTTAAAACAAAATTATCACAATATGTCAAATAATAAATTTCTTAAAGATTTTCTTGTTAACAAAACTCAAATGCCATACATCAGTAGTGGGCAAAATCTCAATTTCGTTTGCACTCGTGCATAGGCTGTTGTTTTCAACACAATCACGTACATTGTGCGTGAGATTCATAGCCTATTTATCCAGTTGGTCTGACTAGGTTTTCTGATTAGGTTTTCTAATCGAAATTTTAAGTCAATCGTCGTTCACGACAATCTGAGGCACAAATTCTTGAATGTTGTCCTATATTACATACTTTTAACGACAATATGAGCGACAATGTATTTCGTTTTGCCCTCAATACAACTTTTTTGAGGTAAATATGAGGTACAGTTTGTATTCACTAACATTGTGGAGGACAAGATGTCTTAATTGCTGTTCTCAATCCAACTTTGTTGACGACAATATGAGCGACAATGTCTTACATTTTGTCTTCAGTATCCTACATAGTCATTGACGACATAATAGGCGGCATTGTCGCATTTTTAATCATTGGCGAAAATTTCGCCCACGTAGTCACACTAGTATCTGAGCTCATTGAAAACTTCCGTGTTTGAAAACTTCCGTGACTGTCCGATATTTGCCGTCGAGGAGTTAACATTGTTATGCACCCGTCATTGATGATGTCTTCTTAAAGACGTTGCCAACTGGGTATTTAGACGCGAAGCACACACACAAACACAGAATGTGATAGTGTCTGTGTGGGCACCACTGCTTTATGTAAATATGTCTGTAATGGTATATTCTCTACATAAAAACTTTTATAATGAATAAATAAAATACAAATTTTTTATTAAAGTATTGTTTATTAAAAAGAAATTGGATTTTACAAAAAATCGTTGGATCCCAAAATCCTGGGATCCCGAAAAATCCCGGGATCGGGATATTTTTGAGAAAATATCGATATATCGATATTTGTTTGTCCATCCCCACTGAGAATACTCTCGATCAAGTTACCTTTTGAACAGAAAAAACTAAATCAAAATCGCTCCAGCCCTTTGGGCTGTACGTTGACTCTTACAGATACACAGACACACACTACAAACATAACATCCCTCTTTTTTGGTCAGGGGTAAAAAATATATCTAGGCGCACGGTAGTGCGCCAGGCCAAATTCCGGCCATACAGTGTATAATATTACACCAAACCATTCGTGCTGTTTTACGCCCCTCATAACTTTACTCCACTTAATCATAAAATTATGAAACTCATAGGTGGAGTTGCCATCCGTCCTCTTTTCCCCGGACACCGTCCTCTTTTTTAGGGCGTCCGAGGTAGTCCTACTTTTTTTTAGCAAGTGTCCGGGGTTGTCCTACTTTTTACACTTTTCTCCAAATATTTTTTTATTAAACTAAATTTACGCTATAGTTGTTTTTTATAAAAGCTTTTTAATTCTCATCGAAAGAAGCTAATGAAGACAGTGAAGTCATGCCATTTTTCTATCCCGTTTGATCCCCTACACCTCATGCCAACAAAACAAAATTTCATGCAACTAAAGCATGGTACTCTGTTCATCATTTCGTACGAAGTGCTGTCAAAAGTCCATATGAAAAAAATTACCCTAATTGCTTAAGGGCAAAATACACCATTAACATGCTTGACAAGCGTGACAATAGTATGTGTGAAATTTCGTTAGTATTAGTGACACCGACGACGCTTGATGGAAAATCTACTTGGGCTTAATTTTTCGTCAAGCACACGTACACGAATCTGACATCAAGCAGATTGATGGTGTATTTTGCCCTTTACGAAAAAATGTTGCAGAAGTAGTACTCTGTTTATTTTGTGAAAAACTTATGAAATGTATCTACAACATTTTGAGTCTTCATGCGAAATAATATGAGCCCCACATTTTTCGTGTGGAATTTAAAGTAAACACAATGGGTGTTTTTAAAAACGTGCAGCATACTTTCAATGGCTAGTTATGATTGGTTACTTGCCATATTTTTCCAATGAAAAAACCAATGTTGATCAACATATGTCACAAATTTAAACAGAGTATTAAGCGTAGTATGCAGTTCTCAATGAAATTCAGGTTTGGAGTTTTGCATTTATTTCTACACGGAAAAATAATCGTGTAGAATTCTATACAGAATTTTGTTTGCATACACACAAATTTACATATTTTTTTAATTTACAACACACAAAAACACTAAAAATGAATCTCCACTTATTGTTATAGCCAGGGCTCGGAATTTCATGTAACTAAAAATAGATTTTAAGCGCTTAACAAATGCACCTAAAAACTAAAAATATGCGCAAAAATATGCATTTACCTACGAACAAAGTACCAAAACAAAATAATATGAAAAAATTTTTGTTTATTTATTATTATTATTAGAGAAAAAACATAAAATAACCATAATTGGGTCTATTATTTAATGCAACCGAACTTTACTTGAGTTGCCAGTCGGCAACTAAATAGCAACTGTAATTGACAGCTATCAGTTGCCAGTTGCCATCAGTAGTATACTTTTCAGCAACTGACAACCCTACTGAGGCTCGGTTGCCATGCATAGTCGGCCTATTAATATTTATTTTCAATAATTGAGAAATATGCATTTAAAAAATTTGTATAACTCTAAAAATATGCATTTATTGCCAAAATATGCAAATGTATGCACTTACCACCAAAATATGCAAACATATGCAACTACAAATCGATGCCAAACTACTTAAAATTGTATGATTCGCATTGATAATTAGTCAATACGTCATTATCTATCACCACAAAATACATGCATTTGCATGAAAGCCCGAGCCCTGGTTATAAAAAATGTTGCCAATATATTTCATATATTTTCCTTAACCCTACGTCTTCACGAGCCATCGACTTGAACATGACATAAAAATGACGCCGGCAGAGCAACGGCGAATACGTGCGATGTCCATGTTCTGCCTTATCGTAGGTAGAATGAACAGGTACCACTAAAAGAACAGCTGTTTTTGTAAATTTGAGAATGTGTGCGTCACACAGACAATAGATTTTGACACATGTCCGGGAGTTTTCTATCAACAATGGGCATGTGTTAGTAAATTTGAGAGAGTTTATGAGTGTGTGCGACTCACAGATAATGGATTTGACATATTTCTGGGGTATTTCTACTAACAAAATACATGTGTTTTTTGGTGTTGTATTTGTTTTAGTTATGGTGGTACCTGTAATGAATATGCCTTGGCCTTATCCATGGTAGAATAATATACAAGGTAGCCGCATAACTAATACAAATGTACATTTGAGGTCCGAAATGTCAAACATTAATAGAGAGTGTATGTGTGTGTTTGTATAACAGAAGCATCAAACATACGTGTTGTATTGTGTGTGTAACGTAATTATTTCACACATACACAATATTTGATAGTACGAAAAAAAATCAGCTGGCGTTCCAGGGCTACCTTGTATATTATTCTACCATGGCCTTGTCAATGTATTTGGTGGTAGTGCAATAGAAATGGAATATTTAACTATTTCTTTCGTTCTCTTTTCTTTCTATTAAAAATGGTTGTTGACGGCGAATCTCATGGCGAACAGTGATGCTCAGCCATATGTTCGGGCATCGATGTCAGAGCATGGACATGTGCGGTCTAAATTAGCCATATGCGATGTCCGACATGATGTTCATACCAAGTTCATGGCTAATGTAGACCCCCAGTTAGAAAAACAGAGTACTATTTATGCAACATTTTTTCATGAACAATTCATGGCAATTTTTTTATATGTGCTTTGACAGGATTTCATGTGATATGTTGAACGCAATACCATGCTTTACAACGAAAAATTTAAACTGTTGGCAAAGCTGCGTTGTCATTGTTATTCCACACGACATGGCATCACGTATTGTGATCGCCAAAATTTTAAGTTTATCATATGTTGTGATTTGAGTTTAATCTACGATAAAAGCATGATGCAATAATATAGGACGATTGTCAGATCCAACGATATTGTAATGCTGACTTTAGACGACATGTTTTTTACATATGGGTTGTTAGGTGTGTGAGACATATGTAACTTCGCATGTTTGTCAAAGTTGTCAATTTACAGACGGTTTATAATATTTGCTTTCACACGTACATGTGCAATTACATCTGACATAACCTCTGAGTGTTCACAACAGCTGAGTTTTTGCACAATTTTCGTAAATATATAAAGCGCTCTTTGCTTTTTAATGTTTTTTCAGCCAAACTACACTTTTGATAATTTAATACAGCTGATGTCAGATGCCTTGTCAGATGAAAATAGAACACGCTCTAATTGAAAATTTTTCATCTGACTTTGCTTCTGTATATGTCATCTGACAATGTTTCATATGTTTCACACGGCATGTATCACTTTTGCAGTGGGAAATTTGACAAGTCAGATGTAAAATACATGTCGTCTAAAGTCAGCATAAGTAAAATGTGCTAAAAAGTTCTTACAATCGTGTGAACTGAAATTTTTTGTCTGACAACGTTGGCAAAAAAAGCATTGTCAGTCGATTTTAATACTACCTGCTGACAAAAAATTGTCAGACATCTCACAATCGTGTGAACACATCGCGTAGCCATTGTCACATTATTGTCAGACATATTTTAATTTTCAGATGTGCGAAGTTTCTGCATCTGACATTGGCGTCATTGTGAGAAAAGAAACATTGAAAGAATTTTGCGAACAGTCGGAAATAGAATATGCAAAGGTACTTTATCACAGTAAAGCCAGATGGCTTGTCAATACACTGCTATTGAGCGCATACTAAAATTGAAGAACTATTTTCTGGGGCTAGAGAGCACACCTAAAGTTATAAAAACTTTTTTGAAAGTGATATAAGCTAGGGATATTAAAATACATTTATCGATGTTTATAATTCAAACATATATTAAAAAATTGAAAGATCTGATATTTCCGTGCTTGAAGTACATAAAGTTTTAAAGGAAATATCAGAAAACTTAAATAAAAGAATAGAAAATAGTTTTATTCCAATAAAAGTTAAAGAAATTATTAAACATGTGACTGATGAACCAAAACGAATTCTTCTATATAATGGAAAAAACTAAAATATATTATAAGACTACTAGCTTTTTTCAGCCTGGCGATGCACGGGCTTTAAACATATTGAGGAGAAATCTTTAATACGTTATTTAGCGTCTATCTGGTCTAGCAATATGGATTAAATAACTCTGCCAAAAAAACCGACTTCAATGCAAAGATGAGTAGATTGCAAAACGGACGCAATTTTAAGTCAAATGGTGTGTTAGGTCAAATGGTGTGTACTTCTACTAATTGCGTGTTCGTCCGCAATTTTTTATAGTACCAAACCTTTCACGTCCTTTCAAATAAAAAAATTGCAACCGGTCAAGAAAAGGCGGAGTTATGCAATAATCACTATAACGGGCTTCCTCTTTTTCCGCCCCATTTCCACTTATATGGGACAAAACTTCAAGCAAACCCTTTCAATCAAAAAATTATTTCAAATTCGGTTCAAAAATTACAGAGGGGTAGCAAATTTCCCCACCGATTTTCGAAAAAAAAATTATGGGACTAAGCCGCAAGCAAACCCTTTCAAATTAAAAAAGAATTTTAAAAATCAGGTGACAAATGACAGAGCTACGCGTGGGGGACCAAACTTCCCCCATCCCCCTCACCACTTTTTCGAAAAAAGTTATGAGACCAAACTGTAAGCAAAACCTTTCAAGGAAAAAACGAATTTTAAAAATAGGTTCACAAATGACAGAGTTAAGGAATGGGGGAGGGGGCAGTTTCCCCACAAATTTTGAAAAAAGAAATTATGGAACATAAGTGCACGCAAACCTTTTCAAACCAAAAAAAACTAAAAAATCGATTGACAAATGACAGGGTTATGCGTAGGAAACCAAACTTCTTTCCCCACCGCCACCCATTTTTGAAAAAAATATTATGGGACCAACCTGCAAGCAAAACCTTTCAAACAAGAAAAGAATTTTGAAAATCGGTTCATAGATGACTGGGGAGGGGGGGGCCGACGGGAGTCATATATTCCCACCTATTTTGAAAAAAAAAATTACGGGAACTTTAAAAAAATAAAGAATTTTGAAAATCGGTTGACAAATGACAGAACTATGCGTAGGGAGAGGTTTTGACCAATTTTATCCCCTCCTGGTCCGAAATCCGGGAAACAACTGCAGTTTGCATTAATTGTGAGCCAAATAGCTATTTGTGTACCAAATTTCATTAAATCAGTTTAGCCGGTTAGGCGTGATGCCGTAACAGGAATCTGCGGTTCACAAATCACAGATTAAGGCATTAGGGGGAGGGCGGTAAAATATCCCCACCGATTTTGAAAAAAAATTATGGGACCTAACTGAAAGCAAACCCTTTCAAACCAATAAAGAATTTTCATAATCGGTTAACAAATGAGAGAGTTGCGCGCAGTGGGAGGTTATGACCTATTTTATACTCTCCCGGACCAAAATCCGGACAACAAATATAGACTATATTAATTGTTGGCCAAATATCTATCTGTGTACCGAATTTCATTTAAATCGGTTCAGGCGTTTAGGCGTGATACCGTAACAAATGACAACTGACAGAGTTATGCGTGTATTGAGGTTTCGACCCATTTTATCCCCTCCTGGCCCAAAATACGGACAATAAATATAGCCTATATTAATTGTGGGCCAAATCGCCCGAAAAACAAAAATGTAGAATAATCGCCCAAAACTTGTTGTAAAAAAAATTTGGTGATTGTTCATCGACTTTAGGCGACTCAACTTTTTTAAATATTTGGGTATTTGTTCATAATGAATAAATGCCAAATTTTTGTAAAATGTTAAAGAACCCAAAATAAATTTTTGGGCGATTATTCATTCCAAATTCGGGTGATTTTACATAATGAACAAACACCCAAAAACTTAGGGCGATTCTTCATTTCACACTTTTGGGTTATTCTTCATTTTTTGGCGACGGGCACTGTTTTTTGGGTGTTTCTTCACTATGACGAATCACCCAACGATTTTGGGCGTTTCTTCATTTTGCTGTTTCGGCCGATTTTACTTGGGTGATTAATTATATATGTATCATTTGCTGTCAGTAAGAATATTCGCCCAACTAAAATCATCTAAAACAGCCAAATGAATGAACGTAAGGTCGATGGACATTATGACACTTATTTTTAGAGCGTCCACAACTTAATTGGGAAGTAAAAATATTAAAATATTTAGAAATTTAACAATTGAATGAAGCAATGTTGAAAATCTTTAGTATGAATTAATTCATCGATTGCTGGGTAATAAGATCAATGGAAATAAGTTAAATTTACTTTATTTCCCACCATGGTGGTGCATAGCCGGCCTTTGGCCGGGGTTGAGCGGCTTCGGTAAGTAAAGATGTTTGCATAGCAGGCCTTCGGCCGGGCTTAAGAATTTTCTCCTCTCAGTATATCGAAATGAGGCTTCGCTGACTAAACATGTCTGAATAGCCGGCCTTCGGCCGGGCTTAAAGTTTTTCTTCTCTCAGTATATCGAAAAGCGGCTTCGCTGAGAAAAGAGTCCTACATAGCCGACCTTTGGCGTCGCTTAAGAATTGTTCGCTCTTGGTATATCGAATAGCGGCTTGGCTGAGCTAAGATTTTCTGATTATGCAGGAGAAAACCCTTAAGCCCTGCCAAAGGCCGGGTATGCAAAAATATTTACTCAGCAAAGCCGCTATTCGATATACCAAGAGCGAAAAACTATTAATCCCGGCCAAAGGCCGGCTATACAACAACCTTTATTCAGCGAAGCCGCTTTTCGAAATACTGAGAGGAGACAACCCTTAAGCCCGGCCGAAGGCCGGCTACGGAGAAAATCTTTAGTAATAAATAAAGTAAAATTTCTTTAAATTTTTAGTTAATTTCCAATTACCCAAAAATATTTTTGGTGATTATTCATTTAAACCTATGCACTATTTTTATTTTGGCAATTCTTCATGAAGATCAATTGGGCTAAATTGATAAACGGTTTTATGAATAATAACCCAAATGAAAAATCACCCGAAAAACAAAAATGTAGAATCGCCCAAAAATTTTTGTGAAAAAAATTCATCGACTTTGGGCGACTCAACATTTTTTAATATTTGGGTATTTATTCATAATGAATAATTGCCAAATTTTTGTAAAATGTTAAAAACCCCAAAAAAAACATTTTTGGGCGATTATTCATTCCAAATTCGGGTGATTTTACATAATGAACAAACACCCAAAAACTTCGGGCAATTCTTCATTTCACACTTTTGGGTTATTCTTCACTTTTTTTGGGCGATCGGGCACTGTTTTTTTGGGTGTTTCTTCACTATGACGAATCACCCAACAATTTTGGGCGTTTCTTCATTTAGCTGTTTCGGGCGCTTTTCACTTGGGCGATTATTCGTACAGCCAGCCGTATAGGCAAAAATCTGCAAACAAACATACGCTTCATTTTTATATAATATATGGATTAAAGACTATATAGAACCATGGACATTACCTCTCAAGAATTTGGAAGTATTTGACTGGCTATGCATTGAAAATGCCGGTACTGTTAATTGGTCTGATGTACAAAAGTCTGTTGAGCTTATAAAGAAAATTTACATCGCTTTTAATGATGAAAATTTATTTAATGAATTCCTTGCCCTAAAAAATGGCTCCTTGAAAAATGGCCCAAACTGAAAAATGGCCCCAAAACCAAAAAAAAAAAAATGGCCTCAAAATATTTTGTTGTTTGCAATAGAAAATATTTGGTGCCATTTTTCATTTTTAAGTTTGGGGCCATTTTTCATTAGGGCCACTTTTCCTACTTGAGGAAAAATGGCCCCAATGAAAAATGGCCCCAAACTAAAAAATGAAAAATTGCCCCAAATTTTTTTCATTCAATTTTTCCTATTTTGGGGCAATTTTTCATTTTTTATTTATTTATTTGGGGCCATTTGGCCGGGCTTAATGATTTTTTCCTCTAGGTATATCGAAAAGCGGCTTCGCTGGGTAAAGAATTGTGCATAGCCGGCCTTCGGCCGAACTTAAGGCCTTATTCCTCTAGGTTAGGGCTGTACTCGTGGACCAGGACATTTATAATACATATCACAAACGAATGTACAATAAAAGCTTATATATTCCAAGAACAAATCATATAAAAATTATCGCAATAAATTTTTTATTTTGATGCATGTATCAACCATATATTTCAGATTGAAGTCCAACAATTAAACAATAGATACAAAACTTAACATGTAATTCATGCATAAAAAACAATAAACAAAAATAAAAAATTAATTTAAAATTACGAATTGCGAAAATAAATACATGGGCTGGCGAGGCGACCTGTGTTTATTTCATCGAGTAATTGAAAGATTTAAGCCCCAGGCTTTGTGTAAATTTTTATATAGAAATGCTCACTTTCATACGAAAACATTGATTTTGATGGTAACTGTACTAAGTTTAATAAATCCAAATATCGTAATAAATCCAAATATCGTAATAAAAACTATTTTTGATATTATTAGAAATTTCAGAATTTTGTAGATTAAAAGTTCTTGCATTTGAACAAATATTCAAAAAGACTGAAATTAATTTATATAATTTTTGGCAAACAATTTCAAAAATAAAGCGGGGGAATCCACAAAGGCTTTTCCAGATTTAGCAGAATTAAAAAAAAAATTATGGTTCTCCCACATTTGTCTGCATATATCGGACAAATATTTAGCTCCGTCAATTTAACAAACGCACATACTGATTAAGCCTTTTTGAGCTTTTCTGCAGAAACACCCGAGTCTTGGTAGGAATCAAACCTGCGACCTCCCAGTTAATAGCCTAGTACACTCTTCAGTACGCGGGTAACTAAACAAAAATTCGATGTTCCTTAATAATGTTAACTTTCCACGATAAGTGCAGATTTTTTATCAAAACCGTTTGGCAGCCCTGCCCCTAGGCAACAAGTCGTCAGCTTATTATTGGTTTGCTGCTTTCTAAAGCTTTTTCCTATGTTTATGGGTCAAACCAATAATAAGGTGACGAAATGCTTAACAAAGTCAGCAGAAATTAAATTTTTGTCTGCATTGACCTGTATCAAAAAACCAGGACAATTTAAGAGTGGACCAGGACAATTTGCCTAAAACCAGGACAATCCTGGAAAACCAGGACGTATGACAGCCCTACTCTAGGTATATCGAAAAGGGGCTTCGTTGAGTAAGGATTTTTGCATAACCATCTATGCAAAAATCTTTACTCAACGAAGCCGCCTTTCGATATACCTAGAGGAAAAAACTCTGAAGCCCGGCCGAAGGCCGGCTATGTGACGAGTTTTATTCAGTGGAGCCACTCTTCGAGCGGATATAAGCCTTCGTCAAGACGGGTTGAAGGCAGATTATAATGGCAAAGCTAATAAAATTTGGCTTTATTTCTTCTTTGCGTATGGCGTTATTGCCCAATAGCATTGAGAAGCATATGGCATATGCCATTATGGTACTGCGCCGAAAAATTACACCAAATTTTCTATTGAAAACGACAACAAACGATTTTTGGGGCCATTTTTCATTTTTGGTTTTGGGGCCATTTTTCATTGGAGCCCTAAAAAATTATGTAAAAAACTGAAATGTATTTTATATAAAATTTTTCATATAAAATTTTCTTAAAATATGTATCAAATACATTTTATTTTTTATGAATATAAGGCTGAAAATTTTTATATAATATCTTATATGAATTAAAATAAATTTCGCTGTCACTACATTTTATAAATATGTCAAATAAAGGGCATATACGAGTATTTATGAAAAAATAATGTTTACTTTTAATCTCCTGTTTTCCCTAGTCTTTTCCCAAACTCTCGTATGAATATACACTTTCTTTCTTAACAATCGTGTATGTTCTTTATTTCATGTGGTATTAAAATGTGTGGAATTATAAAAGCATTGTTGTTGCAAATTAATATTTATAACAAAAATGCTTTGATAATTTCGCATATTTTAATTCCACATGAAATACAGAACAGTGCCGAATATCTAGTGAACTCCGCTGTTTTCTATAAAATGATTGATTGAAATGTCATTTTAATTATTTGGTTTGTTAATTAGAGCCTCTATAAATAAATCCCTACAAGAAAAATAATAATAATATAGCTATTTATTTTATTACAAGGGTTCTTCTTTTTTAAAAGTTGAGGTTGTACGAATACGATCTTTGTATACTGTACGTATTTTTAAAATTTACCGCAAATTTTATAGACAGAAACCAAATGGCGATACTAATTTCCTTAAATAACTATGCTTCTTTGACGCATCATGAAAACACTTGTCGTTTATAATCTAAAATTAAAAAATAACGATCTCTTTCAACTTACCTCCTGCAAAATTGCCTTATCCTCTATAAGCAATGCCTCGGGTTCACTGCAGGGTAGTCCTACTTGATAGATAAAATGCTTAAAAACATGTTGCACTTTAGTTTTGCCCTCAGTTAGTTTAATTGGCAAATCCCACGATACATTCATATCTTCTGTTAATTTTTCACATTGAGTTGTATTTTCCCCTTCATTTAAGTACTCATCTTTGTCACAGCATAATTTGATGCAAGAGCGCTGGTCGCAAATACAGCCTCTCAAATGCCAAGGTACTGATTTATTAAAACTCATAAACTTCAAATCGTAATTATAATAATTTTGTCTTTCAGTTGGTATTAGATTGCCCTGATATACAATAGAACCATTTTCGTAACTCTGAAGATTTGTTATATTCACGGTGTCTTCAAATGGACATATTTCTTCATTGTTTTCGTAAAGGGCAGTGGTTAAAGGAATTCCACCATAAAATTGCCAAATTAAATGTAACAGGAATATTAAACAAATTTTTCCAAATAACTTTGTCATTATTTTTTTGTGTTATTTTATCGCCAAGTAATTGTGTTATTAAATGATTATGAAAGACTGATTTGAGTTTTATAAGTACAAATACCATTTGCAGGCGATAGTTTCTTATTTGCCTTGTAAGTACTTTAAAGAGAAATACAGAAATAGAAGGAATTAAAAGTCCCCAAAGAACAATAAAATACCACATCTACCACAGATCTACTGAGAGTTGATGCAAATACAGGTGCAGAGGTTCGCTAATTTTAATTTTTTTTATTTATTGTATATAGTATCTGCAACAAAAAATATTTTTTAACTTTTAAATTTATTTATTGAATCTTCAATTGTAAATTGAGCTAGCAATAAGTATTCAAATCTTAAAACTAAAATTTTTAATAATTAGTCCAGCCACTGGTAGACAAAATATTAGGATTCAACGGTTGCTTCTTTAGATGTCTTAAGTTGTGTTCCGCTGAGAACAACAGTGTCTTTCCTTCTAAGCCGAGAGTGCCCTCAAAAATTAATGATGTTGCGGGCTAGGGGGTTTGGATGCGATTCGAGCTCTTTTATATATGTAGTCACATGTTTTGAAAACACAGTCTACTAATCGAACATCTAGATCTTTATGAATGCGCTGGTTTCTGACATACCAAGGTGGCACTGTAAACAAACGAAGAATTTTATTTTGTCGCTTTTGAATTTTCTCTATATTTGATGCCGAGGCGGTGCCCCATAACTGAATACCATAGCACCGAATTGGTTTTATTATCGTGTTGTATAGGAGAAAATTACAATCTAGCCTAAGTGTGGAATTTCTTCCTATTAGCCAATTAAGTTGAACTGTTTCAATTTCATTTGGGTCAGCTTTGAATCTATGTGGGTCTTCCATATTAAACGACGATCAAGGTGAATTCCTAGGCATTTAACCTCAAAGTGCTTCGTTATGATATGATTATTGACATCAATAGGCGGACATGGTTCCCTGCGCAATGTAAACGTAACATATACACATTTTTGTTCGTTTATTTTTATTCTCCATATTCCTGCAATTTTATGGATGCTTATTGAGGGCTTGCGTTTACGCTTAGGAAAGCTTATCATCAGCAAATGTTGATGCCTGTTGGCATGTCGGATGTATAACCAGGTGTAATACAGGATCCAAAATTCAACCTTGAGGAACCCCGGCTTGAATCTTCTTAGGTGTGCGTAGAAAATTGTATTTCCTGATGATGTATTTTTGTCCAGTTAAATATCTTTCTAATACAGAGCCAGGCAAAGAAAAATCTAAATATATGAGAAAAAAATTTTTTGTTTAAGTGTATTGGTGTTTAATTGCATTGTTGATTGGTACAAATGACTGTTGTGCTCTTGTTGTTGTTTATTTTGATTGTTTGTGTTGTGTACATGGAAATTATCGTCTGTGTACATGTAAAATTTAAAAATAGCCGGAAAGAAGTCGGCAAACGTCGCCTGCGCCTGTTCTAATAGCTTGCGTTAGAGGGTAAATTTTGTTTTAGTTTCTGGATTAATCCTTCATGCCATACTTTATCGAAAGCCTGAGAAACATCAATGAAGAGAGCAGAACAATATTTCTTTTCTTCGAATATTTTTCTAACCACATTCACATGCCTATGCGTTTGTTCGATAGTGCTATGTTGTCTCCTGAAACTAAACTGATGATCTGCGATGCATCCACTCTCATTTACTAAGGGTCAACATAAGGTCAACTTATTCATAAGCAGTTTCTCAAATACTTTTGACATATTTGACAATATATAGGTCTATAAGATTCTACTTTAGTATGGTCTTTTCCAGGCTTAGGTATCATAGTGATCAATGACAACTTCCACTCCGCAGGATAGTATCTTATTCGTAAAACATAATTAAAAATGAATAGAATTATCCTTTTTGCTATATGGTGTTGCTCTATAAGCATTTTGTTACTGATTTTATCAATACCTGGGGCTTTCTTCGAATTTAAGTCAGCGATAGCATTTTCAATTTCCCGAATGTTAAATATCAAAGGAACGACAGTTTCAGCGACAAATGGTGGCAGCTCAACTATATCAGAAGGTGTGTTTGGAGTAAATACCTATTTCAAGTGGTTAACAAACAGCGTACCTTTTTCAGCATTAGTTCTTGTCCAGTCTCCATTCGATCTTCGTAATGGAGGTTTACACATCAGCGGTCTTTTAATTCCTCTAACTGCTCGCCATAACGTAAATTCCGTTTGTAGTGTTGCGCCGAGTTCGTGGAGGAATTTTTGAAAAGATGCAGTTTTTTGGACTTCGAATAATTTTTTAAGCTGCTTGGTGCATTCCTTCAGCATAATTTTCAACTGCAGGATCTGTAGCGTTGCCATTCTCTTCGAACTCTTCTTTTTTCAGAGAATAGCCGTTCCACATCTTCAGAATAAATTTTGTTAAATCTCACCTGTTGAGTGGTAGAAGTAGCATTTTCTAACTGTGTAATAGAAACGCATATGTCTTCAGGCGTTCTTAGTGGCAAATGCAATGGTCACTTAAATATTTTTTTTATTTTAGACAATTAATTGGGGCGTGCATTAAATTGCAAGTAGGCGAGGTGGTTTAAAGTGAGTATATGGTAATAATAGTGGGTGAGTGGACTGAAGATAAATCTAAGGAAGCTTCATCCTTAATTATTTCGCTAGGAACTCCTTTTACTACTCCGAAGTCAATAACATCAGGAGTTTTTGTCGATCTGTTGGCCAATAAATTGGCTGACCACTTGAAATAACATTGAAACCCATTTTAGTAATTGTATCGAACAAAACGCGACTTTTAGGAGTATTCGCCGCGATCCTCAGAAAGTAGGCTTAGCGTTGTAGTCACCGGCAGCCAAAAAGCGTGGGCCTAATGAATTAAAAAAATCTACTATATTGACTTTCTGTAATAGAATATCTGGGAGGAGAGTAAATTGGTAAAATCACCAGGTTATGATGAGCCTTTTCAATGCAGATGTTAGTTGCTTTAAGATATGATCACCCATTAAGTAGTGTTTTAATCATTGAAACCAGTGTTTTCGTTTATAAGAGGCCGTTTCTGAGCAGTGGGCTTCAATGCGTTAGCGTATGAGAACCGACTGTGATAAGCCTTAAATACAATGACGTATGAAGGCCGGCTGGTAGCTGGTTGGCGAAACTGGGAATAATTGGTGTTGTCGAAACTAAGAGGTTGAGCATACCCAGCAAACCAAAACATTCGAAAATAATATCGCATTCGAATGTTGCGCACACGTTTCTCGGACAAAACACTCGCGAACGGCTATCGAAATCGGAAAGAGAAAGAGCTGCTAGAGCTCACTCGTCGCTCAGTTTGTGGCAGCAAATCTTTCGATGCTTCGCTGACAAATCAATAGCGAACCAATATCGAATAATTATCGATACCACAAAAATGCAGGAAAAACAAAATTTTCAAGATTGTTATCTCTATTTCTTAAATTATCTATTTTATTGTAAATGGAATAATTATTTATTTTAAATTTTAACTTACGCTGCATTCAATCAGATTCGAACACGGTACCTCCAGGCTAACAGATTAGCACACGTCCACTAGGCTATCGTGGCAAATTTTCTTCTATTCAATTATTGCACACATGAATGTAAATTACACATTCTATAAATTATAGAAAATAGTTCAATGCTGCGAACATTCACATTTTAAGAAATTTGGCAATTGCGCTTCTTATCGAGACATATTCGATGCTGCGAACATTCACATTTTATGAAATTCGGCAATTGAGCTTATTGTCGCAACATTATCGACAAAAGCTCGCATTTGCGAACATTCGATTTTTTTTTAGATTCACGACCATTTATCGAACAAATTTGTTTCGAAAATTCTTCGTTTTAGCGAACCTTCTTTTATTTCGAATCTCAGGTTTAGTGGGTAGGTATGATTACGTCTTTTAGACAAAGACTGCTTGATATGTACATATACACAGAAAAAAAAAGAAATCTAAAATCAACATGACGCAATTGCCATTTGAAATCATATTAAATTCACAAGAAATAAATCGTTTTTTAAGTGTATTAGTATTTATTTTCTTTCCCACTAAACCTGAGATTCGAAATATAAGAAGGTTCGCTAAAACGAAGAATTTTCGAAGCAACTTTGTTCGATAAATGCTTGTAAATCTAAAAAATCTAATGTTCGCTAAAGCGAGCTTTTGTCGATAATTTTGGCGATAATAACAAGCGCAATTGCCGAATTTCATAAAATGTGAATGTTCGCAGCATCGAAATATGGCGCGATAATGTGTTTTCATATAAATTTAAGTGAATAAATCTAAACTTTTAGAAGAATTTTAATAATTAAGCTGTTAAGCTATTTAGAAGAATATCACTTCATTAATGTTCTTTAAAAAATCGATTTTTGAAAAAGCATGGCAAGTATTTTTTAAAATTATAAAGGAATTACAAAATTTTTGTATGACTTAAGCAAATGTTTACTTGCTTTTCTACTAATCATCTGTATATTTTTAATATAGATTCTTTGGAAGCAATGAAAATGTAGTTCCTTAAAAATGAATTCCAATTTTTTTACTGGGTTAATATCAATTTTAAATATTAATAATCTGTCACAGTGTAATTTTGTATAATAAAAAAATTACCCTACTTGAGTTTTGTTAATTTAAACTTGAATTCAATTTCAATATGCGTATCGGTATCGCCGATATATCTTTTTGAGTATAGGTATCGTATCGGCAAAAAGGCGTATGGTTAGATCCCTAATTTCAATATCGTGACAGATTTGTATCTGAAGGACACCACCACTTAGAAGGAAAAAAAGACTACAAGTTCTTACAAAGTCAAGAGGTCAACTAGAGATGTTCATGTGCTTCATTTTATAAATAACTTGATGGTTTTAAGAATATTTTATAACAAATGTTCTCAAAATTGTGTTCTATTTATATTTTAAACAAGTATTTTTGAATAAATTACAAAAATATTTTTAAGAATTTCTGGCGAACAAACTGAATTATGAATTTTGGTGTCTTTGAAGACTTATAAATAGAATTTTAATTTTGTATGACATTTCAGCCCGGGATATTGCTATTTGAGGGGAGCTTATTGGCCATATTTCAAGAAAGGAACAAAAAGGCCCATACTTCAAAGATGATTTACAATAATCTAGAAGGAACATTTATTCTTTTGAATTAACTATATTTCATGTTCATTTAATATTGCAGTACAGTTAAATCAAAATGAAGTTAGTACCAAAATAATACGAAAAAGCATGTTGAATTAAAATTATTTCGAGTTGAAAAAACGTGAATTTGATACTGGAACAACAAATCAAAGTTATTTCAAGTTGAAACAACATGAATTTGATATTGAAACAACACTAAGAATCATGCTGAATTATAGTTATATCAAGATGAAACAACATGACTTTAATGTAGCTATTTTATTAATTATTTTACGCACTTGATGGTCCATTAGCTTAGGCATCAGAAAACCTTGTGTTGTAGTTGGCTGCATCAACCAAGATCGTGCCACTTGCATGATAGTCCACGCGCTAACCACTGCAGCCGCAACAGCTTCAAAAATTTCTTTAGCTAGACACTAAATAAATACACACCGTATGTAAAATTAATTTCATTTTAATTCAAATAATTATTTAACATAAAACTTATTTGAAATTAAAGTTATAGTCATGTTGATTTAAAATGAAATTTAACGTTTATAGCAAAGTTGTTTTAACAGTGAAAATTTTTAATCAAAGAGATTTAAGGTTAGATTAATAATTTCTTATATAAAATTAATATGAAACAATTTGTCGTCTACATAGCCGACACATGTAGTAATAAACAACAATAAGTCACACAACTAAGCAAAACAGTGAACTGTAGCAATGAACAAAGCAAATAAACACTAACACACTTAAACGGCCTATTATTTCTTGTAAATTTAATATAATATCAAATCACAATTGCGTCATGTTGATTCTGCATTGCCTTTTTTTCTGTGTGAAGGTAAAATGTCGCACAAAAATTTTACTCGTAGTGTTTTACATAAAAGTGTTGAACACACCTTATATGTAAAATTTTGCTTCTACATTTTTTTAACAATTTGAGAAACACTGTTCTGACTATTTTATTGTGCAAAAAGATCCATACCGCAAAGAGTTAGATGGTTAAAATGTCGCACCAAAATTTCCTCGTAGTGTTTTACATAAAAGTGCTAAACACACCTTATACATACATATTTAAATGTTGCTTCTACATTTTTTTTATAAATTGCGAAACACTGTTCTGACTATTTTATTGTGCAGGATTGTTGTAAGCTCTCGTGTGCTGACATTTACAAATATTTTAAATGAGATTAAAAAACGTTTTTTATAACAAATTAATACACTCTCAGGAAATCTACTTCTATTTAATAATTGCTTTATATTTTTTGCAAAAATATAACATGTAGTTTTACATATATATTTTTATTAATTATTTTATTGTCGTTTGATTAATAAATAAAAATCTGAAATCATTCAACTACATACACATGTATTTCTATTTTGAGATGTTTCAGTTATTTTTTTTTATTTATCTCAAATACATTTTTTAAAACCGCAAACACTTTGATAAAAATAAACTTTTAATTTCATATAAATGAAAACATTTTGATTAAAAAAATAAGTGCGGTAAAGTGTGTTAAGCATAAAAAATTGTATGTACATACATACTTGGATGCTTAAAGATTTATGTAAAAATTTTTTAAAAAGCCTACCGAAATTCTGACAAACTAACCTAATAGAATATACACCGAGATCTTATTCAACAAGTACTATATGGTAACTCGAAAATAAATTTAGTTCGAACCACTATTTCATTTTTAAAATAAATTAAACTGTTAATGGAGAAACGGAATCACAGTGCAAATTTGTGATGTCTTCGATGAACTTCATGAGCATTTCATGTAAATCGAAATATTACACAAACTTTGAAAATCCATTAATTATCGCTAATCCAGTAATAATCTACAGCTAATTGTCTGTATCAGTGTTGCCAGTAAAATTTCGAGAAAGATACATTTTAGTTTCCAAAAAGATACATTTCTTCCCAAAACTATACATTGTGAAAAAAATTTTCAAAATCCGTTTTTAACGTTTAACATATCGACCCCATACCGCCAAATGATCGTAAGCGCCAAAAATTTAATTTTTCAGGAGGAGGGTTTTTAATTGTATTTGAACCTGATTTATATTCATAAACTGTCGCTTACGATAAAATTTTATAGCCTGTATTTCAAAAGCTATCAAAAATTTTGATATTTTTACGATATTACACTATGGGTATCCTCATAAAATTTTGATTTCAATAAAATTTTTTTTTTTACAAAATGTCGCTTACGATCATTTCGCGCAAAGGGGTTGATATATTAACATAACATTTTTATTTTATATATAATGAATATTGTAAAGAAAATGATATCATGTAAATTCATTTTTATATATATTTAAGTCATAAATATTAGGTTTGTAATTCTTATAAATTCAGTAAGCAAACTTTAAAACTAATTATATGTAACTATCTTTGGATGTTGTCAAAACAAATGAATTTTTGTAAAAATTAATATACGAGTAAAGGTGTTTTTTGGTATTTATAACGAAATGATAACTTTAAAAAACTTTGTCAGAGACCGAAAGTTTAATATTATATTTCTGTACATTTTGCGTACACAGAGAAAACAGATTGATTGGAAAACGGTTACAACTCTAAAAATTTAATGAAGTAGATCAATATTCTGTTCAATTTATTGAAAATTATTTAATATAAAAGATTTTCATTATTTATAGCCGTAGAACCCTTATAGCAATGAAGTTAATATTCTCATACATCTTACGATAGTTACGACAATCAATATAAAGCTTGGCAGAATAAATCAAACGAAATCTTAAGAGGCAACCAATATAATTTATATTTCCAAATTAAATATTGTTAGCAACAATTAAAAATTCATTTGTATAAAAGAATACTTGTGTATTATTAAATTTTCAGTTCACATTATTGTTGCATTCGATAGTAATCAGTAATAAAATTTCAATTCGGTACGTCCAGCCGATAAAAAGCTATAGTGAACAAAATATGTATACTTTCATTATTATTTGTCATTAAAATAAAATAATTTTAAAACAAAACGAAATTAAGAAATGTTCATTACACAAAATAAAGGGATTAACGCGATATAAAGGATAAGGTTGAATTTATATATTGTAAGTATTATCAAAGATCTACACATTATATATTCAGAAATATAAAATTTTTTAATGATTTTAGTGCAATAGATAAACCCGTGCAAAAACTTTAAAATTGCTCATGCGGTTGCCCGCCGATGCTTGATATAAAGGTAAAGAGTTTAATAGCTGCTTACGAAGGTGCCACGAGTTGCTGACATATTTTTGTTAATAGCTTTTTCTAATGAAGTCGTGAAATTCGTTAAAATGAGAAACCTATCTACTCAAGATCAAATTTGATGGATATAAAGCAAGCAACTTCTCAATAGATCTAATGGACCTAACAGCACAAACATTCAAAAATTCTTGAGGGACCTGTTTTTCATTATAATTTAAAGCTTTCTATCTAGTAAATGTGTTTATGTATGTATGTATGTATTTGTGTGTCTTTTCTTTGTAAATGTTTGGTTTGTGTCTTCGAAAAATAAACTAAACATATTTAATTGCATATTTTTTAATTCACAATAGTAATATTTTATTCAGTTTTTATAATGTCAGATTCATTTCCTACAAAATAGTTCATTCGATAGTTATAATCGAATTATACAGTAGTACGTACAACTGGCAAAATTCGATTGGCTACAAATTCGCTTACCACAATGAATCTGTTTTCTCTGTGTACAGATTCAAAAGATACGAAAAATGTTAGTATTATACATGGTACCTAAAGTCATCAAAAGATACGAAAAATGTATCTTTCGTATCCTAATGGCATCACTGGTCTGTATGCAAATTAGTCTGTAGAAAAATATTTTACTCTCACTCTCGCCGAAGTTTTTTATACTTGCTTCGACGTGATCCACGCCAATCACGTGAGCGGTGTCCATATACATACATACACTTTAAAGCCAGATTTTTCTTATCACCCCTGTCGGAAAAGCACTAGTCGATTACAAAAATAATCAACTTATTGTCAACTTTTCTTAGTTAGTCTAAATCGAGAACAGACCCAAAATCAATTCTTATGTGTCCAGCGAATGAATTCTATAATCCATTTTTTAATTTTTAGTATAATAATATACAAATGTATATGTAAGTACAAACGAGGAAAACACGAACAGTTGTTACGAGCAGGAACAATACATTCCTTCCTTGTAAGATGTGGTAAAGTACGTGGTAATGAATGTGTAATTTTTGTGTGTGATCAAATGACCTTCTCGCTTCCAAAGGAATGCATTGTTTCGCTTTTTAAAATAATACGTTTTATCTGTCTTTATATATGTAATCAATGACTACTTTTCCTGCTGGGATGAAATGTATCTACAACATTTTGAGTCTTCATACGAAATAATATGAGCAACACTTTTTTCGTATGGAATTTACAAAAAACACATTGGGTGTTTTTAAAAACGTACACAATTACAGCATACATTCAATGGCTAGTTATGATTGGTTACTTGTCATATTTTTCGTATGAAAAAAACAATGGGCGCGTTCATAAGACGTAGCTGTTGAGCTCAACTGTTGTAAAACTATTGGCAACTGTTGCGCCCAATAGTTACGTCTTAGAAACGGCTTGATGGATATACTGCGATATGAACAGCTGATAAATGTAAGCAATAAAAAACAGGCATAAAAGACATAGTTGAAATTAACTAAATTAATTAGCTTAGCACTCAATTTCGTGTGCATTTTGGTTCCATAAAATATTCTATACACATCGTATCCATTGCAATAGTCAGCACCATACGAATTGTCCATTTTCATTTTATTTTAAAATTTTCACCACAAAGCAAAAAACACTGCAATAAAATAAGAAGGCTGCGTCGATAATTTTTTTTTAATTTAACGCTAAGCCGCCACCGTGTTAAAAAAAATTGATCAACATTATAGTAAATTAAATACTATGTTATATAATAAGTAAACAACTCAATAAACATATATTTAGTGATCTTAGTTTTATTTTATTATATTCCTTTGTTTGTTTACTTTATCACATTTGCAATGCAAAATTGATTAAACTAGTTTGCAGCGGCCACATAATAAAACGGCGTTGTATTAGAATATAAACGGCATAACTCTGTTGATCAGCTGTGCATTCTAAGCACAACATGTTGACTATAGGTAGCGGAAAAATTTTATGATTGAAAAAATGGTAGCAAATACACAATTATTGTGTGTAGCGGAACTACTCAACTGTGCGTTTCTAAGACAAACACACAACAGTTGCACAACTGTTACGTCTTATGAACGCGACCAATGTTGATCAACATTTTTCGCAAATTTGAATAGAGTACTAAGCTTTAAGTTTTGCTACAAGTTTTGTTTCAATGCACTCACATTTTTACACTACTACATTCTTACTTGCAAAAATTGAAACGAACTTGCTATCAATTTCTCTTTCAAGATGAGTGTTTCAATTAGGGATGTAACGATACGCCGTTTTGCCGATCCGATACCGATACCGATATTTAAAAATAAATATCGCCGATTCCGATACCGATACGATTATTGAAATTGAGTTCAATACTCGATCAACATATTTAGATCAACAAAACTCAAGTGCAATTTTTTTATTATACAATATTCCATTGTAAGAGAGAATATTTAAAATTGATTTTAACCCAGTATAAAAAATTGGAAGTAATTTTTAAGGAGCTACATTTTCTTTGCTTCCAAAAAATCTATATTAAAAATATGCAGATAATTAGTAGAAAAGCAAGAAAAAATTGTTAATTCCTTTATAATTTTAAAAAATACTCGCCATGCTTTTTAAAAAATCGATTTTTTAAAAGACATTTATCAACTAATATTCTTCTAAATAACTTAATAGCTTAATTATTAAAAGTCTTCTAAGTTTATATTTATTCACCTAAATTTACATGAAAATAAAGTTTTGAGTTTAAATTCGCATAAAAAAATTGTGAAAATGGGTAATTTTTATCCTTTTTCGTTGAGGAAAAATCATTATAGAACACTGAAAAAGAAATTTGTCCTAGCATCGCTTCCGATTCGGTGATTGGTAATCGAAAAACAGAACTTCTTGCAATGGCAAGGATATGTAAAACTAATTAGAAATTATCCAAATACTTCCGGATCGCGAATTCTACATTTGCATGACTTCTTTAGAGTGTCTTTTTTTGCTGGAATAAGATTTAAAAAACAACGACTGGAATTTGAACTCATGGTAAAATTAACAAAAAATAAATATTTTTTTTACAAAATAACAGCATAAAATATTATTAGTTTTTAAAATTGATATTAATAAGATTTAAAAAATAACGAAGTGAATTTAATTCATGGTCAAATTGAACAAAAATAAATTATTTGTTAAAAAAAACTCAGAAAAAAATGTTAAAAGTATCGTCGTATCGACAGTAAAATATCGCCGATACCGATGTATCGGAAAATCTGAAGTATCGCCGATATATCGGTATCTGTATCGGTATTCGTTACATCCCTAGTTTCAATTTACGTTCAAGAAAACAGCTGATGGACATTTTCTTGTGCAAATATGCTGCCGCCATTGTTTTTTGTTACGATTTTTACAAAATGAGTTTCAAATTGCTTTAAAGTTGCGTGGAGCCTACGTCACACCTTTCAATTATTGTGAACTTTGACAAGCAGTATGTGTAAAAAGCTTGAAAGCAAAACTTGAACGTGTGACTGCAGCGTAAACAGGCAATCAAGATGAGCGCGAATAGCATATGGACGATTACGTAAAAATTTGCGTTTGTAGAAGACGCGTTCGTTATTTTTCGTCTCGACTTACGTATATTCGCGCATATAGAGTTGCCTCTCTACAATAATCCTTATGATGGCGCACACTACTTGCTTGTAAAAAAAATAAATAGATTTTACCTAAAGATTTTTATTTTGCATTTAAAAACAATTATAAGTAACTCACCACAAATAGATAAAATAAAGTTGTTTAATTCAAATAATGACAGTTTTTTAGTTTCTGAAATTAAAGTGATGTTATTTTAACAATTAATTGTTAAAACGAATGCAATTTTGTAATTGGCTGGCAAAGTATTGAGTAGTGCGTACCGAGTATTAGCTCTTATTTTAAGATACTCAATACTAAAGAGTAGTTACTCGATACTTTCGCTGTCGTATTCCAGCACTAGGTAAATATGTAGTTTATTCAAATAAAAGTGTAATAAAAATTTTATTATATAACAAACACCGGCTTCTCTAACTAAAGCTTCTCTGCATAGCCGGCATTCGGCGGTGCGCAGGGATTTCCTCCTCTATGGTATAAAAAACACCGGCTTCACTAACTAAATCTTCTCTGCGCAAAGATTTTTTTCTGTATGGTATAACAAATTTTATGATTATGTTAAATGAACGTGTAACGTATCCCATGCTAAATTTCCTAGATATAGTTATTGCTTTAGGTAAGAGATATACATACATACTTTTTTATATTATTTTAATATATTTTTTTAGGCATCATAAACATCCACTAAGTATAACGTTTAATCAGGTTAGTCAGCTGCGCTAGTGATCCCATGTGTTAAATACGCCTTTTGTTTGTTTACAAACAAAATTCTCTGCACAATTTTACGCAACTATTTTTCCGTGTACACAGAAAAAACTAATTTTTCACTTCAAATACCAAATTCCCTGAATCAAATGTAAATTTGTTCAATTTAGATCCTATAAAGAAATTGGTAAATTCAAATGCAAAAATTTGTAATAATTTGATTGAAAAAATTCTGATTTTTAATAAACAAAATTGTTTCAATCAAAAAATGTTTTAGAGAAATATAAAAAATAAATCAAAGAATTTCATAATTTTATCAGGTTGCCAACATTGGCGGTAGGTGAATGAAATGAAATAATAAGTCAAACAAAATTATTTATCAAACTAAATAGAGACAATAATAAAGATTTAAAGTCAGTTTCAAAAACATGTTTGTTTAAAAAAAAGCTATCATAATTTTTTCTGTGTAGAAATAAATGCTAAATTTCGAACCTGAATTTCAGGCATAACTGCATACTACGTTTTACTGTTGAAATTTTTTCCAGTAAAAACTAGCAACATATACAGGCATGGAAAGTGATTTGAAATCACCGAAAAGGTGTTCTGCGCACTAAAATTTTTGAAATCTCGTGATTTGAAACAGGTCAGCTAACAGGCTGACGATTTCAAATCACTTGACGTTTTTTAAGCATTTTGCTTTGAACTGTGTAATAATATGATTACACACACTTAATATGATTCGTTCTTTATTTGTTTTTGTAATAAAATTAATTATTTTGCACAGAAGAACCTTATAATATCTAATTTGCGATGACGCTCTATTTTTTGTGGCAACTTCATTTAGTTTTGTTTACATTTTTCGTGATTTACTATTCCTTTTTAGTAGTCAAACAAAGCAAATCAGCTGTTATCTCGTGATTTAGAACAATCAAAATTACGCCAAAAAATCACTCGGATGATTTCAAAATCGTTCGTGGTTTGGAATCACCGTGATTTCAGAACATGCCTGATAAACATGTTTATAAATAAATAAAGATTGTTTTAAAATGTAATTCAAATAAAAAATTTTGAGTTTAACTTTTACTAGTTTTTATGTGGACATTTTTTAATAAAAATTGTTGAAAATATTTTTAAAAAGTTGAAGTTTATTGCCTTGTTTATTGTTCATTGCGTTTTTAAAAGAGAGAGCAACGCGTTTAAATTCTCACGTTTATTTCATATTAGAAATGTAATGAAAACAAAAACAATTGGTGAAACTTTGTTTTTGTTTCAATGCAAATTTTCACTTCTTCGATGCGTTTGGGTTTTGTTAAATGGGTACACAATTGCAGCATACTTTCAAGGGCTATTATAATTGGTTACTTGTCATATATTTCGTATGAAAAAATCTTGATCATAATTTTTCGCAAACTTGAACAGAGTACTTAGCTTTACTGGATAAAAATTAGTGAAAAAGTACTCAAACACACCTATTATTTCGCATGAAGACTCAAAATGTTGTAGATACATTTCATATGTTTGTCACAAAATAAACAGAGCACTTTTTACGCAATAATTTTTCGTGATCAATTCGTCTCAATTTTTTTATATGGACTTTTGACAGCACTTCGCACGAAATGATGAACAGAGTAAAAAAAGTAGTGCAGAGTGGAACAATTGACTACCGCCTAGGACATCGTAATGTTAAAATAGTTAGTTGTTTCCATTGGAAAGTAATCCAGAGAAAAACAAAAAGAAGATTTACATGAAGTTTTCTCAAAATATATCCAATGGAATTTTTTTGTATTCTAACCACTGCTTCCGGCATATGTTGGGAAGAAAAATGTAAATTATTGTGAACTTTCATCAATCCGATTAGAAATTAACATATTTTTACTGAAAGTAAAATATCTTGTTTTGTGCTCCAGTAGCCACTTCTTTATTTTATTTGTAAAAAGTAGCTTTTATTGCGCCATGTGTATACTAACCGCTGTGTATTGAGTAACTTGTTATTGAGATGAAATTTTCTACTTTTTATTGAAAATACGCGTATAAATGTTATTTTTTGATTTAAATAAAAAAAATTTTTTTTTACAAAAAATTTATCAAAAATGAGGATATCGAGCACAATGAATGCTTGATGCATTAATCACATTCGCCACAGCAGGCTACCGACTACAACCAGTCAATAATACAATACATGTTTGTATATGAAAATGATTATTTTCACGACTGCACGGCTACACGACTGCAGGTTGTTGTCCATGCTACTTCTGTCGTGTAGTCAAATTAAACTAATTTCTATTTTTGTTGGCTACAAAACAAAAACAATGTTGACAATATAACAAAATATGTTAAGCAAATTAGTGATTCGAAATACTTTTTATTGTAAAATAAAAAAGAAAATTACAAAATTTAAATGTTATAATTAGGGATGTAACGATACGCCGTTTTGCCGATCCGATACCGATACCGATATTTAAAAATAAATATCGCCGATACCGATTCCGATACCGATACGTATATTGAAATTGAGTTCAAGTTTGGATTAACAAAAAAGTGCAATTTTTTTTCTTATAAAAAATTACAGTGTAAGAGATTATTAATATTTAAAATTGATAATAGCCCAGTATAAAAAATTGGAAGTAATTTTTGAGGAGCTATATGTTCTTTGCTTCCAAAAAATCTGTATTAAAAATATGCAGATAATTAGTAGAAAAGCAAGAAAATAATTTTTAGTTCCTTTATAATTTTAAAAAATAATCGCCATGCTTTTTAAAAAAAATCGATTTTTAAAGGACATTTATCAACTAATATTCTTCTAAATAACTTAATAGCTTAATTATTAAAAGTCTTCTAAAAGTTAATATTTATTCACTTAAATTTGCATGAAAATAAAGTTTTGAATTTAAATTCGCAAAACAAAATTGTGAAAATGAGTAATTTTTTATCCTTTTTCTTTGAGGAAAAATCATTATAGAACACGGAAAAAGAAATTTGTTCTAGCATCGCTTCCAATTCGGTGATTGCTAAACGAAAAACAGAACTTCTTGCAATGACAAGGTAATGTAAAACTAATTAGAAATTATTCAAAGTCGCAATACTTCCGGATGGCGAATTCTACATTTTCATGACTTCTTTGGAGTGTCTTTTTTTTTGCTGGAATAAGATTTAAAATTGAATTTGAATTCATGGTAAAATTAACAAAGAATAATTAATTTTTTTACAAAATAACAGCATAAAATATTATTAATTTTTAAAACTGATATTAATAAGATTTAAAAAATAACGAAATGAATTTAGTTAATGGTAAAATTAACAAAAGGTAAATAATTTGTCAGAAAAAAACTCTGAAACTTTTTTTAAAAGTATCGTCGTATCGACAGAAAAAATATCGCCGATACCGATGTATCGGAAAATCTGAAATATCGCCGATATATCGGTATCGGTATTCGTTACATCCCTAGTTATAATATATATGCATCAAAAATTAAATAAATAAATTTATTTGTTTTATTGTTATATACCTGCCTGTTCTGTAAATAGAATCGTTTTAAAAACGCTCGATTTAGAAAAATTAAATCCACTAATAGCAAAATTTTTTCATACTTTTCTGCAATTTCATATTTTTTAGAGCTTAAAATATCATATCTGAAATTAGTTTACTATAAACGATTTAAAATACATTATTTATTTTTGGAAACCAAGAAATTTACTCGGATTCGGTTTACCAAACAGGGCCGATAAAATAAGTCAAAAATACCAACATTATTGAAAATTTAAAAAAATCTCAGGGTAATAGCCCTTTTTAACCTACAAATTTTAGTGTAATTTATTTCGGCGCTCTCTCCTGATTCCGGAGTTACGGGGTTCAAAACTTTAAAATATTATTGGTCATAAGTCCTACAATATAGAACGGATATAAACGATATATACTACGTTTATACGCACGGGTTATTTTCAAATAAAACTGAATTGTTGTCATATAATTGTTTTATTGCGACTTATTAACTCGCGAAAACTATTCACGATTAACGCACTATTTGCAAATAAAATGTTTGGTGCTGGCTGCCCCCCTTTGTTAATAAAAAGCAATAAATAGAAAAATATTTCGCGAAAAATATTGATAAAAGAAAATAATGACAATTAAAACAAATAATTATTTGTTCTTTTATACATTTCAACTATTTCATTTATTTCTTTTTTTGTAAAAATACAAACGTCTTCTATAAAAGTGCTACCAAGTTTTTGCATTTTGCTATGCCATATAAATTTTCAAATATTTTTATTTGCGAATAGTCCGCGTATAAACTTAGTAATAGTTATCATTTCAAAATGCTCTAAGATACCTTTCTACTGGTATATACAATTTTCAAATCGATTAACCCATTGCGATCAAAATGGAATTTAAAACATTTTTTATATGACTTCTCACGTAAAAGCGCCTTTATCTTAAAAACTGGCCGATACAATCGTACTTAAATATGTATTTAGTTTAATAGAAAGCATTCCAAACTTTCATCTGATGTATACTTGAAAGCTATCATCGATGAAATTCATCGGTTATGGCACTTTGAAAATAAATTAACTCATTTAACTCTTAAACTCATCTTTAAAGTAACATACTTACGTATTTCATAGGTGACAGCTTTCAACTATACACCAATAAAAGTATGGAAAGTTCTTTATAAAACTATAGATATGTATCGTATATATAGTATATATGAACTATGCATATGTGCCGTTGTATCAACCAGTTTCTAAGATAACGGAGTTTCTGCGTGAAAAGTCAGATAAAAAAATTTTTAAATTGCATTTCACTCGGAATGGGTCAATTGTTTTAAAAAATTTGTATACCAGTAGAAAAGTATTTTAGAGAAGTTTAAAGTGATATCCATATGAACCTCGTAACTCCGGAGCCAAAAGAGACAAAAAAAAATTACACTAAAATTATAAGGTTAAAAAAAGCTACTGCCTCATAAGTTTTTTTTTTTAATTTTCAACGATGTTGGTATAATTGACTTATGTCAATATCCTATTTTATTAAACAGAAAAAAACATTAAAAAATTTAAGTATGAAAAGTGCCATAACAATCAATAGGTTTAAAGCCCTTATGACACTACATTTTTCTTGCATTGTTTTGGTACAGGATTGAAAGAAAGAAATAGCAAATGATAGAAAGAAACAGCTATACAAAATGTAAACAAAACGTAATGGCTTCTTTAAGTGCTGCCTACTTTTTATTTATAATAAAACGACAAAAGAAAAAAAAGTTGAAAAAAAGAGGAGCTAAGTCGCTGAATTCGTGAATAAACCGCTAACTTGGCAACACTTTAAGGTTTCAAGCTTGAAATGTCAATTTTAAGTTGAACATTTTTACATTTTTTTTGACAGGCCCCCATTTTTTATCGATAACATTAGTAAAAGCTTTGACAATTTGGTAATTATCTTAATATAGCTGAACTCTTTGCACCTAGTAAAATTTCCTATTATATTCTATTTGCACTGTTCTCCAAAATTTGAAAAATGAAGAAAAAATGTAGTGTCATAAGGGCTTAAAGAAATAAATGGATTTGTTTTTACATTTTGCGACATGGTAGAATAATATACAAGGTAGCCGCATAATTAATACAAATGTACATTTGAGATCCGAAATGTCAAACATTAATAGAGAGTGAATTTGTGCGTTTGTATAACAGCAGCACCAAACATACGTGTTGTATTGTGTGTGCAACGTAGTTATTTCACATATACACAACATTTGATAGCTCGTACCACGAAAAAAATAATCAGCTGGCGTTCCAGAGCTACCTTGTATATTATTCTACCATGTTTTGCGAGATGTAAGAACATTTTGAATTAGGGGTTTTTTATACAAGTAAAACTTTTGAAAGTGGCACCACTGAAATATGGACTGCAATAACAACATGTCAGCTGGTTACGATGTAGCTGCCGCGTTCAAAATAATTAAATAGCTGACTACCCGACGACGATTGCTGCCAACAGCATTTGTAGTCGTGTAGCCTGCTGTGGCGAATGTGTTTATAGCATGATATCTTAGAAACCAGGAAGAATTTTGCGAAACAGTTTTTGGATTCTGAAAGAGGGTATTCAAAATATATATATCCCATACTTAACTCAATTTCTTTTAAAAGGTCGGTGGGCCAAAACAAGACTGAGGTCACGATATAATTTCTATCTTAAGGCACACGCACATGTGCAAGTGCCAATATGATTGGCACACGTACATGTGCCAAAAGTAAGCTCAAAAATTGGCACTTACTAGTGTGCGTTTGCCAGATTTTTTCGTGTGCTTATTTTGGCACGTGTGCATGTGCCAATAAAACTGGCACTTGCACATGTGCATGTATACAAATTTAGGCACATGCGCGGCACACTCATGACAAAAAGGCGCAAAAAAACAGTGCTAGCAACGTTACCGTTCTGGCTACTTTTAGGCAGCAAAATACGTCAGTGCTGCAAAATACGTCTTTCGTAGTGACATAATTTTAAGACATTTGGATTTGTAGCATTATATCGTTTTTTTACTTTTTATTCTTGATCCCATACAAATATGATGCCCCTACACGAATCAAACTTCCGGACCAGAATCGGAAATAAGAACTGCATTACTGACTTAACTTCCGGTCTGGCCCCTGAAACGGAAGTGCGAACTGTACTACCGATCCAACTAACGGTCTAGACCGTCACCGGAAATATTAACCGCACTACCGACCCAATTTCCAGTCCAGCTCTTAAGCCGGAAGTACGAACTGCACTACCCACCCAATTTAAAGTCCAGATCGGAACCGGAAATATGAACTGCAATACCGACCTATTTCAGGCGGAAGTTCGGACTATTTTTTTTTTGCAGTCCCCACTTGAAATCCTGTTGGAAATGTTTTAAAAAAAATTACCTTGAAAGTTACAGCCCTCAATATTAATTTTAAGTACTTTCCCAAAACGTGGAAAGATTGTCCATACAAAATACACGTATAAATAATGTGTTTTTATCAGGGACCGAAAACATGAAAAAAATGGGTTCAGGTACAGATTCGGGTTAATCAAAATAAAAAGTTCAGGTTCGGGTTCGGCTCAGGGTTCAGGTTTGGGTTTAAAACCAAAAATTTAAACACGCGCAATTATTTTGTTTAATAATAAAAAAGTTACACGAAAGTGAACCTTGTAATGGTAAGTTGGTATAGGTCACTGAAGTTAATTTTTACCTAAAATTCTCGTTTTTTTACTGTTATCTCCAATATAATCAATTGGATCAAACGTAAATACCAAATTTGTTGAGAACTTAATTTCCTACAAAAATGTGACATAAACTAAATTGCTTAGATTAATGTTTCTTGAGATATTAAACTTTAACTTATGGGTAGTATAAAATTTTTACGTTTATACTAATCATAAGTTAAAATCTAATATCTCAAGAAATATTAATTTTAGCAATTTGGTCTGCATAACATTTCTGTCGAAAATTAGGGTTTTAACAAACTTTACATTTACATTATTTTGGTACAGTTGATCATTTCGGAGACAACAGAAAAAAACAGATTTTGGAGGAAAACTTAACTTCCGTGACCCGTACCAACTCACCAGTACAAGTTACACTTTCGTCGCCATAGGCACTTTTGAATATTGTTTTATTCCGAGTAAATCGAGATCAAGTACGATGTAATTTCATAAAGTGTAGCAGCGTTATAGAATTTGTAAGAAAAACACAATATTTTAAGTTTATTTTGTATGGAAAATTGTTTATGGAAAATTTTCTACTACCCAGCAAAAACTTTGCTTACTGGTAGGCAAAAAAGTATATGAGGATTTAAATCGTAACTACTTACAATTTGAATCGATAACTACTTATTTTTGTTTGAGAAGTCCAGAAAATGTATTTACATTGTCACCGCAATTAACCAGTTACTATTTGGATGACTTGAAGCTAAAAATAAGTAGCCAAATAAACAAACTTAAATTAAAAAAAAAAAAGTTTTATACAACATTACATTTTATTTATGTATATTTAACATTTTTTTATTTATTATTTTTTACCCAACTGGGATACGAACATATGCTCGTTCAGATTTGTAGACAAGTACTTTACCCACTCAGCTATTGTTGACTTATAAGTTTAAGCGACTAAAATTTGTTTTCATATACAAACACATGTTGACTCAAAAAGTGGTTGTCTACTTATTTTATTAATACATACTACGTTTATGCACGCACTATTTGCAAATAAAAATATTTGCAAATAAACTATCTCACTGTTTATACATCATAGCAAAAATACAAAAACTTGGTAGCACTTCCAAAACAAAGACCTATATTTTTACAATAAAGATAGTTTAAATGTATAAAATAACTAATAACTGTTTGTTTTAATTGTCTAAATTTTATTTTATCAATGTTTTTTTTTTGTGCAATATTTATGTCTTTATTGTTTTTTATTAGCAAACATTTGTAAGCGTGGCAACCTCAAACATTTTATTTGCAAATAGTGCGTTAATCGTGAATAGTTTTCGTGAGTTAATAAGTCGCAATAAAACCATTATATGGCAGCAATTCACAGTTTTATTTGCAAGTAACCCGTGCCTATAAACGTAGAAACATATCAACAAATTGTAAATACTTTCAGATAATGAGAAAAAATACGTGATACTGTTATTAAAAACTATGTAGTAGTTCTAATTAGAAGCCTAGTAATAAGATAAATATGTACCACTCATTAGTTTGGAAGCCATTAATAAAGTACTAATGATTACAAAAATGACAAAAGTGTTTGCTGGGTATATACTACTATCTATCTCAAGAAATGTTAATCTAATCTATTTGGTCTATATAATATTTTTGTGCAAAATTAAATTTCTAACAAATTTTTTCGGAAAGTTGATTTTTTCGGAGATAACAGCAAAAAAGCAAGAATTTTAGTTAGAAATCAAATTCAGTGACCCGTACCAACTCACCACTACAAGTTCCACTTTCGTCGCCATATGCTTTTTTGAAGCCCGTTTTATTCCGAGTAAATCAAGGTCAAGTAAACACAATGGAATAGCATAAAATGCGGCTGAGTATTAGAATTTTTAATAAAAACACATTATTTTTACGTGTATTTTGTATGGAAAATCTTTCCAAGCTTCGGGAAAGTACTTATCATCAAGGACCGTAACTGTTATGACTTTTTTCGAAAAAGTCAAATAATAATAGTTATTTTTGGACCAATATGTTTTCGGTCAAAATATAATGGTTATTATTTGACTATTATTTTTTAGGTCAAAAATAAAAGTTAAAGTTTGACTGATATTTTTTTGTTAAAAAATAAGTTAAAATTTGACTGATATTTTTTTAGTCAAAAATAAAAGTTAAAATTTGACCGATATTTTTTTGGTCAAAAATAAAAGTTAAAATTTGACTGATATTTTTAGTCAAAAATAAAAGTTAAAATTTTACCGATATTTTTTCGGTCAAAAATAAAAGTTAAAATTTTACAGATATTTTTTTGGTCAAAAATAAAAGTTAAAATTTAAAAAAAAAGCAAGTAATATTTGGAGCTAATAATCTCACATGGGGAATATCCTACTAATCAAAATCGATTTAATTTATTGATTTAATGCTCCTGCTCACTACAATCAAGCGTGACAAGTGGTTAAAATTAACAAATAGTGCTGGGGTAGCGAATTCTAAATCCGTTTAAATTTTAACTTTTATTTTTTACCAAAAAAATATCGGTCAAAATGTAACTTTTATTTTTGACAAAAAAAATATCAGTAAAATTTTAACTTTTATTTTGACCAAAAAAATATCGGTCAAATGTTAACTTTTATTTTTGATTAAAAAAATATCATTCATATTTTAACTTTTATTTTTGACCAAAAAATATCGGTAAAATTTTAACTTTTATTTTTTACCAAAAAAATATCGGTCAAATTTTATCTTCTATTTTTGACCGAAAAAGTATGAGTCAAAAAATAACAGTTATATTTTGACTTTTTTGAAAAAAGTAACAAAATAAAAGTATTTTTAGGTTTTTATTCCTTAGCTCACGACCATCACAATGCTATCTATACTCAAATATCGTATAGACAAATTATTTCTGTCTGACTTTTTGAACTGAAATTTTGATAATAACTGTTATTTTCGGCCCCTACTTAAAATTAATATTGAGGGCTGCAACTTTTAGGGTACCTGTTTTTAAACATTTCAAACATAATTTCAACTGGGGACTAGGTTTTGAGAATCGGGAATTCCCGGGAAAAGTCTACTTTTAATTTCCCTTTTTCCAGGAAAATTTTAAAAAATTACCCGGGAAAACGGGAAATTAAAAGTACAAGTTATATCATAAATATATGGACTTTTTTAAACATACATATTTATAAAATGGCGTAAGTGACCGCCAAATTTATTTTGATTCATATAAGAAATTTCTATTATAATCCTGTTTTTCTTTAATATCAAAGTTTTCAATGTTTTTTTATATATTACAAAAGTTCGTTTGACTGTCTGTACGACTAAATGTACACGATGAAATTGTTTAAGTTCTGTTTTAATGTTGAAAATATTGAACATCCAAATTTTTCTTTGAATGTTCAATATTCATATTCTTTAGAATTTCTTTCTTAAATAAAAAATAATTTGATCGAAAGATTAAATTAAAAATGAACTTAAGCCAAACTAATTTAATAACTTTGGACAAAAATAAATTCTAAAACTTTGTCCTTGTTTCAAATGTAACAGTAAGAAAGAAAGAATTCCTTCGACATCGATAAACAGGTAGTAAAATGTCCATACATGATTTTTTTAACACAAAATAAAAATGTGAACGGTTCAATCGTATGCAGAAATTTCATAAAAATTGCATAACATTGAAGTCATACCATTTCTCTTAAGCTGAGAAAAATGTTTGCTTTATTCGAAAAGTACATGCAATATGAATAATAATAATAAATGTCGTTTAATCACTATAACAAAAAAAGTTCCTAAAGTAAATAATTCGATATTAAACGAACTTTAAGTAATATTCCGCAGAATTAGTGAAAAATTCTGGAAAGTGTAGTGGAAATTTTAAGCTCATGGAAGCTGTAAAAACTTTGAGTTGACACTACTTAAAATTATTATAAGTCGACGCAATTATTGGAACCCTGAAGGAGATGTTTTAATATACATAAAATGAATAATCGAAGACAGTTAGACAGACTGTGGCTCAGGATATGTAAAATTCAGCTCAGCTGAGTATAGTACTGTAACTTGCTTGTACTTAACGATACGAATCGTCCTGGAAATTTTTCAAGAAAAATAAGAAACATTACGGCAAGTTCTTTATAAAATGATTTGGAGGCCTTAAAATAAAATGTTTAACTAATTGCGATATAGTCGTCAATTAGTCTTTATAGAATCTCCTACTGTGTAATAACTATAAACTGTATTTGCTTGAATTCACTTAAAAATTCTTAAAAATTTGTTTTTGAATTGCTTTTATATTAACTTTTATAAAACAATCTAACTTTCGGCAATTTTCATTTAATAAATCTATTTAATTTAGAAAATTAACTTTTCCCGGGAACGTGATTTTTTCTTTCCCGTTTCCCGGGAAGTGCAAAAGTCCGGGAAATTCCAAACACTAGTGGGGACTGAAAAAAAATACTTGGAAAAAAATACTCCCTAATACTCCATACTAGAGTGGTCGTTAAAAATTATTTTTTTGACGCCCCAAAAAAACCTTCCTTTTGATGGGAAAAATAATATAATAGGGCATTTATGCTGTCGCAAAATCTAGTAGATTTGATTTGAAATCTTTTTTTTTAATCTATATCGTTTACACTAATAGCCCATTCAGACTGCACAAAAATAGCTTAATTTCGAGCCGAAATTACTTTCGAAATTAAAAATGTTCATTCATACTGCTGCAAAATGACATTCGTCTTGATTTCGTTTCACATTTTTCACTTGGTACTTCTTCCATTTTGCACCTTTTGTTTCATACCTATTTGGACACAACACTTTTTTTATTTAATCTAATATCTTTTTTATAAATTTATAGAGTAAATAATAATTTTTTAGTGGAACAAATGTCAATTTATGTTTTTTGCTTCCCACAGTTGTATATATTTTGTTCCAAAAAAAGAAACTTTGAAACAAAAACAGGGATGTGAATTGTAATTTCAAGTTAATTTCGTCGAAATTAAGAAAAATAACTTAATTTGGGATATGAAAAAATGTATGGGAAATTAATTCATTTCTAGTTGATTTCGGGCGAAATCAAGAAAAACTTAATTTGGCTTCAGTCTGAATGGGCTATAAGCTTTTTTGCCATTTTTCTAGATTTCGTATCCAAGAATATATACTTTGACTGAAATTTATCTTAAACTTTAACCAAACAAGTGCCGCCTTAGCTAATGCACACACTTTTGTTGGAAAGTGTTTGTAGAGCATAGCTAATTCACTCACCGTTTATATAAAAATGTTGTACAGGGTAGTAAAAAGAAAATCAAAATACTAGACTTTGAGTAGATTTCGTCCAAATCTACTGACAAAGTAGATTTCGTTTTGTATGGGAAATCTAGTTAGAAACAACTAGATTTATACTGCATTTACATTGTCTAGATTTCGAGACAATTTGATTTGAAATATTTAAAGGATGGTCCACATCTAAAAGTATTTGCGCCGAACGTTTTCGCCGAAAATATTTGCGGCACAAATTTTAGCTTGTAGATGTGGACGAGCTTTTAAATATTTATCACACAAATATTTATTCACGAAAACTTGTACGTCTACCTGCTCAAGCAAATGATAAAACAATAGCATTAGCACTATTTTTATAAATGAGTCCACACCAGAACAGCATGCGGTGCAAATTTTTGCGTTGTTCGTCAGAAGCCAACAAGCCATGGTTCGTGTGCCCTATTATACTGCATTTACATTGTCTAGATTTCGAGACAATTTGATTTGAAATCTTCAACGAAATCTATATCGTTTACATTTATAGGGCATTTACATTGTCTCGAAATCTGGTATTTTGGAGATTTCGAGCTAAATCTAGTTGGTTTTTAGTAGATTTTCCATACAAAACAAAATCTACTTTGTCAGTAGATTTGGACGAAATCTACTCAAAATCTAGTGCTTTTATTTATTTTTTACACCCTGTACAATATTTTTATATAAAAATTTAGTGAATTAGCTACAAGAATACAAAAATCTTCCATAAAATGTGTGTGAATTAGCTAAGACGGCACTTTTGGGTTACAGTCTAATAGGACATTTACATTGTCTCGAAATCTAGTAAATTTGATTTGAAATCTTTTTCGAAATCTATATCGTTTACACTAAGCTTTTTTGACATTTTTCTAGATTTCGTATCCAAGAATAAATACTTTGACTGAAATTTATCTTATACTGTAACCCAACAAGTGCCACCTTAGCTAATGCACACACTTTTATTAGAAAATTTTTGTAGAGCGTAGCTAATTCACTCACCGTTTATATAAAAATTTTGTACAGGGTAGTAAAAAGAAAATATAAATACTAGCTTTTGACTAGATTTCGTCCAAATCTACTTACAAAGTAGTTTTCGTTTTGTATGGAAAATCTAGTAAAAAACAACTAGGTTTAGCTCGAAATCTCGTAAGTTCTAGATTTCGAGACAGTGTAAATGCCCTATTAGATAAATTTCAGTCAAAGGGCTTTGTATTGGATACGAAATCTTGGAAAATGTAATGTAAACGATGTAGATTTCGTTAAAGATTTCAAATCAAATTGTCTCGAAATCTAGACAATGTAAATGCAGCATTAGTTCGAAATCTCGAAACTACTAGATTTCGAGACAATGTAAATGCTCTATTAGCTCGAAATCTCGTAAGTACTAGATTTCGAGACAGTGTAAATAAGTTAATTTTATTGTTTTTTTTTTTTTTAATGAAAAAACAAGTTTAAAAATCTAAAACCCTACTACTTAAATAAAAAATGCGCTCTGAAAAGTACAAAACAGGGCAATACGAGTGGCAGTGATGTCAGACTAGGGGACTTATCCCCAAATCGGGTATTTTCTTTTCGGGGATAAGAAATTTGGTTTGGGGATAATTTTTATGCTTTGGGGATTTTATAAGATTGTTAGGGTATTTTTAATTTGCTTTATATATTTTTATTTATTTCTTGGATTATTTTAATTTCAATACATTGCGCTTCAAGAAATACAAAAACTAGAAACAAAATGCAGTACGAATTGCTCAAATCTCTGTTGAGACTTACGGCCAGATTTTGTAAATACAAAAGTTTTTTTTATTTCGAAATTTCAATGGAAACATTTATATAATTTTTCATATAAATTTAAAACGTTTAGAACGAATTTTTTTACAAAATCTGCCAATTAGTACAAATTTTAAAAATAATGGAATTGTAGTGACACTTTTGATCCATCTCCAAAAATAGTGAAATTGCTTAACTTTAAAGCAGATTTGGGCTTCGAACTTTCGATTTTATTCATCAGCTTAACTAATATGTTAGAAATGCAGACACAAATACATACTTAAATATACACCACATCGATAGTCATATGTTGACAACACGTAACTGATTTTTACAATTTTTCAGTTGAAGAATTTCCATTATAAATAGGCTGAAAGTGAATAAATAGGCTGGAAACAAAATAAAATAGCTGCAAATTATTTAGTACATAATCTTAAATAGTTTCGGTTTTATATTTTGAAAGAAATCTGGGAACACTGATGAGTGGTCGTATGCCAATATATTAGTAAGGGACACTTAAGACGAGGTGGCATACGACGACGGATATTTCCTTGCTTTGTACTTTTCAGAGCGGAATTTTTAAGTAGTCGGGCTTATGATAATAATTTTAAATGTGCGAAATAAAATAATATGTACTACAAAAATAACAGAACGTTTATTAAGGGATTAATTATAAGAGTGCTGTGTTTTTCTTGCGACGGGGTTTTTTTGAATTTGGAACGATTTTCCGTCATTCCACGTCAAATTTGGTTTGTAAACAGACCGGTTTCGGCTATGTGCTATCTTCAGTGTTCTATTGAATAGAACACTGAAGATGGCACATAGCCGAAACCGGTCTGTTTACAAACCAAATTTGACGTGGGATGACGGTAAATCGTTCCAGATTAATTATAAGTTAATCATAAGAATACTTTTAATGCGAAATTTGAGATTGATGTTTTTCGATAATTTTATTTATATTGGTTGTAAAAATGACAATGCTACTCTCATATCGTCTTCTACATTTAACAATATTGATCTTTTTTTAGTTTTAGTGTTGGTTAATGCTGAAAATCCGAATTCACACAAATAAGATGTGGAAATTGTAATAATATGTTTCAAGCTTTTTTTGGATATCATTGGATAATCGCATCTAATGTTAATCCAAAATGAACTAATTGATTCTTCTGAATGTTTTAAAATTAAATCTCGATTATATGAAATGAGTTCTTCCTCTTCATTCAAAGTTGAATCTAATACAAAAGTATCCGTTATGAGAAATGGATTATGAACCCAATCAAATTTCTTTATCGGCCATGTCACAGAGTTCGATTCCGTTCGGAAACGGAATTCAACCTAACCCATTTTTGTAGCAGCTGGTGTCTAAAAAAGAACACTAAAATACGAAAATTTGTCAGGTGTGTCCAGGCTGTTGGCGGCGCTCCTATTCTACGATATGCTCCAGCTAGGGCTTGACATATTAGGGTGGATTGATTTCTGTTTCCGAAATGAATTACGTACGAAGTCCGTGTTCTGCCTTATCAATGTATTTTGTGGTAGTACAATAGAAATGAAATATTTACAAATTTTGTTCTGTCTCTTTTCTTTCTATTGAAAATGGATGTTGACGGCGAATCTCATGGCGAACATTGATGCTCAGCCATATGTATGTTCGGGCATCTATGTCAGAGCATGGGTGATACATAGACATGAGCGGTCTACATTAGCCATATGCGATGGCCGACATGATGCTCATACCAAGTTCATGGCTAGTGAAGATATTTAGAGAGAAGACGAGCTCCAGATGCGCCTCAATCGACCAAATGTTTGTCGGGACTTTTGAATTCGGTTGTCAATATCTTCCCCTGAACCGTCGTTTTTGGATATTATGCTTCCAAGATAACAAAACTGGCTCACATCTTCTATTTCTTTGTTATTTATTTCGACTAAGTCTTGTCTCGACGTATTGACGCGAAGGGTTTTTGTTTTCGAAACATTTACTTTTAAACCTACTGCTTCAGTTGCCGTTGTAATGCTTTGCAGATTTGCTTCTAGATCTCAGAAGCTATGTGCTAAAAGGCAGACATCGTCGGCGTAATCAAGGTCATTCAGGCGACTTTGAAGTCCCCAAGTTATTCCCCTGCCATTACGAAATGATCTTTTGAGGACAGTGTCCAATACTATATTAAATAAAAGTGAAGATATAACACATCCTTGATGAGCTCCGGTTTCCACTTTAATGCTATTGCTCAGGCTGTTGCCATGTTTAACACGACAGGTCGCATTCTGATTACGTTGTGATTCAATTGTCGAAGGCTTTCTCAAAGTCGATGAAGCATAAATAGAGTGGTGCGCGCCACTCGACAGATTGTTCAACAATGAGACGGAGACTGTTGATGTGGTCGATAGTGGATTTGTGAGGCCTGAATCCCGCCTGTTCTTGTCTCAGAGCTGGTGTCAATTTGTCTGAAATTCGTTTTGAAATTATTTACGCAATGACCTTGTTGATCATGCTTAGCAAAGTAATACCACACCACGCCAGTTATTTGGATTTGTCAAATCTGACAAATCCGGTCCTTGGAATATGAGGGTTACGAAGGATGCCGAGCTGAAGGCCACCGGACGGGTCACAGGTTGCGGATAGTGAACGGCCTTTAGATATAAAGGCTCGCTGCGAATAAGTGGTAGCGCACAAATAAGCAGTCCCGGACAATCAGCGGATGTTTGCTTTGTGGCAATATCGACAAGGTGAGTGGGTACCACCTTTCAATAAGTACCCCCAAACCCTACACTCCTCAACAACCTGCAGCGTTTGTTCTCCTAGTTGGTGCAGCTGCAAGCGCACGTCTGTGATATATTAAGCGGTTCGCTATACAAATGTGCAATATAAAAAACCAGTCTTTAGGCTTAGATGGCAGCACCATCAGACTGGGATGCTGTAGACCAATCATCTACACATCCGAGATATTGTGATTACTGAAACCTCAAGAAATATGAATGAACTAACCGATCTACCGATGACGACCTTCAGCATGAAAACAAGGACATAAAATTTTGGGCGCCACTTATGCCATTTCGGATCCTTCCCTCCTAATGTCCAATTTTTTGCACGTGACAATAAAGTCCTTCTAAAGATTTGTATTCTGGCTTTTAAAATACTCACTTTTATGTCACGCTCCAGAATTTCGCGCCGTTTTTCTTTTTCACATATAAATTACTTTAGACTGAGTAAATCCCATTACAAAACAGAAAATTTTACACTAGTCACCCCTTAGAGTTAAAGATATATGTATCAATGACGATTCTAGAACTGTGAAAAACTTTTCCGCCACGCCCCAAAATACAGGACTTTTAATTTTTTATATATTGCGCCGCCGTTTAAACTTCCATCTCATCATATCGTATCATATCAAATCATCATATCATATTAGGAAGGAAGGATCCGAAATGGCATAAGTGATGCCCAGAATTTTGTGTCGGATTCAAAAGTCACCTGAGGCGAAAATTAAGCCACACTTAAGCCATAAACAACGATATACGATATGATGAGATCGGACTTTAAATGGCGGCGCAATATATAAAATATTATAAGCGCTGTATTTTGGGGCGTGGCAAAAAAATATTTTGTTAGAGTTCTAGAAACGTCAATGATATATCTTTGATTTTAGGGGTGACTGGTACAAATTTTTTTGTTTTGTATTGGGACTAGAGATGCCAATCGGGACATGTTTTTGAAAATCCTGTGATTCCGGGGTTTCCGGGATTTTCGGGATTTCTTAATCCCGAAAAATATAATTAGGAAATTATTGTTTTTTAATTGAAAACGGTTATTTTTATTTGAAAACTCTTCTGACTTTTTAATTTAGCGATTCGTGTGATTTTGATGTTTCTGAAATAAGTTTTTCATCTGGCACATAATACTGTTGCTTAAAAACTTATCACATTCTATACTTATTGAGAGAAGTGGTAGCACATGCTTTATTTTAGCCAATTCGATCATCGTACTTTCTCTACACTTACCGTCAAATTAACGGGCATGTTCTGACACTCGCAATTCGCATAACATTTGCGATTGTGACTTGAACTCGCAAGAGAGGTGTTCTGTAAATCGCAATCGCCAGACTTTTAGCGAGTTCAAATCGCAAGAGTAAACTGAAGTGAACTGGTGAATTTAGACTAAACTCAATTTAAAGCAACAAATACAATGACGAATAAATTAAATTAAATATGTTTTCTTTATATTTGGATCAAAACTAGTAACATATCTTACAATTTATATGAAAAATATGAAATTTAAAAAATTGTGTTTGGTTTTGCTTGTCCATTGTTTTCTTCTGCACAGGCGATTTCAATAAACAGGTGATCTATTGAATACGGCAAATCGCAAGCAAAACGCGTGAGTTTCAGAACATGAAAAATCAAGCTTGGCGATATGCAACTCATATGCGATTTGACAATCGTGCGAGTGTTAGAACATACCTGTAAAACTTACTTTTGACTTTGGAATATAGAACATGCGAACTCAGCGTTTTATTCCCGCATATACCTGACAAGGTTTCTTCTTACTGCTAGATTTAACATTTCTCTTAGGCTTAGCGCATTCAAATTCAAATGTGCTAAATGCTGTTTTGGCATAATTTTGTTGAAGAAAAATTTTTATTTCAATTTCTTCAAGTGTAATAATTGGATAACCATTTTTAAAAAATGTTTATTGTAAGTGATAATTTTACCCTTTCCTAACGCCAAAATTGAGAGAATTTTTAGTGCGATGGATTTAATAACAAATCAAATTCAAAATATAGGTACGCCTGATTTGATATGCTCAATTATACAAATTCTAGAAAGATTGAAATTTGAAAAGTCGGGCTGCTACACTTACAAAATACCTGACCATATAGCTAAACAAATAAAATATTCTTAAAAGTATCAAAATGATAACATAGATAAAGATATATATTTCACAAATATTTGGCTCAATTAACAAATTATTATAAAAAAATTTTAATTTTTATTTTTGTCGAATAACTTTTTATTATTATTATATTTCAAAGTAAATATTTGTTCAATTTGCTTATTTGTTACACTATGGAACATTTTTGGGATTATTGTCTGGAGGGTGAGAAATTCCAAGTCGGGGTGATGGTACTAGGTCAGTATAGTAAAACCCTCAAAGGGTTTGGCGTTCGTATGTGTCAGTTTTTTTATGACCTTTTAAATTTTTTTCCTTATCTTGATGTTTTTTCGCTTATCTGTAACATTTTGGCAAAAACGTAGTTTAACATAACTCGAGAACCACTTGTCCGATTTTGCTAAAACAAACTTAAAAAAATTTAGAATTACAATTTCTTTAATCCGTTTATATAACGTTTTTCTTTATAATCAACAGTTTTGCCGGTAAAAATAAATTTGTGGAGAAAAAAAAATACTTTTTTGCCTAAAAACAAAATTTTTTTTTAAATTCATAAAAAATCCAAAACGGAAAAAAGGATCAAGTGTTATTAATTTCGTGTAAAGTCACATAACCTGGAAACAAAATGCGACATAGATCATAGAAATCGATTAACGCGTTCTGCTTTTATTTACAATTAAGTGAAGGTATCCCATTTTGACAAGAATATTAATATTTGTTTTTATTCAAAAAAGTGTCATTTATCGCCTTTTTATAAATTTTCCCCAATAACTCTAGACTTCTAGCCATAAACTACTAAAAAAATTAAGTAAACATTTTTATAATTTTTTATTTTTATTTTATTTATTTATTTTTATTTATTTTAATAAATATTGCCTAGACTTTTTCGATGGTGGTTGTTCGGGACTAGTGGCATCGCATTCATCGCTATCATCAGTTTCTGAACCACACATAATGTCAATGTGTGACTCCACTCTTGGCCCTTCTGCATCTCCTGAAAATGGGGGATCATCACGTGCATGATATGTCGGAGCAGTCGTAGAAGATAAAATATCTGGGCTAGAAGCTTTTGGCACAGGAATGTGGTCCGAATGAGGCAATGGTGTTGCGGCACTTGCAACACCAACGTAATTATACGATTTTCTTATGCTTTTTGCGGCTCCTTTATTCGCACATGCATAGCAATTCAATGGATTGTGACCTTCGCCAGGATTAGTCCAAGTCATTGGGATACCGAATGGCATACTTTCACGTCTTCTATTTTTCCAATCCATTAGACGGTTGTAGCAGCTTTTACACACTATATTTGGTACCCAATTTTCGTTCACTATAACATTTTGGTTGAAGTACATCTCGTATGTTTGAACAAAATCAGTAATGAAATTTCCACTTTTTTTATGTGTTGAGACATATTGACCACAGCAGTAGCAAAAGCTATTTATATCTGGCTTGCACAGTTCCATATTCTGTTCTCTTTTGTTCACTTTTAAAAACTGGAGAAAAATCACTTTTACTGTTCGCGTTCGTCGGCACTTGTTGAATGACAAAAATCACAGAACCAGTGTGAGAAAGAGAAAATGTGTAATGACAATGCTTGTTTTATGTGAACATTACAGAACCAGTGTTGCCACATCAATATTTCTCTTTTAGTACAGTAGAAAAATATGAGAGAGTTCGGCTTGTGAGTGTCAATGTTTTCTCCAAATAATGTTGTGCATATCTGGAGCAAATTTTTGGAATTCATACATTTACCTAATTGTGAATAAATGAGAAACGCGTGCATCGATTTTCATGATCTATCCCTTTTTTTGATCATGAGTTATGTGACTTTACGCGAAAGTAATTAGTTTTGGCACTTTTTCCATTTTGGATTTTTTATGAATTTAAAAAAAATTTTAATTTTTAGGCAAAAAATACTTCTTTCCCTTCATACATTCATTTTTAACTTCGAAATCGGACAAGTGGTTCTCGAGTTATGTTAAACTACGTTTTTGCCAAAATGTTACAACTAAGCGAAAAAACATCAAGATAAGGAAAAAATTTAAAAGGTCATAAAAAAACTGACACATACGAACGCCAAACCCTTTGAGGGTTTTACTATACTGACCTAGTACCATCACCCTGACTTGGAATTTCTCACCCCCCAGATTGGCTGTTGTACTGTGTTATGAGAATACTACATACATATGATCTTGTAAATGACAATAAATTACATAATAATATACATTTTAATATAATAATAAGGGTTTTCACGATGCTGATTGTGCAAATTTGCATTTTGCAAATTTGCTGTGCATATTATAGTAGATCGTGAACGACTTTTTTAATTCTGTTGCATTTGAGCTATAAACGGACATTTACTAAAAATAATAGTCTGGGGGCACTAAAAACTGCTAATTTGTTGTAGTAAATCTGGCAGCATTGACATTTGTTGTCAAAAGTTGTATTTGTGGTTTTGAGCATATTAACAACATATTAAATTATGTGTAAAAAAATCATTAAATACAAATTACTATATAAAATTAAAAAATCATTGTATAAATACATAGTTTTTCAATTAAAAAATAAACAATATAGCGGGTGATGTTGTTTGCAACTAAACAAATATGCACAACCATTTTTGCTCAAGTTTTTTTAGTGCAAACGAATTAATATGAAGCAAATTGCAAATAAGTATATTTTGTTGTTGTGTTGTGAAAATGTATGCATTTATGCACACATTTGCATCGTTTGCACATTTTGCACTACCCATCGTGAAAACCCTTAATATTTATACATGCTATGTGCAAATTATTGAAATAAACCGTTTGTATATTTACATAGATATTTATAAAAAGCTTTTATTTAGAATTCTTTTTTTTCGTCTGTAGAACGTTTTAGCATTTTGTTTCTACCTATTTAGCATTCTTCCAGATAACTTTTCTGGCAACACTGCTTCTCAATATATATTTTTAATATAATCATATGAGCATCTTCAATGGTTTGAAAATTGCAATATCAATAAATCTTATCTATTCCACGTTTATATCGTTTTTAAACATCAAATTCTGAATACTGAACTTGATTTGGAAAGTTCTAAATTTGTTTTTAAAAAAACCTAAATTTGATTTGGAAGAGGCCTAAACTGAGGCTAAAAATCTATATCATTTGCGAAACCTTTCCTGGACGATTGGTCGTGGAGTGTTTTTAACACCCCAAGCAGCGTTGCCATAACATTTTTTTAAAAACTGTAATAGTATGTTTCCACCAACTTTAAATTACGTAGATTTAGGTATATTACTTCGAAGTGTTTCCACCGAGCTTGTGAGTGATTTGGTGTTCGAATTTTCGTGGTCAAACGATGCATTTACTTTATACGGTGTGCGCAGCAGCTGTAATTGAATTTTTTCCATATACAGTATGAAATTTAAAATTAATTAAACATTCTTTAATGTCATTTTTCCGAAATTATCATAATCACAATTGATGGATGACCCAGGGATGGAGTTTGTAATTTTAAAAGCAACGCAGGGTTGTATAGATACAGTTCGAAAAATAGTATTTTCGACATAATTTAAAATAAATCACCTAGTTTGATGTAATTTACTCGTATGCAAAATGTATGGTAAATCATGTATAAATCAACATGATTTGTTCAAATGACCATGATTTGTCGAAATCATGCCGGTGGAAACATACTATAAATTTAGAAGAAAAAAACTGATTTTCATTTGAAAAAACTGCACATAAAAAATCCTCGCTATTTTTTATTTTTGGGAGGTTAGCATAAAGTTAACCGACTATTTTAAATGAAATTTATTTGCTGGTGTTTAAGCATTGTCTATATGCAACATTTCATTGGTGCTTCACCAAATCGTCAGTAGACTTCAAACACAATTTTGACAGTTACAAACCCTTTATCTTATGCACAAACTTTTAAAAGCCATTTGAGAATTTACAAATAAATGATTTTCAAAAATAAGCATATCAGGTTTGGAACTTATACAAAACCCAGCAAATAACTTTTTATTCGATATGAATCTATTTTATTTTTCTACACCTTTGTACAATTAGAAATCCATTGGATAACAAGAAAAGTATTTATAAGGCAAAATGAAAAATAAATCTTAATGAATCTTAAAGGTTAACCGACTATTTAATAATTTTGATTAAAAAATCCGGAGAATCTAACCAGAAAATGGACTCGGGTCACGCTATAGTGTTGGATCACTATAACGAGATACAGCATATAGTCCCAAACGCTAAGGACCGTATGCAAAATAATGTCAAGTTACTACGTTTTACTATCTCGGAAGCCTCATCGGCAACAGTTAAGAAAATATGGCTCTCCAAATTTATAAATTTTTTAATTAATTGAAAATAAAGTGTTTGAGTTGCACTATGGGATATTTCGCATAAAATTACTAATATTATATGGGAAAATTGTTTTTTTGCTGCGATCTTAACTTCTCAGCCGGAATTTTAAAGCTATATTCGATAGCAACTTTCCGTATGTGGCGATAATGGCCTCCGCGACTAGTATAGTCAGGAGAGGAAAAATGCCGAAAAAAGTCAGATTTTCATATGACTTTTTGTTATTACTAAAACAAACTTACTTCGAATTGTATTTGGTCCAAGCCTCTAACTGTTTTTTATTAGTAATTATACCATCTTAAAACGTTGAAAATTTCATAGCGGTATCTCAAGTAGTTTTTAAGATATGGCGGGTCAAAGATTAAAAAAATTAACGAAAAACCTTATATAGTTAAAGTCACTTTATTCCTCACTTTAGCAACAGTTAACTTTTACAAGCGCGTACTTTACAGGCAAGTTGATATTAACAGAGCTAACGCCCGTAATTTCAACAAATAGATATCTAAGGCGTAAATTACCCATTAGATATCTTAATAATTTGAATTTACGAATTTACATTGGGCGAGTTCAGCAGAGACAGTTTGCTACTCAACTGTTGCTCAACAATCAGATGAATGCATTGATTACTGAGCTGTTAGTCAACATGACGAGTAAGCGCCCACAGTTTTTGGTAGCAATGAAAGAGTACGATACATTTTATAAAATTACGATACCCCAGCTCAGGTTGTTTTTTACATTTTAATTGGTATTTATTTCTCAAATAAATATAATGTTTTTGACAAATTTTTGATTAATTTTACACCCCGTCTTCACGAGACATAATTTTGTTCTAACATTTGTCAAACTTCATACATAAAAAAATCAGAAAAATTTCAGTACTATTTGTTCATATCGTCTTTGACTTTTGTCAAGACAAATCAATGGCTCGTGAAGACGCTATGTTATTTAAAAGGTCTAACTTTTTGCTTGTATAATAAAAAAAAAGTGAGCACATCGTTCAGAAAACCAATGAATCTGGCAACGCTATGCCTGAGTAAACGTGTTTTAAACTGCACCCGGTTTATCTCATAACTTTTTTTATTTCTGAGCTGTTGCTTTTATTTAAAAATTGCTGCATATAGTACCTCAAGATTGCCGTTTGCCTACTGGATCATTGTCGCCATTGGTATCCCCATCTGAAGTATTTTCTCATCATCATTTCCTTTGGTTTATACCGTGTTATTGTTGCTGTCGTACATAACCTTAAATTCTTGCCATTTTAATTTGGATTGTCTGTGGTGTAATTAGTGAATTTCTGGTTGTTGCTGCTGTTGTTCATCTAAGCCTTTGTTCGCCATCTTATACATTGTCCGCTAGCTTGTGTTGCCGCCCGCCAAGAAGAATTGCAAGTGTGGGACTTGTATACAGAATTTGAATGGGGCTCGCTGCATTCAATGTGGTTTGTGCTCTAGCTGGTTACACAGCTCCTGTGCTGGTTTTTCCGACGTGACATAGATAAGATTGATGAGGTCCCAGGAACCTCATTTATTTCCCCGACTTTTAAGAGTAGCTTGATGCCTGGTGGGATGAAGGGGGATATTTCCCGCTTGAGTAAGAAAATTGATGAGATGGGGGCCAAGTTGGATGAAAAGCTTGATGCAGTGGTATTGGATGTTCGTAAGGAACTGTCATCTGCTATATCTGATCTCAGATCTGAAATTGTGGGCTGTCGTACGCTGGTACAACAATTGAGTCTGCCTTGGATGCCAGGATATGTTCACTCGAAGAGGAGAATAACTCACTATACAAAATGCTATATAGTTGCGATATTGTTGTTGGTGGTCTGCCCGGTTGTCTGAGCGATGTGATGGATTGTATTATTAAGTTGACCTCGTTTTATGGCATTCTGGTTGACCCGCATGATATTAATTAAGCTTTCCACATTAACAATAGAAAAGCTATTTTGGTCCGCTTTAACAATTTCTACACCCGTCAGAGGATTATGGATGAGTATTTTAAGAGAATTAAAACTTATCCCTTGATGGCGTCTGATTTCATCATTGATAATAAGATTCCGAGCAACCTCCTTGCTCTGCGTGTGTTTCTTAATCATCATTTTACTCCAGCCGCTAGTAAATTAAATACCCTTTGTCTACAACCGCGTCGACGTAAGATTATTGCCAAATATAGACTGCTGAATCGTCAAAACCTGTAGCTATTCTTACGCTGCTAAGTGGTAAAACTGTTGAGTGTAATGCTGGAGGCTGTGCGGACCTGCTTCAGGGTGTTTCCTGTGAATCAGCTTAGGTGAATTGAACTTGGTGATTTTTTGTTTTTTACTTTTTTTGTCATGTTAGTCTTTTTATTTTTATGCATGCATATGGCATGCATCTACTTACATATTATATGGATGGGTGGGAGTGGATGTATGTTTGTATATGTTTTTGTATGTGGGTATATGTGTGCATATATGGCTATATATCGGCATCTGTGTGCTGATATGAATGAAGTATGTGTGGGCGTATATCTAGATGTAGATATGCTTGTCTTTTAGTATGTATTTTTGATTTATCTTATTACTGATAGGATCTAGTGTGATGTTCTATTCTGGATTGATTTGTGTTTCTGTGTTTTACCTACTGTACGCCACACTAGGTCCTTCGGTAATTTATTTTTTGAACTCTTTTTTTCTTAATTATATGATTATTGTATTATGTAGCATATTTTATTTTGGCTTAAAGTGCCCTAACTTCTCTTATTTTCTGATCTCATATTATTTTTGGTTTATTTTTTTCTTTTTGTATTATGACAACCGGCTGTTGTAATGGATTATTTTTGATTAAACTTTATTAAATGTATATTATCTCTGAATTCTTAGTCGTGTTTTGTTTCCATTACTGCTTTTTGCTCCCTCCCCCATTTATTAACCTGTTTTCTCGCTCTTTTGATGTCTTCTAGTGAGGATATGGGTCCTGTTGTGAGTGGTAATTCTTATCTTAGCAATGCTTTGCGTGGTGGCCAGGATCGCCTTCGTGTGGGTCACATGAACTGTCGTTCTCTCAGGCCGTCTGCGACTTCTACTAAATTTGATGAAATTCGCTCTCTCCTTGAGGATTCTACGTTTGACTTGTTTGCTGTTTCTGAAACTTGGCTTGATTCTAATGTCTCTGATCAAACTATTAGTATTCCAGGTTATGAATTTTGTCGTCTGGATCGTCCGTCTAGAGGGGGTGGGGTTGGTATTTTTGTGGCTAAGGGAATTCGATTTAGGGCTGTTTCTAGAATCTGTCAAGTTGGTTCCTGTGAATCTCTTTTTATTGTTCTTGAGTGTGGTGGCGTTAGGGTATTATTTGGTGTGGTATACCTGCCTTATGGGAATCTCCTTATGTTTGATGAACTTCATGACTGCCTACTCTCTGAATATAGTAACATCATCGTAGTTGGTGATTTTAATTGTAACCATTTTAATGAAGGTAGATCGAGTCAGTTTAGGTCTCTATGTCTTAGGTTAAACCTATCTGTTGTGCATAATTCTAAACCTACGCATTATGATGTGACTAATGATACCACTTCTCTTTTAGACTACTTTCTGATCAGTGATATTAACTTATTAAACTTCTCGGGGCAGGTGCAGTGTCCTTCGTTGACTGATCATGCCCTTATATTTGCGTGCTTTCGTCTGTAGGTTCCTGCTGCATCGGATTACTTCGAACATCGTGACTATCGTAATATTGATTGGGCGGAAGTATGCTGCCTTTTTATCTCTGTTAGCTTGTCTTTTTTCGTTTGTACCGATTGTAAGGAGAACTATACCTACTGATGGTGATCCTTGGATGCGTTCACTGGATATTTTTCAGGCTATGTCTCTACGTGATTTAGCATTCTCTACGTTTAAGTGGAACCGTTCACCTGAAAATTGGAGACTGTACTGTATTTATAGGAATAGGGTTAAGAATGTCATTCGTTGTAAGAGAAGGGAGTACTTTTGTAGGCTATTTACTGGTCTGGGTTCTGCCGGTTTGTGGAGAGTACTTCGGAATTCTGGTTGCGCTGGTGATGCTAGTGCTTCGTCTTGGGGTGCGGACACTGACGCCATGAATAGGACCTTTGTTGGGGACTTTAATCCGGATGAGAGTGATGATTTTGTTGGATTTATGAGTGCTGCTGATTCCTTTTCTTTTCGTTGTGTAATGGAGGTGGAGGTTCTTGATTCCCTGCTCAAAGTTAAATCGGGTGCTATTGGTGTTGACCACATTCCTATTAAGTTTGTTAAACTTGTCTTTCCCTATGTCTCTCAGTTGGTTACTCACGTAATTAACTGCATTCTTACTACTTCTCTTTTTCCTGCATCATGGATGACTGCTAGGGTTGTGCCTATTCCCAAATGCAAGGTGGTGAGTAGTCCCGATCATTTGAGGCCTATTTCTGTTCTCCCGTGTCTATCTAAAATAGTCGAGCAGCTTATGAAGGATCAGGTGTTGCAATCTGTTTGCGCGAGTTTATATGACTCACAATTTGCGTTTCGGAAGGGGCATAATACTACTTCGCTCTTGCTTGCTCTTACTGACTCCATTAGGGAAGACTTGAATGTTGGGAAACTCAATGCTCTGATTTCACTTGATTTTTCTAAGGCCTTTAATAGCATTAGTCATCAGACCCTTATCAATAAACTCAGATATCAGTTTAATTTCTCTTCTACTGCGTGTAAGCTGGTGTTTTCTTACCTTAATGGGAGATCTCAGTTTGTGGACTATAATGGCAGTAGTTCCGAGTTACTCAGTCTTGGTGCGGGTGTTCCACAGGGTTCGGTTCTGGGTCCTCTGTTATTCATCATGTGTGTTAATGATTTGGCGGAGTTTACTAATTCTGCAACCTGTAAAACCTTTCTTTTTGCGGATGATGTCTTCCTTTCATTTACGGGTGATCGCGCGGCTCCTGATCTCCTCTCAAGAGATGTTAATACCACCCTTGCTGCTGTGCTACGGTTGTCTACTAAAAATCGTCTTACCTTAAATCCCTCTAAATTTAAGGCGCTTTTGTTTGGTACTGCCGATGGACTTTCCTCTGGATTGAATTTTTACCTTGGACCTAGTGCTGTTGAAATAGTTCACAGTCATAAATGTCTGGGTCTAATGGTAGATGATAGGTTGTCGTTTGAAGGTCCTATTAACACCATTTCAGGTAGAATATGGGGATCGCTTTGGAGGATTTTTTCTACTAGGCTATTCTTGCCTTTAGGTACTAGAAAGCGTTTAGCTCATGCCTTGCTTATGCCTCAAATTATTTATGGTCTTAAAGTTGTTTCTGGTTCGCCTGTGATGATTCTCAGTAGATTGCGCCGTATTGTTAATGTTATTGTTAGGTTTGTTTATAACATTCATCGTTGGGATCATGTCTCTTCTTATGTTCATGACTTCCTGGGTTGCTCATTTGACTGCTTTATCAAATTCCGCAATATTGCATTATTTCATAACATTATCCGTATAAGTATTCCCTCTACTCTGAGGAATAGGTTTGTATTCCTTAGGTCCTTCAGGAATCCACAAATCTTTATTCCTGGGATATTTAGATTAATTTTTGAATGGGCTTTTGTTGTAAGGATTGCTCGCTGGTGGAATTGTCTACCATATGAGCTTCGTGTTTTTTCTCATTCGAATAATGTTTTTAACCGTATGTTACTGGTTTTTCTCTGTTCTGTGTAGTTATTTTACTTGACGTTGCTTACTGGGATTTGAGTTGCCACTGCTATTGGACGTAGTTATCTCTTTTTCTTCTCTTGCGGCTGCGGAGCTGCTGTGGTTTTATGGGCTTCTGCGACTTTTAATTTATTGATTTTGGTTGTATTATTTTTAATATAAAGTTAAATTATTACCTGATTTGAGTGTAACTTGTATGAATTAGACTTTTTGCTTGTTTTATTTTTTTTTTCTATTTTTCTTTATTTACATTTATAAATTATAAACAAATGAACTCTTATCTATACATAACTTAATTGTACTTAATACCTAAGATATCTCAGGATTGTTACTTTGTAGTACCTGATATATTGGCCTTATAGGCTTGGTACTGCTGTTTATTAAATAAATAAATAAATAAAATAAAAACACAATACCCTTCTTTGCGTCGCGCAGTCGGGTAAAAAGCTGCTACAACTCAACTGTTTGGTAGCTGGTTTTTCTGCTGAACGCGCCCATTAATTCAAATATAGAACCAAAAAGCCGAAATAGTAATATTTGAGACTGCTCAAAATAAAAATTACGTAAAAATAATTAAATAAAATAACTCTATACAAGTTTCTTCTTGTTTTAATTAAACGGTAAGAGCAGAAAAGCAAACAATTTAGTGAGCCAACGGTTACGGCGGCGTGGCTTGCTAAAACATCGGCGGCGATATCACTGACACCGTGTTTTGTCAGTTCCTCGAGTGTGGCAATACTAAAAATGTGGCACTACCAAAGCGAATTATTATCAAGTGGCCTTATCATCAAAACAACACACATAAAAGTAGTTATAGGACTATTTTATATGTGCTTTGACAGTCCGGGTTAAAGTTTTTCTCTTTTCTTATATAGAGTGACTGATGATCATCTGTGATGATAAGGCTACCTGGTACTGAAATACGCTTGGGCATTACTAATAATTATTGTGCATTCTTTTTCATTAGGTATTTTATTGGTTTTGTTGTGGTCTTGTTTTTCTTAAGAATAGAGTAAGAAGAAGGAATGTTCAATAATTTTTTCTTGTTGGGTTAGTCGCTTTTTCTGCATAAATATATCTCTGCAAATCTCAATAAAATTAAAAAAAATGTTTGATCCATAAAAAAAACTTTTAAATTTTGATAAATAAAATGCTGCTAAAGTTGTTTATATTCGGTTTAATACTTTTCGTATTAATTTATTGGTGAGTTAATGTTACAAGAAAATTGGGTGTAGTTGTTTTTTCTTTTATTCATTTGTGGTTTTGCCAATAATGATTAATATATCAGACACTGTCTAATAATTATTATTCCTTTATTAAAATCTATTATTAATTTTAGGGTTCTGCCTAAAGCAATTAGCTGGTTTTTGGTTAAGAAATTTAAAGTCAAAGTGCGCATTGGACGTATAAGTTTACCGTATTTGGCCCTCAAGAATGTGAATGTCAGTAAAAGTGGATTTTCGGTGGTAAGTTGAGAGAATACACTTTCAATGCCTAATTTAAAAGTTCGGAACAAATGTACTTTACCGACATTCCTCCGATTTTAATAAAAATTCCCTATCTGATAGAAAATATAATTCTAAGAAAAAAATGTTAAGTGCAAAAAAACCATATTTTCGGAGTTACGGATTCTCAAAGTTTTACAAATCATAGGCATTTTCTAGATAAATTGTTATTGATTTTCTCCTCTAGGTATGTCGAATACCGGCTTCGCTGAAGAATGATTATCTGCGTAGCCAGCCTTCGGCCGGGCTTACTGATTTTCTCTAGGTATGTCAATTAGAAGCTTCGCTGAAGAATGACTCTGCATTGCCGGCCTTCGGCCGACTTATTGATTATCTCCTCTAAGTATGTCGAAAAGCGGCTTCGCCGAAGAATAATTTTCTGCATTTTTTTATAATAAATTTTATTTTTTCAATAATAAAAATAGTTGAATTATTTGTTTTTATGCTTACTAGCATACAATAATGTTGGCAATCGTTCATATGATACCCACATTGTTACACTGTATCAAAAATTTATGTAGAAAACACCTATGATCTGTAAAACTTTGGGGGCCCGTAACTCCAAAAATATGCGTTTCCGGGGATTTTCGTACCTAACATTTCGTACCTATCACATAGGAATTTTTTTTTTAAAATCGGAGGAATGTCGGTAAATTAAATTTAAGGCAAAAGTTCTTTTAGGAAATATTTCGTTCTAATTTTATTATAAGTATGTACATTAGGGTCGTTTTTGCAAATATCAAATTCTTCGTCGGATATCCATGAAAAAATATAAAGAAGTGATATATTATTTTTTCGCGATCGTTAAAAATGTTCCCACATTTTAGTTTTCTTTTCAGTAAAAAAAAATTATTTCAAAGTATTTTGTATTTTCTTATATTTATTTATTTATTTGATATATATAAACAGAGTTGTGGAAAATACGTATTTCAAATAATTAAATTCAAAATAATGAAAACGTTTTCTATTTCAAAATAAAAATACAAAATTGTTATTGGCAAAAGTATTTAAAATAAAAAATAAAAATACGTACATATTTCTAAATTTATATTTTAAAATACTTTATTGAAATAAAAAAATTATTTTATTGACTTTAATACGAGTATTTGTTCAAATAAATCGTCATTCATGTTCCGTCTTTGTAGTCTCATAATGGTTCCACAAAAAAAATAGTCGTTCAACAGGTGCAGAGCTTGATAAGCAAGTATTATATTTAAAAAAAATGTTTATATTTGGATATTTATTCAAGGACTCTCCGGTATTTTCCTCATCCCTTATGTATTGTAGTGTTTCTGGGTCTGTTGTGTAATCGCTTTCTATTGATGTATCAAAATCCTCAATGAACACGTATAATATTCAATACTTTCTTTCCCTGTAGTAGAATGCTGAGAAATTTTCTCATCCTCTTGACGTTTCATCTTTCTCACTTCTGAAACAAACAGTTCCTTGATGTGTTCTCTGTTAACTTTTGGTATCCACTTCATTTTGAAAAACGGATAAAATACGGAAGCAATTATGGCATCAGTTCCTTCAAGCTCCTCTAAGTCATACAATTTGTTAAAACGCCTATAAAGACTTTATTTAATTATTTGCAATAAAACACCACAGTGTTGAGAGCTTTCCATAACAAATTGTTTAGGACTTTTTGCATTCTCATTACTTCAGGTATAAGACATCCGTAGTAGGTATCTTTATCACCTTCTAAGCTTCGTATACCATCAGGAATAGGCCTTGAGCAGTTATACAGTAAGAAATTGTATTTCAATTTTTTTAAATCCCTACAAGAACAGTGACAGTCATTTGATCGATCATATGACTGGTATTGCTGATGGAAATATCTATCATCAGGTTGAACAAAGTTTCTATAATTTTCTTAAAACAATTTGAAAAAACTGATGGAAACTTTTGTGTACGTGTGATTTTGCGTCTTTGTCGAACTTATGAATTATATCGACTATAGAACATATAGCTGAACTGCTCACTCCACTGCTTTTTACTTATCATTAATGATATAAATTGTAGTCACAGCTGACTAATCAGTCCTGATGAATATATCGGTCAAAGCTGATTAGTCTGTCTTGATGAATATATCGGTCAAAGCTGATTAGTCAGGCTTGATGAAAATATCCATCACAGCTGACTAATCAGTCCTGATGAATATATTGGTCAAAGCTGATTAGCTGATTATTATTTATTTTCTTTTGGACAATTCAAATTAGATTATGACGTTATAATTTCAATTTTATTAAAAATTATGCAAAACATTTAATTACATTTTTGAAAAAAAGGAATGAATTTGAAAGCGCAATTAAATTTGGGCCGGACTACGCTTGTGTTTTTCGGCTAACTGAAGAATCTTATAATCTGTTAGCAAGGTCCTCTACTCTTTTGCCATAGTACAGGGTCTATTCTTCTCCACTAATTCTTCCAATTTCTCCACTAATTCTTCCATGGTCAGGTATCAATGTAGTCATCATCAGAATATAATAATTTACTTGCTATGTTGAAATCCAATAAAAAAAATATTAAATGTTTTATTTAAAATATGATTTTTTATTTTTTTAATAATGAACACTTTTATTTTTAACGTCACACCCCGTCTTCACGAGACATTTCATATTTCTTAATATAAGAAATAACGTCGGCAGAATGACGTCACAAAAAATGCATGTGTTCAAACTTATTTTAATGCTAGAGTTAATGTCGACGTCGTTGACGGCGTCAAATGTCAAAAAAAAGTTGAATCGTATGAAATTGTATGAGAGCAGTTAATCTCAACGCCGTAAGAAATTTGGCGCCGAAAAAGTTCAATCTGTTTCAAATTTTTCGGCGTCGTTGCGGTGTTGCTCAGACAAAAACATATGATGAAACGTCAAAAAGAGGAAATAAAACAAATTTAATTTTCCGTTGGTTACAGTTTTTTAAAACTTTTGTCTAATTTTTACGTTTTTTAAATAAAATGAGTTCGAATCTCACATTAAATGAGCAGCTTATAAATGCTGTTCGTGAAAATGAAGTACTTTATAACAAATTCTCCAAGAGCTATAAGAATATAGCTCTTAAAGGGGAGGTTTGGAAAAAATAGGGACAGCTTTGGGGATATCAGGTAAAAACATTAATAAACCACATATTTCAATTATTTATGTTTAATTTGTTTATTGTTTTTAAGAACATGAATGTACCACTAGGTGGAAAAGCCTGAGGGATAAATATATGCGGGAGAAAAAGTCAAAAGAGAAGAGAGTCGACGGCGTTAACATTAACAGCAAAATTAAATTTTACGCCGAACATCCGAATTTCGGCGTTAAGACGCCGTTAACGACATTAACTCTAGCATATAAGGGTGGCGTAAACGTAGATGTTTGGACACAAATTTTATATATTCGTGTAGTAAATTTGCACGGCATTTTGTAGTTTTTTTTTATAGATTTCTCTTTATTATTTTCTGTTTTTAAAGATTTTATGAATATGAATATAAGTAATGTACAAAAAATAAAAAAACATCTAAAACATTTATTTATTAACTTTATTTATTCTTTTTTTCATAAAATCAAACAAATTACAAAAAAACACACATAAATATTAAATTTGACAGCTTGTGCTCTAACATATTTCCTCGGGCTTGTGTTTTAACATTGATTTCCAAACATGTGTTAGGACACAAACACATTCGGTCCACACGTTAATTTCTTGTGTTAGGACAGAATTTTGACAATTGCTAACACACAAATTTCCAAACTTATGTCTCGTGAAGACGGGGTGTCAGGAAATAATACATTAGCTGTCTTTCTCATATTTCAACATATGCATTATTTAAATATTAAGTTTTAACGTAAACAAATGTCTAAATGTCGTCAACGATGATAGATATCTCCATCAACAATGGCAGTCATATGTACAAATGTATTAGTAAAAAAAACTGTGTGTGTATTAGTTTCGGTCATACATTTCTTGTAGGGAAGCGACCAATTTGAGTTTCCTAAAAGTATCAGTTAGGGTATCTTTGACAGCAAGTATATCTTGAATACAATTATATATTAAATTCCATCAAGTTGGGCATGGAGATGTAGGAGATTTTCCGGTTGACTCTAAATAGATTTCACAAGCTTTAGGGGACCTTGAACACAAATTCTACACTGCATGACATTTTGTCATAGCTCCATCATAAATTTTTTTGTATGCACTACTTTGAGATCTAGCCTTATCCATATCTCTCCGCGCTATTAAATGTAATGTGTGTGTGGTACACCTTTGATTTTTAGGCAGTTGCAACTCTTCGAAATCTTTAGATCTCTTCGGTAATTGTCTTAGGGTTAAAACATAATCATCATCATTGTCTTGTTCAACTTCAATATTCAGAATCAGTTTCACTTTTTATTGTGTCTGAATCTTTTCCATATATTTTAAAAGTTTTTACCATATTTGTTCCATTATCGGTAGTAGTCTCTACGATTTTTGTTGGATTTAAATCAAACTCAGAATGAATCCTCACTATTAATCTCTCTAAAGAAATTCTTCTAAAGAAATTCTTCAATATTAATGGCATCTTGTTTTCGTCCCTGATAATAAAATATATTTTTTATTTCAGTTTTGTATACAAATTTTAATATGTAAAATCGAACAACCATCATTTTATCGATTATCCGAAGTGCACTTAATATAGCATGTATACTTACATCATATACGTTATATGTATTTTATTACAGCAAATTAAAAAATAATAATAATAAATTTACGTAAAAATTTAAAAAATCAAGACAGTCAAATCGGTACAATTTTGCTTTAAATAAAAATCATAAAGAAGTATTTTTTATCTTTCAAATACAAAATATTTATTTTAACATGTTTCAAATAAAATACAAAATACATTTTGAAGAAAATATTTTAAAACTAAAATACAGTCGTAAAGCAGCTTTTAACATCACGCGTCGTTGGCAATTACTTCGTAAATGCAAGCAGGCCACTGTTCGTTTATTGGTCTTCGAGAGTTTTACGTCTCACCCCCCGCATGTGATTAGCAGTTTGGTGGCAGTTAACGGTGCCGAGTTGCTGTTTCGTGTCGTTGGTTGCTAACCGCATGCAAAAACTTATTTTGATAACCTAACCTAGCTTTCTAAGAAAGCGTACTTTGAAATCGTGGTGGAAAACCAAACAAAACTCATTTGAACAAAACAGGAGAGGATTTTGAGGATTCCGGCTTTCTGTACATCGGTGTAGATCGACGCGAGATTCTTGGAGAAGGCTCCTTACGCGAAAGCCGTAACTAGTCATGGCGATATGGGAATTTCCGGGCCAAATAAATCGCTACAAATAGTAGCGTAACCTAAAAGATATCAAATCAAATCAAAACTAAAATAAAAATACATATTTTGAACTTTGTATTTCCATTTTAAATAAATGTATTTCAAATAATTCACATCTCTGTATATAAATATGATAATACCGATGAAAAGGGACCTCATCTTCCGAAGGCAGAAATAAAATTCTGAAAAGAATGCAGTTTTTACCGTTAATCTCCAAAAATTTACCGAGATATGAATTCTTGAATGTTATAAAACTTGATACAATGATATATTATTGCATCATGGTTAAAGGGGCTATTCAGATATTATGTAACGCTATTTTGGAGTTTAGAGCTTCAAATATCATATCTGAAATTAATTTAATATATATAATTTAAAATACATTAATGGGAACATTATTTATTTTTGGAAAACGAGAAATTTACTCGGGTTCGGTTTACAGAACAGGGTCGATAAGCTCTCCCTACAAAGGTAACCTCATAGATGAAATTTTCAAGTTCTACTGTAAAAGCTCGTCGAGATATTAAGGTGTAAAAAGTTCATATTGTAATACCTATTCACTGACTCACTTAGTCACTCACTGACTGGCTCATCAATATTATTGGGCACTTCCACTATAGCTACAATGCTGAAATTTGGTATACAGGTAGGTGAGCAATTATATAGAAAAAGAAGAAAACGGACACTATTTATCAGGAGGGGGCTAGGGTTCCCATTCTTTGTATGGTGCACTTCCAGTATACCTAAAAACTTAAATTTGGTACACAATTAGGTCCTGACAAGCAATTAACGAAAAAATCTGAAAACGGGCACTTTCTATCTGGGTGGACTGGGTCACTTTTGTATGCTGCACTTCCACTATAGCTAGAAAGCTATCTGGTACAGAGATAGACCCTGATGAGCAACTAACGAAGAACATTTGAAAACGGACACTTAATTTGGGGGGCTAGGGTACCCCTTCTTTGCATGGGGCACTTCCAGTATAGCTAGAATGCTGAAATTTGGTACCTACCTGCGAATGTGAAAATAATAATAAATAATAAATGTGAAGATAATACAGCACATTTTACGGCCGAAATTTTTGGATAGGAACTTGGCCTTATTTTCACATTTATGTTTTTGTGCGGATCCTTTTTATCGCTTTCTCGTTAAACATGTCTTTCGTTATGTGCAGGAATACGATTTACTGAAGTTTTATAAAGAATACACATACATACAAATATGGATATTATCTTTTTCACTTCTCAAGTTTAGAACTTGTATCAAATAAGTAACGGTAGTCCCAGGGGACCAACAAGGCCGTAAGTTATATATTTTTTATTTCATCCACGAACATGAGTATATATAAACAATTCGATGTGAATACGTGTGCATGAGTACAATATTTGCGAGATTAAAATATTTTGTTATGCAATTGGGAATTTTTTAAAACAATTGAAAAATATTGTAGCTAAAATGTGCATATTGGATACAAGTCTTCGAAAAAGGCAGTTATGATTGTAATGAAAAAAAGGATTTTCATAATTTTACTTCTTTGTGAGTATCTATTTCGTGAGCCCCTGGGCTCTTCATATATTTTAGATGATAGAAAGCACAGTAACATATTTAGTACTTTCGCGTCTTAAATTTGAACATTTACAAAATAGAAGGATAAAATAGCATTAGTCATAAAATTAGCGAAAAATACAATAAAATCTAAGACTCCGAAAAATTCTTAAGTCGAAAATTATGAAAATTCTGGAAAAATTGCTAAATCGGTAAAAGCTTCATAAGTGATTAAATGTTGAAAGTGTAAAATGCCTAAACTGTAAAAGTTGCAAAACAGGAACAAAAGACAAACAACAAAATATCCTAAACTCCTGAAACACCTTAAACAAACTTCAAATTCGCCAAAAACATTAAAATAATTTTTCAGAACACATTAAAAAAATATTTAATTTATTACTTGTTAAATTGCCTTAATTTAAACTTGGTCTAGCTAATAAAAGTAATAAATAAAACTAAATTTTAGGACCTCATTTTTCAAACAAAATGGTTAAAACCTGCGAAGTTTGTATAAAAATAGCAGACAAATATTTATTATATAATACCGGGCTTACATTATGAAACATTTCATGAAATTTGTGGCATGAAACTTTATTTACTAATAAAATGGACTGGGAATCAACTTGGTGTGAAAAAGTAATAGGAAATAAAAATTTAGACGGCTTTTGTAACATTTCTTTAACCCATTTGCTTTTCCGCGGCTCCAATAAGCAAATAAAAAAAGTTTCATGAAGAAAATTTCATGAAATATTTTATAGTGTAAGTTTGGTATAAGTCTCTTACCCCTCTTAAACTAAAAATTAACATTTTCAATTAATATAAATTTTCTTAATTTTAGCAAATCGAAGAAATTTGTTTACGCAGCAGTTTTTTCAATACTGAAGTTACAAAACTATTATCGATTTATATTCGGGATATACAAATTAATAAGGACATCAAGTCCAAAAGCGATGACATACCTAAGGAAGATCAGAAAGAATATTCACGTATATCGAGTGAAGCACGCGTGAAAAATGTACCGGATTTTAGACAGACTAAAGTGCCACCGAGTATTTTGACGTTTGCCCAGTTCATGGCAGTGCATATCAACAATATATCAGTTTTAGTAATGTATAATGATTTTGATCCTGGCTGGTACATACATGCTCTAGCCAAAGAACTACATTTAGATGGTAGTATTGTGCATAATGCTAAAACGTTGTTGGTTAATGCAGCACTAAATGAAGCTCAGGTTTGAATCCATTTTGTAAAAAATTTACTTACATTGTCTGATTTCTCTAAGATAAATACCCACTTTTTATATAAAAAACAATAACATTTTATTAAATCTAATATTATTTCGCTACCAACCATTTGCAACTTCTTCATATCGCTGAAGAAACCCAGTTTTAGTAGCAAAATATTGGATTTAATAAACTGTTTTTTGAAATGAGCTAATAAGGCCTAAAGATTCATAATGCAAATAAAACAAATTATTTTATTTCATTTTTCCCGACGTTTCGTCAATTATTTGTTGACTTTATCAAGGGATGGGAAATCTATTTATTTGTTAAAAACATTTTATTAATATTGTTATCATTGCACGGTTTTTCAATATAAAACTTACACTATTATTTTAATTTTCATTAGTTATTGTTAAAACCCCAATTTAGGTGGATTTTGTTCAATAAATATTTCAAACTAAACATTTTTTTTACAAAAAAAGTAAATAAACAAAGAACACAACTTAAAAAACTATATCACAGGTTTACTTTATTGCCACTTTGTAACTTGTGCTGATGTTGTCCGTATCTTCTTTTAAATTCATCGTCTTTTCCCTCTTTTGTTGAATTCGCAAACTTTCTATAGTGTACCTTTTCTTTTCAATGTTTTCTTTATCTAAGATCTTGACTTCTTCAAAATCAGCTGTATGGCCAGTGTCCAGTATGTGTTGCGATAGTGCTGTTGAATGTTTGTTTTTCTCAATATCACTCTTGTGCTCTTTTATTCTCGTTTCTAAACTGCGTTTTGTTGTACCAATATATAGCATATCACAGTTGTTGTTTTGATTACCTTTACATTTTATTTCGTAAACTACATTACTTTGTTGTTGTTTATTTATTGGCGCTTTTACTTTAGAAAATATTCTATTTAGTGTTGTATTAGGCTTGTATGCGAAATTAATGTTTCTGTTTTTTATTGTGTTTCTGATGTTTGTGTTATCTGTCAAGCCAGGGATGTAACGTACACTATAATATTTCTTTTCTTCATTATTAATAGTGGTTTCATTTGTGGTATTGATATTTAGTTTTTTACTTGTTTCTTCAATCATTTTGAGGATTAATTTTGAAGGGAAACTATTTTCCATTAAAGTTTTTTTGATGTATCTAATATTGTTTATGTGAAATTGTGTATCACTGAGATGGAGAGTTCTGTAGATGAAATTTTTCGCGGTATTAATTATCTGATTTTTGGGCTGATTTGAATTAAAATTCATGATTCTGCCCGATGCTGTATCTTTTTTATGCCAGTTCAGTACTAATTTGTTACTTCTCCTGTATATTCTGGTATCTAGGTACGTAATTGAAGAATCTTTTTCTATTTCCATAGTGAATTGTATTTTCGTGTGGAAGTTATTAAAGAATTTCAAAATTTTATCTTTTTCGTCGGTTTTTACTATGGCTAATATGTCATCTACATACTTCGTTATGTATTTCAGTTTAATGTTTTCATTTTGTAGCTTCTTTAGAGTTTCGTCTAATACATTGTCCAGCACTATATACAACACTAAATAGAATATTTTCTAAAGTAAAAGCGCCAATAAATAAACAACAACAAAGTAATGTAGTTTACGAAATAAAATGTAAAGGTAATCAAAACAACAACTGTGATATGCTATATATTGGTACAACAAAACGCAGTTTAGAAACGAGAATAAAAGAGCACAAGAGTGATATTGAGAAAAACAAACATTCAACAGCACTATCGCAACACATACTGGACACTGGCCATACAGCTGATTTTGAAGAAGTCAAGATCTTAGATAAAGAAAACATTGAAAAGAAAAGGTACACTATAGAAAGTTTGCGAATTCAACAAAAGAGGGAAAAGACGATGAATTTAAAAGAAGATACGGACAACATCAGCACAAGTTACAAAGTGGCAATAAAGTAAACCTGTGATATAGTTTTTTAAGTTGTGTTCTTTGTTTATTTACTTTTTTTGTAAAAAAAATGTTTAGTTTGAAATATTTATTGAACAAAATCCACCTAAATTGGGGTTTTAACAATAACTAATGAAAATTAAAATAATAGTGTAAGTTTTATATTGAAAAACCGTGCAATGATAACAATATTAATAAAATGTTTTTAACAAATAAATAGATTTCCCATCCCTTGATAAAGTCAACAAATAATTGACGAAACGTCGGGAAAAATGAAATAAAATAATTTGTTTTATTTGCATTATGAATCTTTAGGCCTTATTAGCTCATTTCAAAATACACAAAATACAAATTTACATTGGCCATACAACAAAAATAATTAAACTGTTTTTGTTTTTTATATAAAAACTTTATATTTAGCTTGAAGAAATCAGATAACATAAAATAAAAAGATCGAAGAAATTAGAAGAACATTTGCAAAATTTACTCACTTTACCTTTTTGAATTTATTTCTAAGGCCAAAATGCTAAGGCATTGTCCAACAAGACGCCAATCTTTGGAAAACTTAAATAAAATTCGACCTTGTTTGGGAGAAATCAGCTTTGATATTGCCCTAGATGCAACATTAATTGCACAGGGTCCTTTATCAGTGGATGTAAGTGATTTTTATAATATTTTTTTTTGGCATTTTAAAAAGATTAATATTTTATTTTCAGAAATTATCATTGGCCATGAATAATGCCAAATCTACTATACATGGTGGCCTTTATGACTTTCTAAGAGAAGCTAAAAAACGTACATTTCCTCAGGACTCTGTTAAAGAAGATACTTACAAATTTACTTTATTATCAGCATCGTCATCATCTAGAACATCTTCTTCGTCATACAAACGGTCCGCACGTCAAAAATACGATAACGAATCATATCAAAAAATTGCTCCTATAATACCAAAGAAATTTAGTTTTATCATACAAGCAGCTACTTTCTCAGCTGTCAAAGAAAATTCGCAAAATGATTTTAGTGCGAAAATGCAACTATTTAAGGTAAGTTTGGTTTTTATATACACATTTTTTCAATATATCTGTATTACTTTTAAGGTTTTATTGACTTTTTTTAGATAGTTGGTGAATTTGATTCAAAATCTCTTAATGAAAATGCCCAGTTGCCTAAAGTGTCTACAACACTAACATTGGAACACTTGGATATTGACACCAAATACGAAAAATTATTATTTATTGAACAATTTACTATAGATTCAAAGGTAAGTTTTTATTTATTAAATATTAAACTTCTTTTTGTGCTCGTTATGCTGTTGATAATAAAGTAATTCCATTTATCCGGGTGAGACCATTTTACAGACATTTTTTTGCTATAAATCAAGAATATAAAATTTGTTACTTAAAAACAAGCTGCGACTCGCATGAACGTTGAGCGTAAAGTAGTTGAATAGCCATTGGGTAGACACTGAAAGAACGAGATTTCTGCTCAGAATGGTCGCCAGAAAGCTGCGACGGGCGTGATCTTACAAATCTTGGTTTTAAAGAATTATGACTTTTAGGATAAACTCTGTGAAATTTTTAGTATAAAGAACACAATAATTTTGACAGAGCTAATTGATCAATGTGTTTTTGATTGTATTATGTATTTACACATTGAATATTTTGCTATCCGTGCTATTATAGATAGCAGGATACTCTAGCCCAGTATTTTTTAAATTCAGTAAAAAGCAACAAAATTATATTATTTTCAGATATAACGATTTTTATTAATAATGAGAAGGGAAATGAAAGAAAATCAGAAAAAAATATTACCCTACGTCTATACCTGATATATTTTTATCACGATAAATGTCAAATTCCATATAGGAAAAACAGCTAACCTAAAACAGATTATTTTTCAATATAAAGTTTGACATTTGTCATGATAAACTTAATCAGCTATATACATAGGGTTAAACATGTAAAGAAGGAAAGCAGAGTCTTTAGTATTAAAATATTAAAAGTGTCTCAAATTAATGAAAAAAATATTAAATACTAAATAGGTATGTGATGGAAATCGATTTCGAAAACGAAGCCATTTTAAAAGGTGTTTTTTAATAATACTTCTTTATAAAAAAGAACTTTTCCATAAATATTATACAGATATTTCTTTATTAAAAATAATTTTATCACAAAAATTATAAAAATTGGAGGCAAAGTGTATTAAAAATGTGCTTTAAAATTGGTTCGTTTTTAAAATCGATTTCCATCACATACCTGATTATATTTTTTTATTTGCCCTTAATTGTCATTCTCTTATTGACATCAATTGAGCAATTTTTATTAAATTTATTTATTGAATCTTCAATTGTAAATTGAACTAACAATAAGTATTCAAATCTTAAAACTAAAATTGTTGATAATTAGTCCATCCACTGCTAGAAGAAATATTAGGTTCAACGGTTTCTTCTTTAGATGTCTTGCGTCTCTCATGTTCGGCTGAGAGTAAAAGTGTCAATCCTTCTCAGCCGAGTGTGCCCTCTAATATTAATGATGTTGCGGGCTAAGGCACTTAGGTGCGACTCGAATTTTTTTATATATGTTGTCACATGTTTTGAAAACCCAGTTTTTACTAATGGAACATCAAGATCTTTATGGATGCGCTGGTTTCCAAGGGGCTCGCTGTAATCAAACGCAGAATCTTATTTTGTCGCCTTTGAATTTTCTCTATATTTGATGCAGAGGCAGTGCCCCATAACTCAATACCATAGCACCAAATTGGTTTAAGTATTGTGTTGTATAGAATAAGTTTACAATCTAGACTAAGTGTTGAATTTCTTCCTATTAGCCAATTAAATTGAACTGCTTTCAATTTCATTTGGGTCAGCTTTTAATCTATGTGGGTATTCCATGTTAGACGACGATCAAGGTGAATTCCTAGGTATTTAACCTGAAAGTGCTGCGGTATGATATGATTATTGATATAAATAGGCGGACATTATTCTCTGCATAATGTAAACGTGATATGTACACATTTCTGTTCGTTTATTTTTATTCTCTACTGCTTTCACCATTATTCCAGATGGAATATTTTTGGGATGCTTCTTGTGGACTTGCGCTTACGCTTAGAAAAGCTGTATCGTCAACAAATGTTGATGTGTGAATTTCATAGCCTGTTGGCATGTCGGAGGTATATATCAGGTACAATTGAAGACCCAAAATGCTACCTTGAGGAACCCCAGCTTGAATCATCTGAGGTGTGCTTAGAAAATGACTTTCCTTGATTATGAACTTTCGTCCAGTTAAATAGCTTTCTAATAGCTTATGAGTGTTAGAGGCAAAATGTTGCTTTAATTTCTGGATTAATCCTTCATGCCATACTTTATCAAAATCCTAAGAAACATCAATGAAGAGAGCAGAACAATATTTCTTTTCATAAAAAACATAAATTAAAAAAAAATATTTCTTTTCTTCGAACATTTTCCTAACTACATCCACAAGCCTATACGTTTGTTCGATAGTGCTATGTTGTCTTCTGAAGTCAAACTGATGATATGGGATGCATCCACTCTCATTTAGTATGGGGGTCAACTTATTCATAAGCAGTTTCTCAAATAGTTTTGATGTTGTTGACAATAAGCTTATAGGCCTATAAGATTCCACTTTGGTATGGTCTTTTCCAGGCTTAGGTATCATGGTAATCAATGGCATCTTCCATTCCGCAGGATAGTATTCTATTCGTAAAACTGCATTGGTAGAAGCATTTTGTTAATGATTTTATCAGCACCTGAGGCTTTCTTCGCATTTAAGTCAGCGATAGCATTTGCAATTTCTCGAATGTTAAATCTCAAAGGAACGGCAGCTTTAGCGACAACTGTCGGTAGCTCAACTATATCAAATGGTGTGTTTGGAGTGAATACATTTTTCAAGTGGTTAACGAACAGTGTGCCTTTTTCAGCATCAGTTCTTGCCCAGTCCGCATTCGATCTTCGTTTACATATCACCGGCCTTTTAAGGCCTCTGGCTGCTCGCAATAGCGAATAATCCGTTTGTGGTGTTGCGTCAAGTTCGTGCAGGAATTTTTGCAAAGATGCAGCTTTTTGGAGTTCAAATAATTTTTTAAGCTGCTTGGTGCTTTCTTTCAGCATCATTTTTAACTGCCGGGATCTGTAACGTTGCCATTCTCTATGAACTCTTCTTTTTTCAGATAATAGCCGTTCCACAGCCTCAGAGTAAATTTTGTTAAATCTCACCTGTCGAAAGGTAGAAGTAGCATTTTCAGCAGCTTGATTAGTGTTGGCCTCTAACTGTGTAATAGAGTCCTCTATGTCATCAGGCGTTCTCAGCAGTAAATTTTCCGTGCAATGCGCACTTAAATATTTTTTATATTTCAGCCAATCAATGCGTGTGTGCAGCAAACCGCGTGTGGGTGAAGTTGTTGTGAGTGAGTATATAGTGTGTGAGTGGTCTGAAGTTAAATCTAAGGAGGCTTCAACTGTAATTATTTCGCTGAGAACTTCTTTTACTACTCCGAAGTCAATAACATCAGGTATTTTTCGGCTATCTGTTGTCCAGTAAGTTGGCTGTCCACTTGAAACTACATTCAATCGACTTTTAGAAATTGTGTCAAACAGCACACGACCTTTAGGGGTGACTAGCCGCGATCACCAGAACGTATGCTTAGCGTTGTAGTCACCGGCGGCCAAAAAGCGTCGGCCTAGTGAATTAAAAATGTACTATATTAAATTTCTGTAATAGAATACCTGGGAGAAGAGTAAATTGATGAAATCACCAGGTTTTGATGAAAATTTTCAATGCAGATTTTGGTTGCTTGAAGATAGTCTTTACAATGATCACCACCAATTAGGTATTGTTTTAATCGGGATTTTATTAGTGCCACCACAAGCTCTACCTAAAGTCTTAAGAGCCAGCCCAATAAACTCACATACATGAATGACATACTTGAAAACTGACAAACATTGGTATTTGTCAGTTTTTCTCCTCACACTGTTCATGGAAACTGACAAACATTTATTTAAATTTTTTTCAAAAGAAAACTGAAAAATGTTTCCAATTTTCAATCATATTTAAACTAGATAAAATTGCTACGAAACCAATTGTGATTTCAAATTTGAATTGAAAGATATAAATAATTTAAAAAAAAATATGTCGCTGCATATGAAAAAAATCTAAATTTTGTACGTTTTCCTTTGATATTTACATTCAAGTACGTCACTCTTCCCCTTACACCATATGAAATGTGTGAGCAAAGAAGAAATTATTAAAAAATTTTAATATTCGGCCAACATGTATGTCATACTAAAAATTTAACCATACACAGTCAGGGAATCTGTCCAACATGGCATGTATGTCATACAAATATGTGAGTATAGGGTACCCTTTAAGTAAAAATTTTTTTTGAGTTTTTGATTTATTATTATTATTATTATTATTATTATTATTATTATTATTATTATTATTATTATTATTATTATTATTAATTGTTTTTACGCTAGTTTTTGATTTGGTTGAATTCAATTCTTTTTTCGCTTTCGTTTGGTATCAGTAACTTAACTGCTTCCAATCGTAATCATATGCTATTTAGGCAATAAGTCAGAAAAATACAAATAAAATGCAAATTATATAATTTTGAATTTAACATTACGAAAAACTATAGTTTATGGCTTAAAACCTTAATACTAAACGCCAAAGATATTCACCCCTGTCACGAATAACAACTGAAGTTTATGTTCCCATGAAATTTTCATTTCCCTTCGAGGGTAAATTGCTATCGTGAAGTTCCCGTGATCATTTTTTTCCCGCCAGAAAGAAGCTTAATAGAATAAATTAAAAATCAAAGAAATGTTTGTTTTAAATAAAAAATACAGTGCTAAGAACTGGAATTATCATCGAATTGTTCGTTCAGGTTTGCTAGATGCATCCAATCCCTTGTAGTTCCCGAGCCATTGCCAGCAGCGTAGTTCAATCAAATAGTCTTTCCACCATATTCATAAAAATTTATTAAAGTTAATGTACGAATTTTGTATGGGAAACCTGGTTTTAATGGATTCATTAACTTTAATAATCATTTATGAATATGGGAGTTTGGTTTTAAATTTAATTTTCGCAAGAGTGAATAAAACTGTGTTTTTATATATTTTGGATGCGTTAAATTATTCTCTGCAGGCACGGAAAAATCGTTTGCTATTCCATCACCGAAAAACTTAGCTCGTGTGTGTCAAAAAGGTTTTGCAAGGAACTAGTATCAAGATAAATATGTTAGAACTAAGATAAATATCACTATTTACTAATATTGTTCTAAAAATAAATATTTATAAACTTAATACAAAATTGGAACAAAAAAAAAGCAATTACATGATGTACTTATCCAGCTCGTCTGCTAAAATAAAGTGAACAAAAACAGGGGAAAAGGGAAAAAATCGACGTAAAAAAATTATTCATGATAAGGAGAATTTTCCGAATTTTTGTTTACGATCGCAAAAGAAGCGAAAGGGAAAATATTTCAGGGGAAAAACTATTCACGAGGTGAATAGTGATAGACGGGGTGATTAGTGGAAGCTTCTACAATCAAAATATTTATTTTATTTATTTATTCGTTACCATAACCAACCAACCGAGCCCTTCGGGCCATATATATAGTTGGTGGACTACATTTATAAATTCATGTACGTATATATCTGGACAACAAACTAGAAAACTAGTAACAATATTTATAAAAAATAAAATAATAAAAGTAAGTCGGAAGCTATTATTATTCGGCTTAACTTCACAATAATTGAATTAATGTAAATTCAAATTATTTTTAAGAGTGGAATATTAGAATATATAATCAGACTAGCAGAACGGATTAGTATAATAATAAAATAATAAAAGATAATAAGAAAATAGAGAATACAATCACATGTAAGTGACAAAATGTATTGCGCATTAGGAGACCTGAAAATAGTAATAGTTCTTAGTTAATATTTCTTATCAACTGTAGAGAATAGCATAATGTTGTGCGTTACATATTTTGCATGGAAGCATATTCTACAAGCTTACTCCTAAATGAATTAGCGATAAAGTTGAATTCTCTTAGAGAATGTGGTAAAGAGTTCCAGCACTTGCAAACTCGCACATGAAAAGATCTGTCATATATAAGACGATTTCTAACAGGGTGTAGAAGCTGTGGGTTTCTAGCAGTCTGAAATGTTGTTGTTTGAAATGTTGACGGATATATTCTGGACAATTTCTGATCATTACTTTATAAAAGAATGTACGCAATCTGATTTGAATGAAGTAGTTAACATACCTCGAAACATGATCATGGAGTTTCAATTTGTAGACAAGACGTATTGTTCTGTTGAAAAGCAAAATGTACCTGTTGAAATACTAAACACTGCAACCAGAATAGACTTCTATACAATATAAAAGGCTCGACATCAACAGAGAATGAGCCAGCCTTTTTCTAATATAAAAAAGTAGATATAAATTCCGGGAGTATAGTCTTCTTATAGTGTAATTAATTTTAGAGATTAACCCACTAATATGGTTGCTAAATCCTAGATGATTATCCAGAAGAACGCCAAGACATTCTATATGATCAACAAATTCAATATCCTGACCATCAATTGTTATCGATAAATTAACCACAGTGCTACAAAGTTTGAAAAGCATCGCCTTAGTCTTTGCAGAATTAATGCGACAATTGCTACTTCTCATCCAGCGTGGTACATTGGATATTGACATCATATTCAAAAATATCAAAGAGTTGAAGGTGACCCGTGAATAAAAGTTGTATGTCATCTGCAAAAAGATTCGAACATATTAACAGAAAAAATTTAGCCCTTCCTTAAGTGTAAATTAATTTTATATATAGATGGCAGAATTCTGCTCTTCGAAAAAGGACTGACTTACTGCCTATTTCACGAAGTCGAAAGAACTATTTCTTTCGTGTACATACATCTTTGTCTTGTGTTAAGCTTCTTTTTATTATTTCTCTATTCTAGTATGAATTATCATTGATAATTACAAGTACTAGTGTGTGTGAATGTTTGTTTGTTCAGTTTTATTTGAACATGTACATCTTTTTGCTAGGTGCCTTTAGAGTTTAACAATTAAGTTATGAGTTTAGTCGAACTGTATAGGTTTATATCCAAAGAAACTTTAATAATTTGGCTTGGGTTCGGTTTTAATTTAATTTTTCAATTAAATTATATTTTTATTTAGAGATAAATGTGTAGTATGTAGACAAAGAAAATTTTGACTGCGCGGAGGGTTGAACTGACGTTTCGATAGCTCCCGCTAATCTCATCAGAGTTCTTTACCGCTTAGACCACTCGACTAAAGTCGGGTGTTTGCAGTCAAGAGCTGAATGTCATCTACTTTTAATCAATTCATACTGTCACTCTTAGAGCTGTAGAAAAAACTGAATATCAATAACTATCAAATGAAATACTGCTCGAAGAGTGGCAGTATGAATTGATTAAAAATAGATGATATTCAGCTCTTGACTGCAAACACCTAGAATTGTGATGCATTATAAAAATGTACAACTTTTGCCATCTTTATTTTTTATGAGTTTGGAATATTAATCCTACCCAATTCTTTCTTAGCCTAATAATCAATTTGGATTTACAAGCAAATAAGTTCGAAATAATCATGTAATAGTTTTGTATTTTGTTGCTGTGGGTTTAGCCTTAAATAAATATCAATAAAATACGTAAATATATTTACTGTTACATTGCATTTATTTTTTTTTTCTTGCAGTTAGAAAATGATATTTTAAATTTGTATGTTAAATTGAAAACCTTCCAAATAATCTATAATCACTGCGAAATATATGACTGGGTGCACAATAACTTCCTGTCAAGTAAACGGCAAAAGCAGCAGCCAATGCTGTTGCAATACAAACAAAAATCATTGCCAGATGGTTTGGGATGTTTGGAAGCACATTGCGCGCGCCAATATTCTACTGATGGTGCCGCAGATGATTTAAGTTCAGAAAATAAATGTGGTCTTTTCGAGACGATAATGAAACACATTGTTATTAAGGGCTGTGCTGAATTATGGAATGTTTCGATGCTAATGAAATTGGATGACGACGAACATGCTGGCATGAGTGTTAGTCATACACGTTTGGTACTCGAACAAAATGATGAGAAAAGAAGTTCTTTATATAAAACTAAAATATTTAATTTATTATTGAATCAACGTCACTGGAGTCTTGAACTTATGATTGAGTCATTATGGTGGTCATTGGGTAATTCCATAAATGATACCAACAATTTAAAGAAATCACATTCCCCAGGCTCTCCTTTCTTTTTGGGTGTAAGTTTGGTTAAACTAAGTTCCTATTCAAATGCCACTAAGCTAGAGGTATCTATACATACTTTGCGTACTGAATACAGCATGACATTAGCAAATTTTGTAATTAAAACTGTTAATTGTATTAAACAATATGGAGGCCTTAAAATGGAAACCAATTCAAGCAAACAAAAACCAATGCAAACTGTTGAACCGTCCATTAATCTATTGGTTTCAGCTAAAATTAAAGATATCACAGCATATTTTGTAAATCATCATAGAGCGTGCTTGCTACTGAGTTTTTCAGAAATAACTCTAACTAGAACACATCAAATCTCCCATTTGAAATTGGAAGAATTTCAAATGGCTATAATGCGTTCTATGACAGCTTCTTCGTTATGTTTAACAGATTTCACAGATATATTTGCAAATTGTAAATTGATTCGCTTGGAATATGAAAAGTTGACGAACAAAAGGCCTAAATTATCGGTATACATACCTGGCAACACAGAGGCAATTTGGAATTCAAATTTACATATGCATATTTTGACTTTGGCTCGTGATATACAGGAATTAAAATGTGTTTTAGCCTTGCCGCAAAAAGTTAAAGATCCTTCGACCGTATTTCCAAATGTAGACCCAAACAGCAAAAAATTAATAATAGAATTATCGGCTGAACGTAGTACAGTTTTTGAGATTAAATTATCAGATCGTCATTCCATGCAATGGTTTGTAGAAAATCTTTTCTTTAGCCACAAAGAGGGAAATTTCATTTCAGCTGAAAACATTTTCATAAAAATCGATGATGAACATATATTTACGTTAAAGGATGTGGATGTACATTCCTTGGCAAAATTAGATATGTTAACACATGAAAGAGCCAACTGTGAGGGTTTCCTATTGCCCACAAATAAAGTATGGGTAACAACTATTGGAACATTTAAGGTAAGTGGAGACTGGATACAAAATATAATTATATTCTATTAAAATAATTTGTTTGCTTTGATAAGGCCATTTTCCCTTATGATCACGATTTCTATGATGCCGTGCAAAATCAATTTGTTTCACATTTTAAATGGCTTAAATTGGTGCACAATTACAAAAAGAAACCTTTTACCGCCAGTTCTCCTTTGCCTAGTGATATAGTAATACAGGCAAGTATTTTTGGGTCTGTCCTTGTATGCAGTTTTTATTTTGATTCAATTTTAATTTTAGATCAAGGAATTTCTCTTGGAAATCAGTGATGACCCTTTTGAAGTTAAACTGCGCGATAATTATGTTTTACTTGTAGATGAATATCTTGAGGGTCTTAAGCGTAAGACGCTCTTTGATAAAAAGATTGCTGAAATTTGTTCTAAAACTCTGCTGGTCCCAGCTGGAACTATTGAAACTTTACATGCCACTTTAGTTAAAAAGAATTCAGAAATTTATATCCAACGTTCGAAGAAAATACGTGAAAGTGGCCCTGTGCGTACTCGTTTACTGGCTTGGATTATGACCGATGTAGAAATCATGGCAATGGCTGATCCTTCCATACATGGTACTTCCAATGTTACGCGAATTATGAGAGAAATTGACTCAGAAACACCATGGCCGGAAGAGGGTTTAGAATTTACCACTTTATGGTGCCGTAATGTTCATGTCAGCTGTTCGGAATGGAAATTTATGCTGAGAGATTTCCCGCAGCCCATGTTTTATGTAAAGACCATGCGTTTATTTGGTATACTGTGCGGTGCTGAACAAGCTGCCTCCAAACGTGCAAAACGTGATGTTTTCATAGAGGTGGGAGAACCCTTTGGCACGGGTGTTGTGCAAAGAAGCATGACCACTTTAAAATTCTATCATGACTTTAATTGTGATTTAGAATTTTGTAGTTATGCTTTTGGGCCCTGTTGGGAGCCAGTAATGGCTCAATGTAATTTGAGCTTTGAAAAAATATCAGCTCCATCAAAAGATCCCAGTCCTCCCTTACCTTTCTGGGATAAAATGCGTCTTCTATTTCATGGACGCTTAACTATGATTGTTAAACAATTCACTGTACTATTACATGCTTCCTTAGATCCTTACAATACTACCGAGGAAATGGAACTTACTTGGAACAATGCAGGCATTGTTTGGACAAATGCCAAAATCATGTTTAAAGGAGAATTAAATGTAACCGTACGTACAGCTTCTCGCTACGACGACTGCCGTTTGCTACATTTTCCTCATTTGAAATTGACATTTAAATTAAATTGGGTTTGTTTGGCAAATCCCAATGATCATCATGCTGTAATGCCTTGTGCTCCTGATAAATTGCCCGAATACTCTTCCAATCAAGTGCACGATTCCTTTAGAGCCTTTCGTTCTATTAACCTAAATATATGGATATCATTTGAAACGAAATCAAGACCAGGTTTGGAAATTGAAAGTGATATACCAAGTTTAGTTTTATATGGCAGTACTTTGAGATGGTTTGAAAGTTTAAAACTTATACTGTCTGGAGTGACAAGGCCCACTCGAAGAGGACCTGTTTTCAATAATGTACGTCCACGTAAAAAGCAATTAAGTCGACACTATAAAAAGGCCAATTTACAAATGAGTTTACATCGTTTTCAAGTTCTATATTGGATGTCTCACGCTAGACACAAAGGTTTTCAACTCAACGGTGGACGCGTATCATTCTCTTCTGAATATCTACTGTCTTTGTCGCCCATAGATGATGGTCTTATACATAGACCGCGAGCCGATTGGTCTACTGTTTATATGAATTGTGAATTAAATGATGCTGAAATTTGGCTTAAAAGTGTTGAAACCGAAAAATTTGATAGTTCATCAGAGAATATTACGAGTGCTGATAACTGCAATAAGGTTCGTTTTTATTTTTTGAGCGTTGGACGTGTATCGTATGGCCGTGAGGCTCTTATACAGACTGGCAATGAAGAAGAGACAAATAAAACAAAGTCCACAACGCCCACTCATAAATTGGTTGTGTATGATTTAAAAGGTGCCTGGACAAAAAATAATCGTGATGTGGCTTTTGCCTTATTTGATTCGTTTATGAAATCGCAAAAATTGAAAAATAATCTCTCTACTGAGGCTGTGAAAAGTTATCGCAAAGAGGGTAATTCTAGTCTTATGAAACACAAAAGAACTGATAGTGCAATTGCGCTTACGAGTAATACAGGAGAAGTGATGCCAAGTAAGTAAAATATTTTCTTTTTATATTCGTTTACCCCAAAATTTGCAAACATTTTTACAAATTTGTACTGGATTTTTACTGAAATGCGTTCGTTTACACATAAATTTGCAAAAGAGAGCATCAATTGAGAGAATAAAGTGACAGTTGCTTGACTGAGAGTCTGCAAACTTTTACTGAACAAATTTGTGCCAGTAAAATCCAGTAGAAGAAAAAAACATATGATTCAATAAAATAAACAAAGAAAAGTAAGTAATCAAAATGTATACAATTTTAAAAAATCGTTTAAAAGAAGAAAAGTTGAATTAAAAGTCCAACAAAAACTGAAAATAATTATTGTACATACATCCTGAGCAAGTTTCTTCTCAACTTGTATGTTCCAGAAGAGCATACAACGCCAAGTTTTCTTTTCTTGGCACCCATTGCCAAAAATTTGCCTCTAATTGGTTTATTTACATTAATGCTTTAGAGATGTAAAGCTAATATATATTTGAATACTTATTACTGCATGTTACTTGGGGTACCGAATATCAAAAATCAAGTAATGATGTATTTTCGTATATGTCATTTAAGCAGAAACAAACTTAAAAGTCATGTACAAAATAAACAAGTGTAAAAGCTTCTCCGAAGTTCTATTTCATAAATACATTTCGCTACGAATTTATAATTATAGAAATGCATTGTACCAAGTACCCAAAAATATATATGTGCTGGATAGTCCAAACAACACATATTTTACAACCCTATCCATTTTAGTGATCAGCTGTTTTGCTAAACCTGCAAATTTTTGAAATTTTCCGTTCGCGTACTTCTTTGTGCAAGAGCGATTCTTGTGAGTAAAATACTCAAATTACCCAGAATTTACTCAACTACTGGATTTTACTGGAAAAGTAAACAAACGGACCTATTACATTTACAAGTTCATCGCTCTATTTGTGATTTGCAAAATATTATTTTGCGATAACCGAAAGACGACAAAATTTCAATGTCGAAAATAGGTTTTAAAATACTTTATAAACCGCAAAAACTATAAATAAGGGTCACTTCGAAAAAAATAAATTTCGCTGAAAAGTACCAAATTCGGAATAGAATAAATAAAAAATTTAAAAATTAGTTAAATACTGCTAAATACTGCCGAAACTCGAAGAAAAACTTTGAAACTTACCAACACGTGTTTCAAGGCTTATTAAAGAGAGAAGATGACAGTTAATTTTTTTTCTAACTTCATTATATTAGAAGATAAATGGTTACCAAAAAAGTACCAAAATTATATTTCTAAACTTTTTCATCCCTTAATAAACAAATTTCGAAAAATACCAAACACCTGTCTGCCTATTTTTTAATCTTATTATAATGCTTTTGGAATTTTATGCTAATTTCATTTTAATGTTACCGAATTTACCACTTTTCGCCCTTAGCATTTGAATTTCCTAAAATCTCTTAATAGTAGATCCGTACATCCAAATGGAAACCTACATACAAATTTTTTTCTATTAAAAAATATTCATTCAAAGTATATAACAAATAATTGTACAGGAAAAAGCACCAAAAAGAGCTCCAAATTTTACTCTATATATTCGAATTTCTAAAAATTACCAAAAGTAAGCTTGAGGGTTTCTAAAGGAGAGAAGAATACATTTTAAATTTCATTTCTATCTTTACTATTTTAGGAGATAACTGGTTAACAAAGAGGTACCAAAATTATATTTTTACCCTTTTTCGGACCCTAAATGTACAAAATTTCAAAAAAGTACCAAACACCTGTCCGCTTATTTTTTTATCTTATTATGATGGTTTTGGAATTTAGTGACCATTTTGTTAGATCCGGAGATATAAGGATACCGAGTTTACCCATTTTTACCCCCTTAGCATTTGAATTTCCAAAAACCCATTCTTAGTGGATCTATACATCGGGAGGGGAGCCAACCTAAAAAATTTCAAGCCTCTAGCTTCAGTCGTTTGGTTTGGGCGGTGATACCCCAGTCAGTCAGTCAGTCACGTTCAGTGATGTTAACTTTTATTTTTTCATTGTCGTACGGTTCTCGAAAAATTACCGTTTCTAAGAAGAAATTACTGCACCCAAAGATGTTTAATTAAAACAATAAAAGTATTCATAGATAATTTATTTGAACTAGGATCCCGCCCGTTGGTAGAAATTCGACCACTTGATCCTTAACCGGGTTTATTTGTAACCGGTTTTTAGGCGAAATAATATATTGTGCATATCTAGAAAAATGCTTCTTAAACCATATAACGTCAGCTTATTATTGGAATGGAGAAAAATGATAAAGAAGGTTTCAGAAAGTTTTTTGAAAATATAAACGATAGATTTTTTTGTAAGTTTTACCATAATAAAATGGCTAACTAATAATAAGCTGACGATATGTTTCATCCATATATATACATATATGTAGACAATAAGACACTTAAAAGTGTTCCACAAAACAAGCCGTGTTTATTAAAATCGATCTGATTTTATTCACAATTAAATGAGGGAACTCAATTGATATAAATCACGATTTTAATACAGCAGCGAAAATTCAATTTGTGTGTGAGTTGTATGGAAATCATAATTTTTGTCAATTGAGTCTCCAAAGTTAAACATTTTTGAAATTACCGCATTTTTAACGAAATTACCTTGCCATCTTTTTTAGGCCGAAATAGAATAAAATTTTGATTCGCTAACATTTTTTTGCATTTTTTCTATTTGGCACTAAACAAATTTTTCCAAATAGTATCAAAAATGCAATACTGTTGAATGAAAAAAACGGTTGAAAACTTTGATAAATTTCAACACACAAATGTCAACAAAATTAAAAAAATATTTTAAAATTACAGCAAGAAGAAACATAAAATTTGTTATATGGCAAATAAAAAAACTTAATAATATAAAACAGTGTTTGTGTGTTTGGAAAAAATTTTATTTTAGTGCATTTTCAAGTGCAAAAATTACGCTCTCTGATGAGTGTTGAGTTGCCTCTCTCAGTGTGTTGGATAACAAAAAACCCATGGTGTGAAGAGAGTTGTCAATTTTTTTTGACAGGAGCCCAGTTGACTACGTATAATCTATGGATGATGCGTTCTAAAGTTATTCAATCTTCAATATGACAAAGTTTTCTCAAAAATGACCGACATGCCCAAGTTTAGAGGGCTATAAAATAGAAATCATAAGAGGTATCGAAATAATTTTCGCTATTTTACGCGACCACAAGAGTAGAAGATATATGTCGATTTTCATTCAAGTCGGAGAGGATAAAAACCTAACCACTTCTTTTTGTGTCGAAAGTTTTTGATTTTACTCAAAAGCTAAATATTCAATATTTTATGCATAACATATACATATGTACAATTGCCCAATAAATATTTTTTGGGTCATTGTAAATTTTTTTAATATTGGTAATCGTTCATAATGAACAATCACCCAAAAATTTAAATATGAATGTATGTCAAAAGACCCAAGACCAATGAACAGACACCCAAATTAAAAAAAAAAAAATTTTGGACGATTGTTCATTGGGCGAGTGTTCTTTGGGTGATTATTCATGCAACTGAATTTGATATTAGCAAAAAATGCAAAAAGTTATCCCCTAATATACATATGTACATTAGGGTGTCCCAAAATATTTTTTGTCAGAGGCTCAAGCATAATTTGAAAACTTATAGGGTCCACTATTTTTGAATTTTTTTTTAGATTTTTAGGAAGAGGTTTAGAGGTCGCGCAAATCAAATCTTTGTTAAAAATCGGGGTTTTCTACCTTTTTTCAAACTTGACTCATAACTTTGTCAATCACCACGTTGATTTAATTTTTTGACCAAATATTTCTAAAGAAAATTTTCCAAACTTTATATTCATATGCAAAAACTTTAAGTTTCGGCAATATTTTAGTCCATTACGATTCCAGATATTAAGTATTTTTGCAATTTTTAACAAATTCCGTAAAAAAACGGTTTATTACTTTTCAAATTTATATGGAAGGTATAAAAACTAGTGAGGCGATTTTGAAAACGGATAAGTTCTAAACAATTAAGAAAACGAAAAATGGAATTTGGTCCTACAGTTCCCGAGTTACACTATTTTTATAGTTTGTAACTTAAAAATGGTGATACTTTTTTCGTTATAATTTTTGTATATTTCCATAAATTTTTATAGTTGGGTCTTTAAGGAGATTTCTGCGAATAAATAAAATATTATTTCATTTCAATTTAATCCGCCGTTTAATTGAACTTATCCCAATATCTTCAGGGATTGAATGAATGAAAGATCTGGCAAGACTATAGCATTGGGGTTTTAACTGCCGTTAACTTCTGACATTTATTAATCTAAATCGTTACACGCTATAATATTGTCATTATACGATTTTACATAACATAAATTTTTGAGTTAGCTGCCCGACAAATCAAATAGAAAAGTTCTTTGTATATATAAAAGTTTTCGTCGACGTACCGGTAAGAATTTTTTTATTTTATTTTGTTTTTTTTTTTTTTTTTGGTTAGTGCAAAAATGTGTAATTTTATTCAAAATAGATATGAATTTTGTGAAAACAAGAAATGTGTGGCTTGTTGGAAAAATTATTGATGCCCTTGATCCCTCGAAACCGCCGACAAAATTGCAAATTTTGCAAAGATTTTTTAAATTACATCTAATCCAAAAATATACTGTCACAAAGAGTGCCAGAATAATAGCAAACAATTTTAAAGATATGTGGGAAACAAGTCAAGAGGTACGTAACATTTCTCATGAAATCGTAAAATTACACTCGAAGTGGATAGTTTTAAATAAGAGTAAGTCTAGAAAAAACGAAATCGAGAAGAAAAAACGAGGTAATTTTTTGCGCGACATGAAGGGCTTGTTCGGAAAAGTAATTCAACCTTCCAGAAACTCTAGAGAATTAAACAGAGTTCTTACAACTAAATCAGAATATCTGGTAAACAAGGATAACTCCAGCGTTGATAGCGATGGTTCGGATGATTCAGTATATGAACCATCGGACGAGTGTTCTGACGATTTAATGTATGAACCAACAAAAAAAGTGGTCCATAAAAAAGTTCCAGCTTCCTCAGAAAATCAAAAGCTTTGTGCAAGTCTCGACAGAACCGGAATTAGTTGCCGTAAAGCTTCGTTTATAGTAAATTCCTGCTCAGATCCTAGCCAAAACATCGCAAAAATTGCATGCTCAAAGAATTCAATTTGGAGGGAACGTATTAAGCAGCAACAAATTATTGCAGATTCCATTAAAAAATCGTTTGAGGCCTCAAATTATATTACGGTACATTGTGATGGAAAAATAATGCCCGACTTAAAGAATAAAAAGCGAAAAACTGATCGGCTCTCTATTAGTGTAACCGGAAATTCGGAGCCCAAACGTCTAGGAGTAGTACCACTTCAATCGGGAAGGGGAGAAAATCAAGCTGATGCAGTGTTTGAAATGCTTAAAACCTGGAATTTAACTAAAAATATCCAATTTATGTCTGCAGATACAACAAGTTCCAACACTGGACGCCGAAACGGTGCATGTACTTTGCCAAAAACTAAAAAAAGACCTCATATTTTTGGCATGCCGGCATCATATGTTGGAGCTCGTGGCTGGATCAACCTTCAAAGCGCTTAATATTGAAGAGCAGACCACATCACCGCAAATAAAAATTTTCGCCACACTCCAGCACAGGTGGGAGTCTATTAACAAGTCCAGTTTTTCTGACTGCATAAATCACAAAATTGTTGAAAAGATTATTCCGGAACCAATACGCGAAGACTTAAGCAATTTTATTAAAGGCCAACTTGAAGACACGCAACCAAGAGAGGACTATAAAGAACTACTCCATCTGAGTCTAATCTTTTTGGGTGATAAATCTATGCCCTACCCAACAGTAAAAGCTCCAGGAGCTATCAATCGGGCTCGCTGGATGATGAAAATTATATATTCTTTGAAAATATGCATTTTCCGAAACCAGTTGCAATCTTATATAGACAAATCAACAATTGATGCCTTACTTGAATTTAGTTCATTTATTTTAAGAATATATATAAAATATAGGTACCTCTGCCAGTGCCCTCGATACGCTCCTCTCAATGATCTGAGCCTATTAAAGGAATTGGATAGTTATAAAATTATTAATAAAGCAGTTGCACAAGCCTCTCTTAAAACTTTTCTAGGTCATCAGTGGTACTTAACTCCGAAATTGGCTGCCTTAGCGTTTTTTGATGAACGTATCGACACCAAAACTTTACGTTTAATGACAAAAAAAATTGCAGATACTCCATGCAGCGATTATGAAGTAGAAAATGTAACTTTAACAGAAGAAAACTTTAGAAATAAGGAAATTCAACAATTCATTTCAAAAGCCAGTCTAACTTTTTTTGAAGCTTGCAATATTTCAATCGATTTTTTTAAAATAGATCCAGAGAATTGGAAAAGCAACAAGTCATTTCAAGATGCAAAGAAAAAAGTTCAACATTTACAAGTGGTAAATGATGTCGCAGAACGAGGTGTGGCTTTGGCTAATACTTATATTAATGTCACAACTTCTGAAACTGATTTCCAGAATTTATTGCAAGTTGTAGAACTACATCGCAAGAGCCTCAATAAATGATTTTTCACAGAGCAAAACAAAAGTTGGTTTTTTAGTTGATTGGGTATTATTGGTAACTTTCAAACAGCTTATAAAAACATATACTGGGTATATAGATAAAAACGGGTATAACTCAGAAACGGTAAGAGCAAATTTAAAAATTGTTGTATTTATATTAATAAGAATTAATTTGTCTTTCAAACTGCATCATTAGTTTTTTTCGCTTTCATTGAAACTTAAAAACTTGTAAAGCGTTATTACAAAATTTTTGAAAAAATTACGAAAAATTGTAATTTAGGGTATCTAAATAAGCAAACTCATCACCAAAACTTATACGTTTTTCACACAGGAATAAAGCTTGGATACTTTTCTTTAAAACTGTTTCCTCAGGAGTGAAGAAACCCGTGGTTATTAACCAAGTTATGAGTAAAGTTAGAAAAAAGGCCGAAAACTCCGGTTTTTTATGAAAACTCCATTTGCGCGACCTCTGAACCTATTCCGAGAATTCTTTAAAAAAACCAAAAATACTTTACCCTATAAGCTTTTAAATTTTGATTGAGCACTTATGAAAATCAGAAAAAAAAATTTTTTGGGACACCCTAATGTACATATATCATCAAATAGTCCGATACTTCTTTGTTCAAAATTAACTGAAGTGTTCATTATAATTAGCACTAGCCATTTTTAAATTACTTTTATATATTTTCTTTTTCAGTTGCAAATGCCAATACAACTATAAAAAAACCTCAACCAGCCAGTCATGCCACAGCTATGTTACAACAACTTATAGCCGAAGCAGATCATAAATTCAATGTCTATAGTGATGACCAGAGTACTCAATCACGAGAACTTCAATTACAAGGCTTGCAAGCGTGTTCTGCACATGATGTAATACATGAGAATTGGTCCATTTCGTTGGTAAATTCACAAGTCTTACTTAAGGGATCTGAAACATCGGGTTATGTCATAATAAGTGCTGCAAAGGCTGAAATACTTCAGCGAGTACATCGGCCCGTTTGGCGAGATCGTTCCCTAGTGTCGAAAACCACTTGGAAAGGCTTGTTAGAATGCATGCAGTACTATGCCACTGTTAGTGCTGGAGAACATGATTCCCTTTTAGAACGTGAAATAATGTGGTTAACTGTAGACAATATACAAGACAAAGACGATGCGGTAATAAATGATCTACCCGATATACCACATTTGGTGGGCAGTGGTCGTAGTGTAGGTGGTGTAGTCTCTGAGACCGTGGGTGCCTCATTAAGTGAAAATGCTGGTGAAAACCAACCTATACAATTGCAGCGCATAGTTTCGCGTTGTAAATGCGAATTTTTCTACGTCAGTTATGGCGACACCATAGATCCAAACACAATTACAGACATGCCGCCACCACCATCCGAGGAAACATTGTCGCCGTGGGAAAGGCAAGATGATCCTATGGATGCATTTACCCTCATGCACCACGATTTAGATGTTTGTACGAATTCTTTGCAATATGCCATGATATTGGATATTGTCAACAATCTACTGCTGTATGTAGAACCACAGAGAAAGCAGGCTTTAGAAAAATTAGCTAGAATGCGTTTTCAATTGCAATTACACTCAACTGAAGATCAAAAACGTCCCATACAACAGAAACAAACTCTGATTAGAAGTTTACTCATGAAAATACGTTCGCTCGAGAAAGATATTCATTTCATAAGTCAAAGAGCTGATGAAAGTGATACCATGGAATGGAAATTGGAATACGATAGGGTGCAAAGACACATTAGAGATAGTAAAGAGGAATTAAATACACTAAGCGAAGAACTCGATATGATGTTGTTGTGCTACAAAGAAACTCAACTTTCACAATTAAGTAAAATATCTAATGTGCGCTCGGACAAGACAGTCAGTATAGTACGGGCCAATGAAATTTGCTTTAAGCGTGCCCAATGGCGTCTTACCGAAACTGATGGTCAAATTGGTATAGCCGATTTGGTGTTAAGCGGTTTCTTGTATACCAAAAAATCCAAAAGTGATGATTCCGTAGAACATTTATTAGAACTGGGAAATATACGCATGAATAATTTAATACCACGAGAAATATATCGAGAAGTTTTGGTGCCCACCGAAATACAAAAGGACATGCCAGTCGATACCCACAAGCGTGTGCTGAGAGTATTTTGTCGTGAGAAGCCACCAGTGGGTGGTATTTCCGTTAAAGAACATTTTGAAATCAATGTGGCTCCCATAACTATAGCAATAACTAAGAAATTCTATTCAACCATGCTGAAATTCTGCTTTCCTGATAGAGATGCCTCCGAAACTGAAGCTGTTGATGATTTAGAAGAAAACTCATCAAGTTCGTCGTCTTCCTCTAATTTGCAGACAAAAAGTTCAAAGAAGCCTTCTAAATCGAAAAAGTCCTCCAAAGATTCGGAATTTTATGTTAAAATCGAAAAGGATGATGTTGAAAAAATGAAAGAGCGGGCCGAAAAGAACAAACTATTTATCTATATTAAAATACCCGAGGTGCCCGTTCGTGTTAGCTATAAGGGCAATAAAGAGAAGAATTTAGAAGATATTACAGATTTCTCTTTAGTTATACCAACATTGGAATATCACAATGTTACATGGACTTGGTTAGATTTGTTATTGGCCATGAAATCCGTAAGTCGTAAGGTGATTTTGTCTCAAGCGATAAAACAAAAATTACAAATACATCGCCGGCCACCAACTACGAACCAAAGTGAATTTTCCTCTCCCCCCGAAGAAGATAAAGCAATAATGTTATTCGGAAATCGTTTAGCGGTAAGTGATTACTTTATTCATGAAATATTTCCCAACTACATAAATATTTTAAAATATTTACGCATTTTTCTTACAGGGTGAAAATCGTAGTCAACGCAAAGGTGTGTTTAAGTTTTCTTCAACCAACAAATAAATTAGTTTATTATAATTCTTAGAAAAGAACACCTATCCATCGAAAAGCACGATATACTTTTTATGATTTTTTTTTTGTGTTGTTTACGAACAAGATTTGCCAATATCCGCGGTTTATGCCAATTTTGTAAGTGTGTGTGTATGTGTATTTCTGTTCAATAAAAGATTATCAGAGCACTGTTAAATAACTGAACATTTTTAATATGTAGTTGTTAATAGTCATTGCTAAAAATACAACATATTCATAACGTGAACACTTTTCAGTAAAAATTATTAACAAGTAGTAACAATTTTCAGTTATTGAACAGAGCTGAGGTCTGTCGCAGAATTTTCATGTATTCCAATTCGACGTGTTTGGGTTTTGATTCAGCAGCTGGAACTAACTGCAGAGATCACGATTACAATTTCTTAGGTGCGGAATATTAAAAAATATGCTTCTGAATAGAAGATTGATTTAAAAAAAGAAGACACGTATTGCAAAATTTACGAACACAATTAGAGGTTATTAAAATGAGCAGGCTATTTTTTCAATTAAGTTCAACTTGCTTATATCTCGATACCCGTTTGGAAAATTTCGTAAAGGTTTTTACGAATGAGAGATTTCAATCTTAGCTATAACAAAAGTAGATTTTGTATGTGCGATATTCATTCTTTAGGGACATTCAGCCAAATTATGAATTTTCCCGGGGAGTTTTTTCTCTTCACATTCATTTGTTCCCGGGAAAAATGCTCCTATTCTAAAAAGCAGGGGAATAAACAAATAAGGGAGAGGGAAAAATCTGGATCAGCTGTTTAGTGTTTACATTTTATTCTGCACAAACGCAAGAGTTCAGTAATAAAAATTTTATGTTTTCGTTGATAATAAGATTGTGTGTAATTATAAATATTTGTTTTTGCTTAAATAAAAAGTAAAATGTACAGTGTAGTCACTCTTATGTTCTCGGAAGAACTTTATGCGGAGGAAGTGAAGCGAAAACTGGGCCAAGGCCAGGGCCAGATGCAATAAACCCCCAATGATTGTGTGTAAAAAGGAAATTGTAAAATTTTTAAATCGCAACAAATCTTTCATTTACCTATTATGTGGACTTAAAGGATGCGTGCAAAATTGAGTGTGTTTTAAAAATGTATTCCGAAGGCAGAAGTAGTTCATGTTTTTGAAGCGCATGTTTGCACGGTGTGGATAAAAATGCATAAAACAAGAGAGAAATATAACATTTCGGTGTTTATTTAAACTTGTTGTCCTAAATAAATGCTTATACAAATTGTTTCACAACATTTTTTAATTTGAATTAAAATTTTTTGCATTAGTTTCCTTCAAAATCTTTGGGGAAAGACTCGCAAGAATTTCTCCCTCTTCCTAATATTTAGAATACCTAGTTTTTCCCTCGGAGGTTTTCCCCGGGGAAATTGCAATTTAGAATAGGAGAAATGGAAAAATGGAAAATTTTCCCGTGGAGATTTTATTTAGAATAGGGAAACAGAGAAAAGGGAAAAAACTCTCGGGGAGTTGTTGTTTATAATTGGGCTGTATAATTTTATTTAGTATTTTTTTACGTTACACATTGGAAAAAGTACTTTTTATGCCGTGGGAGTTTCTGCGATATTTTGAAAAAGAAAAAGTACTGAAAACAGTACAATAGTACTGAATTTTCCATCACTGAGACAAAGTCATATAATCTTAGGACTTTTTTGTTTGAACCACTACAACAATTGCTTAATTCACAAAACCTCTTGTATCTTTGTATCGATTGTATTATAGTATTAAATACAATATTCTAAAATTTGTTTTTGGTAATTTTTATATAAAATTTAAATAAACTTTCACACTTTTCTTTCATATGTTTTGCAAAAATTTCACACGATACTCGGAGAGTATTTGTATGGTACTTGGTCTTCTTTTGTCCATCAATACAAGATACAAACTGACACAATATACACTGGGTGCTCACAAACAAATAAACATAAAGTGTATTTGATACAATATCGGCGATGCATTAAGCAAATGTTTTTAAGCTGTTATAAAATATTAGTACATTATGACAATATGACTAGATTGCACACTGTTTGAATCCCCCAAATGTTTCAAAGTATCAGTATTTAAACTACATATTACAAAATATGTACTTCAACGTTATGTGGTTATAACACATTTTTAAAAAGTAATTATTTAAGTAATTTAAAAATAGTTATTTGTATTACAAATACTTACTTCAATTGCAAGTATTTCAAGTACTGCCCAGACCTGGCCATGCACTTCCTTACTTACAAGCTTCTTTATTCTATTTTACTACTCCTACTAACATAACACATGCATCTTAAATCCCAGCGTACAAAGTAATTTACTCACAAAAATGTATAAAAATACCAGTTAAATCAAAAGTCAAACTTTTGCCCGAATTCATGTGCAATGTCCCAATGTGTGCGGTTGTGGGTTTGAATACCAACATACAGATGTCCAAGCACTGTTGCCAGAAAATTTCCTTCTAAAATCTGCATAATTGAGGTAAAAAATCTGCATAATATTTTTAAAATCTGCAAAAATCTGATAAACTAAAAACATGTGCAATTCAAGATGTTTTTGGCTTCATTTGCAAATTTTTTTAATAAAATAGAGAATATAACGAAAAAATCCATAAATATCACTTTGATTCCTTTCGATTAAAAAAAATTTAAAAGCAACTAATTTAATCTCTGTTGGAACTTGATATTCGTTTGTACAGAATCCGCGGAAAATAAAAAGCAGTTGTGCACAGTTTAAAAGTTTATTATCAAGTGAAGCCATTAATAAAAGAATAAGAATAGTAAAAAGAAAATAAGAGAAACATGGTAGTAAAATATTGGCATTGACAGCAGAGATGTATTTAAATGTAGTTTAGCCTCCAATACTCCTCCTCAACGCTAATATTTATGGTTCATTCCGATGTTCATCATACGAATCAATTTAGTCCTAAGCACAAAAGCTTACAAAAACTTTCGTGATTAACCTTCTGCAGATTCTTGGTCATTATATATGCAATCATGTCCTTTGTGTTGCAATACTTTAGATTTATTCGGCCTTTCACATAGAGATCCCTTACGTGATGATATTTGATATCTATGTTCTTACTGCGGGCGTGATAAATTGGGTTTCTGACCAGTTGCAGTGCTCCCATATTGTCACATATTTCTATGACCTCTTTGTAATGTAAAGCAATTTCATTCAGTAATTTAATGATATATGTCGCTTCTTTGGCTGCCGAAGATAGTGCCATATATTCGGCTTCAGCACTCGATAGGTCCACGGATTGTTGTTTGCCGCTTTCCCACAAAAACGCTGCGCCTGCCAGGTGGAAGGTGTAGCCTGTATACGATTTGCGGTTGACTGCATCTCCACCCCAATATGCATCGACATAACATCTAACTGGATCACCAGTTTTACAGTACTTCAGTTGCATATCTTTTGTTTTATTTAAATATTTCAAAACTCTTTTTAATGCCGTGTAATGTTCAATGTGTGGATCACTATTCTTTTGGGATAGCTTTGCGACTGAATGTATGATATCAGGCCTAGTATTCAAGCCAATATACAAAAGCGACCCGATTAACGATTGGTATTCAACATGATCAACTCTTCTACATTCATCGTCATCACACACGATTTGAAAATTTGGTGTCGCCACTGTTCGACAGGTTTCCATACCATACCGCTTTAATACCTGCTCTATGTTCACCTTCTGACTAATTGCAACCGATCCGGTGGGTCCATTTCTTTCCACTTCAATGTTTAAGAAGTGACTTACTGGCCCTTTATCCACCACCTGAATTCTTTTTGAAATTTCATGCTTAATATAATTTATATCGTTTATATCTGAGCACGCTATGAACATATCATCTACATAGATTGCGATTATGTTCATTTTGTTGTCTATTCTCTTTACGTACAAGCATAGTTCACTCTCACACGCATAAAAACCAATATCATTCAAAATAGAATTCAGCTTGCGGTTCCACTGGCGGCCTGATTGTTTGAGTCCGTACAAGGCTTTCTTCAACTGCAATACGTGGTGCGGTTGACTCTTGTCCTGAAACTTTTCAGGTTGGTGAATATATATGTCATCGTCTAAATAACTATTTAGATACGCCGTCGAAACATCCATCTGGTGTAAGTGCCAAAGCAAACACCATTCTTATTGTCTCGGTATCTTACGACAGGGGAAAATGTTTCGTCGTAATTAACTCCATACACCTGTGAGCATCCTTTTGCTACCAAACGAGCTTTAAATCTATCGATATCACAATTTTTGTTCTTTTTTAATGAAAAAACCCATCGACAGCCGATCGCCTTATGCTTACTAGGAAGTCGTACAAGTGCGTCGTATTCACTTTCCATCGCATTCCACCAAAAATCTGAATATTTATTATTTAGAGCATCGTTTACACTCTCAGGGACTTCTATGTTTTCGGAACACATGAACATGTTATATACTTTGCGAGGTCTACCACGTGCGCCATTGCGATATACTCTCGGTCTACCTGGTTTTCGTCTGGCTTCCTCAAATCCATGGAAATCTTCTGCCGAATCATCATCACTCACATCGCATACACCCGTTTCGTCGTCTGTGGTTTCATTATTGCCGCCGTCAACATTCGCTATTACATTTTCTTCATATGCATTATCATTTTCCATTCTGTTCGTGTCTGGCACTATGTTAACATCAACACAAGCGTTGTTATTTTTATATAAAATAAACGTCTCTGCTTACGATAAGTTTTCCCGTAGACTTTTCATATAATCGATAAGCCTTCAATGTTTCGGAATAACCGACCATAATGTATTCGTTGCCTTTTGGTTTGAACTTACTACATTGTTTCTTGTCCAGTGCTATAGCAACTGATCCAAATGTTTTCAAATGCTTGACTACAGGCTTATGTCCAAACCAAACTTCGTACGGGGTCATGTCATTCAATGCTTTTATCGGAGATGGATTCCGCAAATATGCCGCGGTATTAGTTGCTTCGGCCCATAGATTTTCAGCAAGATTTCCCCCAACCAGCATGCATCTTGCCATTTCTACTAGCATGCGGTTGAATCTCTCCGCAACGCCATTCTGCTGGGGAGTATAGGGTACGGTTAACTGACGAACGATGCCATTTTCTTTCAAAAATGTATCAAAAATCCGATTCACAAACTCTGTACCATTATCACTGCGTAATATTTTAATTTCTCGTTCGACTTGTCGCTCAACCATACACTTAAATTCCTTAAATCGCTCACAAACCTCCGATTTACTTCTTAAAAAGAATACAAACACGTAACGGCTCTTGTCATCGATAAACGTAAGCATATACATCACACCACCACTGGAGGAGATGTTCATGGGGCCGCACACATCGGAATGTATAATTTCCAGCAAATCATTTGCTCTATTTTTTGAGCAGTCAAATGGCCTGATAGTACATTTGCATTTCAAGCAGACGTTGCAGCTAATGTTATGAGGAATTCTTAAATTCACCCCCTACCATATTTGTGTCTATCAATTGCCGCAAACTGGCAAAGTTCATGTGGCCAAATCGCTCATGCCATTTCATCGCCTCATCAGTAGTGCCACATGAAAAGAAACATTTATTATTTATGTTACTCCGCCATCCCTTCTAGCTTTTAATAAGACCTTACCGCCTTTTATCACCATTGCATCTTGACTATTAAATTTTACCACACAGCCATTGCTTACGGCTTTACCGACCGACACGAAATTGCATTGCAAACAGGGAACATAGACAACTTCTTTCAAAGTTATGTCAAACTCTTTTATATACACATCGCCTTTACCCTCTGTCCGAATTCTATTACCACCGGCAAGTATAATTTCCTCTATATGATTCTCAAAGCTGCCGAATATATTTCGGTCGCAATACAAATGTGCTGACGCTCCGCTGCCGACACACCAGAAATTCTGCCGCAGTATATTTTCGTTTGAAATAGAAAAAATTCGATATTTTTCATTTCTTTCACCACCGTTTCTGCCACAATTAAAGCATTTAAAATGTGATTTTTTTTAAATGTTGTTGTTCTTGTTGCTGTACGCGTTTCGTTGATTTTGCTTCTTATCTTTATTCTCTTTTGCCATAAAAACCTGTACATTACTGTCCGCATGCGTATTTTCATTATTTCTTGCTTTTCGGCGCTCAACTTCTTCAATCAATTTAACTTTCAATGTAGACAAATTTGGGAGTGTACTTCTTTCAAAGCATTCCAGGTATCTTTCGACGTTTCACAATTCTTTATGTGCGCTATTTGTATTGGAGTCGAACACAATATTAGAGTGGCTGTTGGCTTCTCATCCTCATCACTCCATTCTGCCACATTTGTTTCAGGCTTTGTCAGGCTTCCTGACACAACAGACCACAAATCTTGATGTACAAGCACACTTTTTACCTGTAGACTCCAAGAGTCATAATTTGTATCGTCCAATTTCTGGATATTGAACATAGATGCCATCTCTGTTAAATCTAGCTATATTTCCAAACCAATTAGCACTTATATGGCACTGGGCACATAAACTGTTGGAACTTGATATTAGTTTGTACAGAATCCGAGGAAAATAAAAAGCAGTTGTGCACAGTTTAAAAGTTTATTATCAAGTGAAGCCATTAATAAAAGAATAAGAATAGTAAAAAGAAAATAAGAGAAACATGGTAGTAAAATATTGGCATTGACAGCAGAGATTTATTTAAATGTAGTTTAGTCTCCAATAATCTCCTTTCAGACTGCCTTATTCATAGGCATAGCTGCCAGAAATGCCGATTTTTTACGATATAACAAAAAACGATATGACATACGGTGTTATCATATCGTAAGGTTTTTACGATATGACAACACTGAGAAAATCATACACGGTGTATTGCTTTCTTAGTGTTGTCATATCGTAAGAAACTTACGATATGACAACACAGTATGTCATATCGTTTTTTGTCATATCGTAAAAAATCGGCATTTCTGGCAGCTATGTTCATAGGACATATCAAAGTTTGCACAGTTATTAAGAATTTATTCAGTTTCGTTTAATTTTGCTTTTATAGATCAATTTAGTACACATACATATGTATAAGTATTCCCATTAAAACAATATCCCATTTAAACAATATTGTATGGGATATAATAAAATCGGTTTTTTTCACTTAATGGCTTATAACTTTCTTTTTTTTTTGTCAGATCTCCTCGATTTTATACCGCATAAAATTTGTTTTTACCTGTAAGCTTAAAATAAATTATTTATTATTATTTTTTTCTGTATTAATGAAGCAACTTAAAATAAAATGTATAAAATTACTCTAACTTCCGGGCGTGGCAGAGGGCTAAAAGATATATCGAAAAAATTAAATTTTTTTTGTGTATAATGTAGCTGGATACAACATTCTGGAGGTATTCTAAATCGATTGGATGACTTTTTTCCCCTTCATACACCGACATTTCACCCTAATGTACATATAACAATTGAGAGGCTTAGTGCAATAACTCGGTAAGCCACATAAACAAAATATTGAATAAATCGACATTTAAGTTTAAGCAAAATTTAAAATTGTATGGTTTTTGAAAATTTCTACTACAAATACGCAGCATAAATATTTGCAAAAAACTAGAATTTATCCAAAAATTTCTCTAGGATACAAAGCTATGATACCTAGCAAGAGAATGAGCACACAAAACCAATTTTAGATTTCATGTGGCTTACAGAGTTATTGCACTAAGCCCTTCAATTCTTTTCATTTCTTAAAGCTTATAATTTGTCTGAAAATACATACTTATGTAAGTGGTTAATAAAACGAATTGTTTGTTTTTCTTTTACACGTTTTTATGCAAAAATTTATATTTTTATCGTGTAAATCGAATGATGGGTGAATTAAGTTAGTAAAATAACCACAACAATTTCATTAATTTAATAAATTATTTTCCATTTATTTATCAACTGTTTTCATTTTATTAAAAATACTATTTTTTGTGTATTTACTGTGTATTAATTTGTTAGATTTAAATAAAAAATAATAAATTACTCTACACTTTTTCTCTAAATTGTTTTTTTTAATACATACAATGTTAATTATTTTTAGACTAATAATTAAATATTTAATTAAAAATTATAAACGTTTTATAATGAATCACCAGGAAGAATAATAAGAATAAAAATCAGAAAACATATATCTAAGCTTCTATTTAAAAATTAATATTAAAAAAATCGCTTTAAGCGTTTAACGAGAACTAAAAACTTTAACCAACGCTATTCTTTTAATATTTTTTTTCTCTTCTTTAAACAAAATTAAATCTAAAAAACTTTAAAGAAATCTTTTTAAAAACAGAAACACCACATCCATTAACAATGGAATGCGTTTAAATGTGAATTATATTCAATATACATAATTAAGAGATTTTGATTAAAATTAATTTATAAAAAAAGTATTAAGCATTCTTTTACCAAGATAATCTAATAAAGTTATTCCAATATAAATTTCTTAAAATTTACGTTATTTGTTACTGAAAACACAACAAAATACATTTTAATATTGCTGCTTATTTAGTTAAATAGTTTCCAAGATGATATATTTGATCACGTTTAAAGTTGGAGAGCATTTCATTTAATATGTTGCTTTAGAGGTGGCTAAAATATGAATTATGGAAATAATATGAAAATATGTAGTTTTGAAAGAGATGTTTAGTATACAGTCGATTTTATTAATAAAACTTCACTAAATCTAGTCAAATAAATGAGCTTACCAAAACAAATACTTTTTTGGGTATTGATCGTTGTACTAGTTCTCCTAGCAAATTATTTTGTGTTTCATCTTTTGAAGGATCAGCCTGTGTATTGTATGACAGTGTTAATTCAGGTAAATTTTGCCAACCTACATACAGTGGATATAAATTGTAGACAAGTTCTTTTTCACCAAAAGCAAATATAGAAATGTCCAGCTAAAATGATAAGTAAGGTATGTATATATAATATTTATAACTATTATATGGTTTCATTTCAAGATATATTATGTATGTATCGTTACCTGAAACTCAAAACGTCCTAACTAACATTTTCATAATTTTACAGGAGAAGCAGTATATAGTAGAAATTAAGTTGGGACAACCTTTAAACCCAATTTGATTACAAAAATAGATACTTTGCCCGGTAGGGTGTGGGGGGGCGGTTGTTTCGTTGAGCTCTATGACCACCTCTTTTTTAAAAGAAGGAACACACTAGGCCCTTAATGTTAATTAATTAATGCGTTACCTTCTTTGGGACATGATCCAATAATCAGGTCAATGCAACTCGACAGCTGTTTATTGTTTACCATCGTAAAGATGTCAAACTTCATATAAAAAACGTAAACAAAATGTTTTATGTATGGAGTTTGTTTGACATCTTCAGGATTATGGATTTTTTTTTTGTAGAGATCCATAGACCTAATTATTGGATCATGCTTTGGGAGACGGATAGAGTAGAGAGAACAGATGGTGAAGTGAGATAAAGGTAGAGAAAGCTTAATTATTTTTACAACTCTGCTATTGTGCGTTTTTTTTTTGTTAATCTTAGAGCAGTGTGGCAGCGCCTCTGGTGTTAAGCAGAAACATTGAATATCTCGAATAAATTTAATACTTTATTATACCCTGTTTAAACATGGATTTTTAATTGAGACAATTTAATTTTAATTGAGCAGTTAAATCTTCTTGTATTAAATACTCTCTGAGCGACAAATTCTTCAAATTGTTATTGTAGAACATGTGTAAAAACAAACGAAAAATGTAAAGGGGACATTTCTGATGATGTTGGCATTTACATGGTCATTAATGAAAAGATGGGTGACAGTGTCGTTCTTGTTGTCATGTATGAACTTAGCGGCCATTTGTTTGAAAATGTCCTCACTGATCTGTTTGAGCTGTCACCAACAGGTCATCGACGCTTTAACATTGTCATGCATTGGTCTTGCAAGATGTCTGAAAGACATGGCCAACAAAAATGTCTGTAAAGCAGGGATGCGCGAAATTTAAACTGTGATTGTATTGTTGCTTATTAGCATTAGTGAAGAAAGCGAGTTTTCCCAGCGAACACAAAGTCAAGCGGTTGAAATATGATGCTGCACTATATTTTTGTTTGTTATATAAATTCCCAAACAAAAAATTTTATTTTATTTTTAAAACAGTTTTTACTTTTTATTTGTTTGTCTCTAATAATACGGCTTTATGAAAAATGGCCCCAAAAATTTTTGTTGTTGTCAATTAAAACATTTTGGGGTCATTATTGAGGAAAAATGACCCCAAACAGAAGAATGTCTAATAATACGGCTTTATGAAAAATGACCCCAAAAAATTTTGTTATTGTCAATTAAAAAATTTTGGGGGCTTTTTTCATTCTTTATTTTCAATTAAAAACAACAATAAATATTTAGAGCCATTCTTCCTATTTTTGGGCAATTTTTAGTTTGGCGCTATTTTTCACTTTATATTTTTTAATTTGGGGTCATTTTTCCTTTTTTGGTACTATTTTTAATTTTTTAGTTTGGTGCCATTTTTCCCATTTTGGGGGCGATTTTTATTTGTGCTCCTTTTTGATAAGAATGATAAATAGCCCAAAATATGTAAGGAAAAATAGTCCCAAATTGGTTGTGGAAATAGAAAAAATAGCCCCATTATTCGAATTGTTGTTTTAAGTTCAAAATTTTTAGATCATTGTCTTGTATAATGTCTTTTAATTATATAAGTACATATTCACTTAAATATTTGATAACATAAAAGGCGTTGTATATTACCAAATGCATTGTTTATAATATCATCAATTGAAAATAAAACACGAGTGTTTTCTGGATAACTATTAATGAAACAATTTATAAAAATATACAAAAAAAATGTATAAAGCATTCGCCGCGTGTGCACTCGTCGCTGTCTCATCGACGACTAAATGAAGAGCATAAGAATCTGTGTGAAGAACGTATGTGAGCATTTGCGTGACCGTTTTGCGACTAAAGTGGCAAATTGACACTTTTTTAACTATCTTGCCACTTTTAGTGCCTCTTTTTTAAAATTACCTAAAACTGCAACCTTTTATAACATCCCCTTTCTGCCCCTTTTTATGAAGTGATACTTTTTGATTTAGTATGAGTTTTTTACGGTACGAAAGTGTTTGTGGGAGATCTCAAAAATTGCTGAAACTGGCGAGGTATGTGTGTTGCCAACCGTAGCCAAAATAGTGGCAAAGATAATATTGAATCGAATAAAAGAACATCTAGAACAAACCATCAGTTCATGCCAAGCCGGATTTCGAAGTGGTTCATCGTGCGCACACCACATCAACTCGTTGCGCATTATTATAGAACAATGCGTTGAGTTCAACTCCAAGCTATATATGTTATTTATCGGCTTCGAAAAAGCTTTCGATTCCATTAATCGAAACTGAATATGGTTAGCCCTGAGAAGAAGAAATATACCGGAAAAATATATAACACTGATTAAGGAAAGCTACAATCATGCTAGATGTTTCGTGCTACATACGGGAAAACTTTCTGACCCGTTTACGGTTGAGAGTGGAGTGCGACAGGGATGCATATTATCGCCACTCTTGTTTTTTAATCGTTATGGAAGATGTCCTCAATAATATCGAGAATAAGGGACAAGGGATACAGTGGAAAATCAACAACCACTATTTGAACTACCTGGCATATGCTGACGATGTCTGCTTGCTTTCACACAAGCTTGGTGATCTAAAGCAAACAAAGATAGAAGTCCAGGAAAAG